>JAYXIM010020480.1:0-404144 GCA_037575425.1 Anastrepha fraterculus | reverse complement strand
CTGAACTATCATCTCGTTAAACTGCAAATTTATTCGCGTTAAATCTGAAGATACTGTAGAGTAGGGAACAAAACTGCAAGACACAGTCCTCCGTAATATCCTGCACTGATGCACGAACGTAAAAGGATCCCCACTGGCTATTCACGATGAATTCCAGAAACTTTTGCTTTTTATTAAATTTGTTTTTTCGAAAGCAGGATTAAAATATATTCTTCATATCTTTTGGGAGCACAGTAAACTTCGAGGACATACTGCTCCCAATAATACTAATGAAATGTAGAAAAAACGGAATGCTTGCATACTCTTATTTTGAAAAGATCATATTTAGCGATGAATATCTTAACGTCATTACAGAGTCTAATAACGAGGTAGTCTTAGACAGTAGAAAGCAGTATTCTTATGAACAATAAATGCTTCGCAGTGTGAGCATTTTTTAAATAATTTAATGAGCCCGGACTCTGTCTTCATTGAATGTATTTTCATAGACACCTTTGACGGCATCGACAGGAAAAAGCTTCATTTCGTTTAACGTCGGCCAGGAATACCACTGAAGCTCCCCCACTAGTTACTATAACTCTAACAACAAGAGTATCTAAGGTACTAGGAAAAATATCTAACCCTTTCGATGTTTTCGCGGGTGTCAAGCAAGGTGACGGCATCAACCCTAGCGCGACTATTTTCTCTAGGAGCGTTCGGATGTGCGGGAAGAAACCAACATGTGCTTGCCAACACCAAAAGGTCTAGAAGGCAATGGTCGGGGTGCCATGATGTGGAAGACGTCCTGCGTAGAATGAACGCACGACGAAATCATGCAATGAACCGAGACGTATGGAGCACAATAGTTAAGAAAGCATTGGCTCATCCCGAGCTGAATGAACGATTAAGCTTTGCACAAGATCCTCTTTTACAAAGCAGAAAATAATATGCGAATGATTAGAGTTGAAACCGCCTATATGAAAGAAGGCAAATACGAGTACTGACTTCGCGATATACGATCCATACCTCAGCGACTACACTAAGAAATGGTATTCTGGCAACAAATTAATAGAACCGTTAACACTTAGTCCGAGCGTTCTATCTAGAATACCTCGTCTTCAAAGATCGATACCCACGTTTCTTATTGCGATAACGACGCGATTTGTATTATCCTCCATGCGTGGGAAATAACTCCCAAGATCAAAGTAAAAATGAGTTCTGGGATTTATATATGCATATATAATTGGCGCTTACTTCCTTTTATGGTTGTTTGGCCGAGCTCCTTCTCCAATTTGTGGTGTTCGTCTTGATTTTTTTCCACAAATGGTAGGACCGCTTCAAACCGACTCCGAACGGCAGATATTTTTTTATGAGGAGTTTTTTCATGACAGAAATACTCTCGGAGATTTGCCATTGTCTGCCAAAGGGCGACCGCTGATAGACCCTTTTTTCTATCAAACTCTCTATCTGGAGGTTAAGGGAGATCAAATGCAAGCTATTGGTTGCGTGCCTTTCACTTATATAGGGTGTTTTTTTTAGAAGTTAGGTTTTCAAGTTGGCACTACTTTTTTCGTAGATGATCTTTTTGACAGCTGTCACTTGATTTATGCTCAGTTTGGTTTGCCATTTCATAATGAATAGACTTACACCTGAACAACGTTTGCAAATCGTGCAAATTTATTACGAAAATAATGGTTCGGTTCGCGCGACGCATCGAAGAAAATTTTGTTCAGCGATGAAGCTCACTTTTGGTTGAATGGGTATGTCAATAATTGGACGATGTTGATGTGGACGACCTTTGGTTCCAACAAGACGGCGCTACATGCCATACAGCCAACGCAACAATCGATTTATTGAATGAAACTTTTGGTGAGCGCATTATCTCGCGCCGTGGACCTGTGGCGTGGCCTCCAAGATCGTGCGATATAACACCGCTGGACTATTTTTTGTGGGGCTATGTAAAGTCGCTTGTCTACGCAGATAAGCCCGAGACGATTGACGTCTTGGAAGAGAATATTCGGCGCGTTATTGCTGACATACGGCCCCAATTGCTGCAAAAAGTGGTCGAAAATTGGGCCTCTCGGCTGGAATTTATTCGAGCCAGCCGCGGCGGCCACTTGCCCGAAATCATTTTTAAAACATAATGGCAAACCCTTATCTTTATAATAAAGCTAAATTCTTGGCCATAACATTAAATTATATACGTTTTATTTCATCTTGAAAAGCTAACCTCTAAAAAAAAACACCCTATAATTTGAGGCTGGCCAACAATACTTAGTAAGTTCAATAGGCATTTGCCAGGTTTAAGTATCCATTTTGAGAGGGGCTGAACAAAACCCGAAAAATATTTTGAGCATTAGAAAATTTTGCTGCAGTTGCTGAGTTTCGTCGACTCCAGGAACCAGTTTTAGTGGACAGAGGAACTAGATTAAAGACAAGTACGCGAGTTTCCTATTTAAAAACCAACTTTTTCATGTGTTTATAGAAGTTTCAAATACTTAATGAAACTACTTTTCACACTTGTTTTAATTATTAATCGCAATTAATTTGATCCAAAAAGTTGTAATAAAAAGAGATTAAAATATGATCTTGGTATAAAAAAAAATGATCCCCGGGATTCCGTTGATTATAATACGCCACGAAATAGGGTGGTAAAAAGGCAAGAATGCAAAATAAGAATTAAGAAAGAGGAAGAAACAATATTAATGATGAACTTTTGTGCGTTATCGCAAATTGTGTTGTCTGAGAAGGCCTATTCTAAAAGTTTTCGGGACATAATTGTGTTGAAAATGTTCAACTTCCATCAGACCTAAAAACTTGATCTTTTTCAGATTTTTAGAATTAGTGGAAGGATTAATTTCTGAGGAAGAGCAGCAATTTTTTATTCAAAGAGTGGAAAGAGTATAAGCTCACCCACCGAAATGTGTGGCTCTAATTGATTGTCGTCGGCTGAATTGGCCGAAATTGTATGGTATTGATCTGGACAACGTTTATTTTCAACAAGACGGCGCTACGTGCCACACAAGCAACGAAACCATTGATCTTTTACGCGAAAAGTTTCCGGACTGTGTTATCTCTCGACGAGGTGATCACAATTGGATCAAAGACGGAATTTATGAGGCTCACTGGTGGGAGAGTTTTAATTATTAGGTGAAGCAGAAAGTTCTGAGCGCTCATTTCATTTCAACACTGAAAGAAATATAGCTAAGCATTTACGATTTAGATCAAATAAACATTTTTTCTGGTTGATCGTCAGTTTTTGGGCTCCACTACTTTTAAGCTTAATTTTCGCACTTTTGGGGTATGCCTTCACGATTCAGTACTCTACTCTTCTTTGCATTGTATTTGCATATTCCATTTCCCATTCCAGCGCTTGTTGTCATTAAATTTCAATTCACAACAACCAAACTCAATGTAACAGTCCATTAGCCGCTCATTGATAATGAAGCGTTTACAGCTCCCTGGCACTGCCAAACAATTTTTCAATTTAATGGGAAGAACTTAAAGAAACAAGTGTGAGTATTAGAAAGAAAGAAGTTTTCTAAATGTTGTGCCATGTTTCAACACAAGCAAAAATAAACAAAAGCAACAGCATTACTTGCCTCTTCCGCACATGCGACCAAGTCAGAATGTAGTACCTTAAAAGTGCTCCGTTGAAGTGGATGTTGAGGACCGCATGGCCGTAGTAAAGTTCTCACTCCACTCTGGGCATAAGTTGCAAGTCCCATTACCACTTTATGCAAGGCAATTTTTCTACCCGACTGGACATGGGTCGAAGGCAGCTTAATGTTATTGCAATTGCAAGAGTTACACAAGAAAAATATGTAAATGCAAGCAAACGGCACACACGCATACATACACACATGCATCTGTGCGTATAAAAATCTGCAAAAGTATAGCCTGCGATAAGACATGGTGCAATCAGCAGTGCGGCGGTCAGTGAGCCGCGTGAAGGTGCCCAGCCTGCGGAGTGGAAGCGCGTGCGCGCGTTTTGATGTGCAGCAGCAATTAATCTCGCTGCATGCAACGAAAATGGGTTCAATGGCAGTCATTGTGCAGCGATAGCTTGTTGTTGTTTATTAACAATTTTTTTGTGTCTTTGTTCTTTTGTAATAAAATAATATTCTTTCATTTACTTCTGCTGGCAGTTGTGGCGGTAATTTTTTTGTTTTTTTTTGGTTTGTTGCCGTTGTAAGCCATTGCGGCAAGTGCTAATCCATTCAGTGAATATTTCAAATTTTTTCGCGCCGCCTCACTTCGCATTCGCTAAATGCACTTTGTGCCAGCACCACGCCCACTTTTTCCACAATCTAAGCATAGAGTGGCTTAGTGTGTGTTTTTTTTTTGATTATTTTTTTTTGACTTTGCGCTGCTTCTTCTTAGCCACAGCCACAACGACTGCGATAAATGATGCGCCGTACATCTCGCCGCTGAGTTTCAAAGCGGCACGAAAAAAAACAACGAAAAATAACAACAAGCAACAGCGAACAGCGAAACCCATTTACAACACAAAAGCCCAAGCGCAATTTGCGGCAACTGAGTACTGGCGACATAAAAAAGATGAAAAAAAAATGCTGAAAAATCATTACAAATGTTCGCAAATTTATTTGCATTTTTGCGTTTCGTTGTGACAGCAAAGCCAGCGCGCAGCAAAAGATTCAAGATTATTTATCTATTTTTTCTTTTTGCCGATCTGCTGTTTGTGAAATTACAAAGTTCAGCACTGATAATTTGCGAAAAAAGCACTAAAATAAAAAATCGTATGCAGAAGTACGTAATGTATGTATGTAAGTACAAGCTTTGCATATATGCCCATACATATGTATGTACAGGGTGGTTCATCTAGCTTTTTCGAATATTTTTCATAAAATTTTTGTATTGCTATGAAACCTTCAATTTCATTCAAAATACAATTCAATTTTCCTAATTTTTATAATATTTTTGCGTATTTCGGCATTTATCTCACCAATGGCAACTTTCATTACCTTTTTCAATTCTTGAAACGTCCTTAGGTGGTTCACATGGCAATTTTTCTTAAAGGCACCCCGTAATCAAAGTCTCAACGAGTCAAATCCCAGCTTCTATGTGGCTTTAGCTTAGATTTTAAGACAGACAGAAACGAGCGCGTATAGCGTCCGCAATCCCTGATAAAGTTGCATGTGCTTCCTTTCCTTTTTCTTAAAGAAAGTTAACTGCGAAGTAGTGCTCAAAGAGCATCAGAATTGCCTAATGAAAGCATTTCGATCAATGATAGCGAATTTTTCTAAGCATTTTAAGTGACTCGCCTTCATCAGCCCGCGAAAATATCTTTTTATTTAGCAAAAAAATTATTGAAAACATAACACAAATGGTTGATTAATTTTGCGCCACCTTGTTTTAGCAGTCGGAGTCCATTTGATATATTTGACTCAAAATATTTTTTATTTAGCAAAACAGTTTTTGAAAAACAAATAAAAATGGATGAACAATTTTGCGCCACCTTGTATTAGCAGTTGAAATGCATTTAATATATTCGACTCAAAATATATTTCTTATTTAGTAAAAAAGTTCTTCGAAACAAAATAAAAAAATAAAAATGGATGATTAATTTTGTGCAACCTTGTATAAGCAGTCGGAGTCCATTTGATGTATTCGCCTCAAAATATTGTTTTTTATTTTGTAAAAACGTGACAAAAAATGCATGATGTAAAAAAGTTATTAAAAAAACGAAGATTAATTTTGCGCCACCTTGTATTAGGGGTCCATCCATTTGATATATTCGACTCAACATTTTTGTCATTTAGTAAAAAAGTTATTAAAAATGCATGATGTAAAAAAGTTATTAAAAAAATGGATGATTAATTTTGCGCCACCTTGTATTAGGGGTCGGAATACATTTGATCTATCGCAGAGATTGCCAAGAATACGCCCTAAGAAACATATTTTTATAACTCCAGAATTGACGCCAAATATACAGTTGACTATTCTGAAATATATTTGACGCTTTCTGAAATACAAATGAATTATGTTACATTGAACACCTTTTGGCGTAATTTTGCACGTCATATTTCATTAAACAATTTGATATTGATTTAGCAAGAAAATGGTGCGGAAGCTCTAGTTTGATTCTGAATGAATCACCACTTTAACCAACCAACCAACCAAAAATTAAATGAATTTAGTTTTATGATTAGAATTTTTAGAACAAATTTTGATATGTAGTTTTATAGCTTATTAAATTCTAATATAACAAAGTGCAAGTTGAAGTTGCTGAAAAATCTCGTTGATTTTTTATAATTTTTTTTCGCTGGGTGTGTTGCGGATTTTCTCCATAAATTAACAAATTTCTGGGAATTGGTTATAAAATTTGAGATGTGGATTTATAAGGTTCCTGTTAGACGATGAGCTATATCTTTATAAGAAATAATGAAGATTTAAAAAAAAAAAAACTTGCCCAAAACTGATCTAAATGTTCGTTGGTCGCGTGCTGGATATGGCTCCTGCTGAACTAAAGCTTAAAGTTAATCGCATGAGAATAAAGGTACTCATTTCGTATTTATGATACTTAAATAAAGTAAACAAGTGACCGACTAAAAACCGAGTATTTTGATATCATTAATTGGCTTTCCTATTAATCAATTATACCCTTTTTGCTTGTTTCGCCGAGCACCTCCTGTTATTTGTGGTATGCGTCTTGATTTTATTCCACAAATGGAGGAACCTACAGTTTTAAGCCGACTCCGAACGACGGATATTTTTTTATGAGGTGCCTTTTCAAGGCAGAAATACACTCGGAGGTTTGTCATTGCCTGCCGAGGGGTGGCTGCTATCAGAAACAAATTTATCTTCATTTTGGTGACTACAATTTGGAGATTCGAACCAACGTTCTCTGTATGGTAGTTACATACCAACCCATTCGACTACGGTGGCCACCGACTACTTAGGGTAATAATTAATGACTCCTTTACAAAAGTTTTTCAAGAACAACTTCACTTCAAACTTGAGAAACAAAAATGGCAATATCGCTTCGAAATTCTAAGAAGACCAAAAAAATTGTAAACCTGTGTCATTTTTCACTAAGCCAAGAATTTTGATTGTGTAAAGTTTAAAAAGCTTTAGCCGCAGCTTTCACCTAATTTACGAGCTTTCATTGCAAAAACTAAGCCAGCAAAATAATTCAAAGCACTACATAACAGAAGTCAGAAGTCGTTCAACTATGCGAGAACAATCGCAACTAATTGAATGATGAGAAGAAATATGAAGAAAGCAGAGAATATTAATAAAGCACATAATGACGCATTGAGAGGACTGACCCGAGATTAGAGTTCCTTCTCAAAGGCGAGAAATGTTTGCATTATACTGCACACCATTTATATTTATAATCTGTAACTGATTTGAATTAAAAGTTAATATAAAAATAATGAACTCTGTTAAATAATTGAAAAGCGATAAGTATGGAATCAAAGTCTGATTCCAGACAAATAAATATTTTCCTTTTAACTTTTAACTGATAGTGAGTGGCATTTTATGTATGTATATGTATACTTATTGAATAATATTTTTTCTGTAAATTGTCCACTTTTAATATGAAAATATTAAGTGAACTGCTACTTTTTTACAATATTTTAATTTTTTTTTAATAAATATCGTTTTTTTTGCAAAGTAGGCCGAACCACGTTTTATGCAATGGCTGACAAATATATCCGAGTGGCTGAATGTTGCGCATTTCGCTGGAATTATTACAAAATTGCTAAAAAAATGATAAAAGTGTATTAGGGATGTCCCTTTTTTGTGTGAAAAGCTTTACTTTTCAAATTATTTATACATATCTCTCTCTCTCCTTTTCTCTCTCTCTTTCTTTTTTTTCTCTCTCTCTCTCTCTCTCTCTCTCTCGCTCTCTTTATGTATCTCTGTATTACGTCATTTATGAATGCAAGTGAAGTAATTTTACTTGAAATGATTTTATGCTTGAATTTTAAATTGTATTGTATAATAAAACTCTACCTTTTTATATTATAAAAGGTGGCGCTATTTACCACTTGTGAACTTGACAGCTGGAGTGTATAAGAGGCAAGATATGCGGAACGCGTAAATCTCAAAATGTAACATCTTCACTCAACATATTTTTTTTGTTTTTCTTTTATTTTGTAAAAAAAATATTTAAAGCAAATATTATACCACCTTATATTAGCAGTCGAAATCCATTTCATATATTCGACTAAAAAATATTTGTTTTTATTTAGTAAAAAAATTATTCGAAACGAAATAAAAATGGGTGATTAATTTTGCGCCACTTTGTATTCATATTCGATTCAAAATATTTTTCGAATCAAAATAAAAGTGGATGCTTAATTTTGTACCACCTTGTATTAGCAGTCGGAATGCATTTCATACATTCGACTCAAAATATATTTCTTATTTAGTAAAAAAGTTATTCGAAACAAAATAAAAAAATAAAAATGGATGATTAATTTTGAGCCACCTTGTATTAACAGTCGGACACCATTTGATATATTCGACCCAAGCTATTTTTTTTATTTAGTAAAAAACCTATTCAAAACAATATAAAAAATAAAAATGGATGATTAATTTTGCACCACCTTTTATTAGCAGTCGGAATCAATTTGATATATTCAACTCAACATTTTTTTTTTCATTTAGTAAAATCCTTATTCAAAACAAAATAACGAATAAAAATGAATGAATAATTTTGCGCCCCCTCGTTTTAGCAGTCGGAACGCATTTAATATATTCGACTCAAAATATGTTTTTTATTTAGTTATTTAAAACAAAATAAAAAAAGGTGATTAATTTTGCGCCACCTCGTATTAGAAGTCGGAATGCATTTAATCTATTCCAGAGATTACATAAAAACATATTTTTATAAGTCAAGCATTGATATACAGTTGACTATACTGAAATATATTTGACGCTTTCTGAAATACAACTGATTTATGTCACATTTAACACTTTTTGACGTAATTTTCCACGTCAAGCAGTTGAAGCTATTCAAAAACAATTTGGTGTGAAATATGTTCAACGAATTCTGGTTCCCTAGTTAGGAACGAAATTTAGAGGTTTTTTTCCTTTTGAGTTTTAATTAATTTTCATTGTATACACTGAAATATATATAAAACGAATCATTACCTTCACCATAGTCATTATGGCTTTATAAAAATTTGTTCTAACTTCGAAAGGGCCTCCTATGCAAAACTACATAATCAGGATTGCGCTTTTTATTTCCAGCAGCGATGTGCTGGAAGATGTTTTGAGATGCATAAATTGAAATTTAGATAAACGTAAAATCATTTAAGACGAAGAACCCTAATAATAGTAGGTAGCAGTTTTTTAAGTCTTGAATTTTATATTTTCGCATTTATTTACAATAATACCATATATGTATATTTGAAAACCCATTCATATCTTTTGTTAAAAAAAAATGGTATGCAGCGAAAACTAATTCATTAATTTCCAGCACATACAAATTTTTCATCAGTTGATTGATTTGTTTTCGCCTCTTTATATTTTATTTGACATTCATGTAAATTTACTTTTGAGTGATTGTGGGCCAATCGAGAGGGAAGCTGCAACTACAGTGACTTTTTTATTTCTCTCATAGATACAGCTGAGCTTTGTGCATTTGGCAAGCAAATAAAATATGCGAAAAATGCAACAAAACCTAAATAATTTAAAATATTCCAATTTGTTCAAATAAATAAAAGCACAAATTGGAAAACTACAGAAATCGGTCTGCAGCACTGCGCTGAAAAATTGCGTTGATTTTTAAGAATTTGTTTGTTTATGTACAGCATTTGTTAAATGGCGAAAATACACAAGACCGGCAGCAAAAAAAATGCTTAAAAGTAACGCGATTTTTGAGTGACTTCAAATTTGCACTTTATTGGACTAAAATTTAATTGACTACAAAGCTGCGTACGGGAATTTCTTCTGAAAATTCTGATTAAAATATGTGAAATTCTGTAGAAATTTTTTTATTTTTTTTTGTTTTTTATTTGCACAAGTTTTCAAGTTGGGAGTTATATGATTTTTGTAGGTCAATTATATTTTCATAAAAATTATTAGAATAAAATCAAGGCAAATCTATTGAAGATGGTATCGGTGAATCAGCCGATGTGTCCATGTGGCTGTCAGCCCAGAATGAAACAAGGCGGATTCATTTTTTGTTTTCAACCCTGCCAACACTTTTCTTTGGCAATCAAACATACAAAACATTGCTGTTGCTCTACTGCTACCACCTTTAATGAATGCGCCTTGAATAAAATAATAAACAAATAAATTGTCAAAACTTGTCAATAAGCTTGAGAACTTAAAATAATAATGCAAAATTGAAATATTATTAAAATGATTTTTTTTTATAATAATCTGGCACATATTTTATGGAATTTATTTTTTTAATATGAGTTACATCGCCCATTCGATTAGTCTAATTTTCGACTACTTTTTCCAATAAATCTGAATAATACATCTAAATGAGCCCAATCAGCAAAAAGTCATTTGGTTTTGCACGAGCTGTATTTTATAGGCACCAAAGTAAAGATCCTTATGTAAACTTTTCCACGTAGCTTAAAGATAAAGATCAGGAACATTGAGAACGACGATGGATCGTTATTTTTGCGTCTTCTTCAATACTTCGCTCTGTGAGCTCGCGAATAGATTTATTTTTTTTTTTTTTTTCAAAGAAAATTTCCACATTTTGGAGGCGTTGTTTCAGCGTTAAACGATTCATAATGACTCGCCAAAGCTTAGTTAACAGAAATGTCAACACAGTTTGCTATTCTTAGTTGTCAAACCATAGTTATCGATATCGATAGTTCTCATGCAGCTAAAAAACGCTCGATGTTTTAATGGAGTATCTTTTGTTGGAGCTTCTCACTCAAGCCATCAACCGTGGCCTGTTAATTGAGCCCGAGGTTTTCTTCTGGTGTACCTTTCCTTTCCAGTCAAAAAGTGCTACTTTGGGCTAGGTAGACAACTGCGTGGAAACCCCTTTCTAGACGAGCGAAACTCACACTCTATAAGGCTTTCATCATGCACGTCCTAACGTATGGCGCAGAAACCTGAACGCTGACAACGTTTGATGAGACTTCCCTTGGAGTGTTTGAGAGAAAGACTCTGCGGAAGACTTTTTGCCCTTTGCAAGTTGGCGACGGCGAATATCGCAGGTGATGGAACAATGAGTTGTATGAGCTTTACGACGGCATAGACATAGCGCAGCGAATAAAGATCCAGCGGCTTTGTTGGCTGGGTCACGTCGTACGAATGGATACAAACGCTCCGGCTCTGAAAGTATTCGATGCGGTACCAGCTGCTGGTAGCAGATGAAGAGAAAAGCCTCCTCGGCGTTGGAAAGATCAGGCGGAGAAGGACTTGGATTCACTTGATGTTGCCACTGGTTAGCACGAGAAAGAAACAACTGGCGCACTTTGTTACACTCGGCAAAAATCGCGTAAGCTGTTATCAGGCCAATCAATAAGAAAAATATATATGTACCTTTCCTTTCCTTTCATTATACGAAGTGTGTTTATTTAATAAATATACTACGAGCACCACTAGTGAGCACCATACCCCAGCGACCACTGCCAGCTGTTTAGAATGAAGCTTTTTGTTCCGAATGCAGAAACTCTTCCACCTGTAGGCAAGTCAGTGCAGCCAATACTTTCCTTCACATTACAACTCACTAACTCCTTTTACCAAGTGTTATTTTCATGACCACTGTTTTAGGTGTAGACGCGTTTTACACTTCACCGCCTGCATTCTACCCACACTCCTGCGCGCCTTATTCACTTATTTCGCTAGAATAGCCGAATGTCTAAGTGACTATATGAGTGGCTTGATTCGCTAAGCCAGCCACCATTTCAACAGTCTTCACTAGCAGCTTCAGCTGTCACCTGATGCTTTTTCTTCCGCCTCCTTGGCACATTTCTCTCCCGGTATGCTTCCTCTTCTGCTTTTAATGGAAAAATTGCGCACGACATACCAACGTCATGGTTAATCTTCTATTTAAATAAAATGGGTATGTTGTGTGCGCAGTTTGTTTTTTTAAGTTGCCTAACTGAAGTCAAGCCACAAAATTCTTATAAAAATACACCAACACACACACATATACAAAAAAATAAACTGGTACTGGCGTATTTGTAAAGAAAGGCGTATGCAGATATTGGCAAGAGTTGGTTGCACTTGTTTTTGTGGATTGCAACGGCTTATACCGGTTCCAACGGTTTCAACGGTTTAGCATATTAGTTGTTTTTGTTTGCGCGTAACAAAACTCCCATTGAAGCAGTGAAGGAGTCGTCTTTGTGACGCCAAAAATTAATGTTGTAACAATCGACTTCTCTCTTGGGCTGCTCAATGGTGGAAGAAGAGCAAGCAGCAGCAGCGACAGGTAGATGAACGCGTTTGCATATGCAACTTGTTGTAGCAACTATTTTGAATGTGGCAGACGTTGGTGCGAATGTGTTTGTGTGTGTGAGTGTATGCGTGCGCTTAAAATGTGTGCCACTTTAAGTGAACGGTGTCACGCGGCAGGTGGTGGCAAGCATCGGTGACTGAGTTGTTGCAAAGCGCAGACAAAACTTGTAAAATGTTTTAAACGATTTAATTTCTTGTTGAATTTTCGCAACTGTTCAATATTTTCTTGATGTTCAAGTGCAAGTATGCAACAAAGCGTGTTGCAGTGGTGCGTGAGTTGTGTGATTTATCAGAAATGAATGTTACAGCTAAGCCAAAACGCAATTACGCTGTACTCAGTCTTCTTTGCCCTGAAAAAAGTTCAACAACAGGCGCATACTTGTTGCTGCCACATCAAGTAGCAGGCACTTGGCGTGTATGCGCTCTGATGCTGGTTGAATGACTGTTGACTAGTGTATGTTTTTGCCTATTTGAGGAAGTGGCATAGAGATAAGTACATGCCTTTAGTTGTTCAGCTGTCATGATGACTGGTAACAAATTGTAAAATTTTGAAATAGTAGTTTTTTCAGATTTGAGTTGTTGTTGTTGTTTTTCAGATTTACTTGCAACTTCAATAATTCTAAATTCGTACAGCAATACAAATAAAGGAGAAAAAATTGCAAGTTGCAACAAGTCACTACAATAAAGGCCTTGTTACAGAAAATGTACGCCGAAACATCTTCACTAAATACTGCCGAACTGTTGCTGTGTAAATGGTTTTACTTCATTTTATAATATTTTTTTATTCTAAAATTTAATAGTATTTTTTATTGTTATTATTATTTAGTAAAATATAATTTAAATTATAGATTAATCTATAATAATATAAAAGCTCTAGCTACCAGCCTTCGGCTTTGTGAGTAAATATAAATTATAAGACTAAATAAATTGAAATATATTTATAGCTTTAAGAAAATTTGACATTTTTATTATATTTCCTTCAGATGGGATTCAGAGAATGTTGATTGGATCTGCGTTATCCAGTGTTATGGTCCGTAAAGCGGAGATAGATGGACAATATAGTAGAATGTGGCGTATGGTTAAGCGGTTAACGTTGCAAAAGTTACACCATTTTTTATTATAGCAAATCACTGCTGAGTTGTTGCTATAACAATGATTGCACTTATTCTTATATTATTTTTTTTATTCTAAATTTTAATACAATTTTCTATTATAGCAAATTAAGTTCTTTTGTGCTATGCTATATTATGTGTTCTTAAGTTGTGCTATGTGACATTATGTTTAATAAGAATTAAAATAAATTAATTTTAATTAAATTTTTTCTGCTGCGAATTATGACATGTTATGTTATGTTTTATTATGTATTCTTATTTTGCATTATGCTATGTGCAATAATGAATATATAAAATTAAAATGTTTTTTTTACTTAAAATTTTTGTTATGTCATATTATGTTATACTATGCCATATTATGTTATACTATGTTTTGTTATGTTGCAGTATATTGAATGTAATAATAATGTTATATTAATATAAAATGAGTTTATATATTGTAAATTGTGATATGCCATATTTCTTATGTTCAAGAGTCTCGAACAACTGTCAGGAGACAGGTGTGATATCACCATTTATTTTGTTATGTTGAAATATGTTGAAAAATTGTGTACTGCGTAAATGTCTGTCGGTTTGTTGCTCTAAATTATGTTTTTTCATGTCATGTTTTGCTTTTTGCGATATTTTATGTTCAATTCAACAATAATTAAATTAGATTTCCGTGCAATAAATTGCGTTATCCTTTTATGACATATTAAGTTTTGTTAAGTTGCTATATTCTATGTTATGTCTCATAATAATTAAAATAAATTAAGTTAAATTTTTGTACTCTAAATTATGTTATGTCATGTTATGCTATATTATGTTCCGTTATGTGGCATTGCATTACAAATTTTGATTGCACCTAATTTAATTCATTTGTTACTATGTTAATTTTAAAATTAAATATCTTTTGCTTTTTTACTGTAAATCATGTTATGTTTTATTATGTTGCGAAATTTCATGGTATGTACAACAAAAAATTAATTCCATTTTTTGCATTCAATTGAGTTG
The DNA here is from genome assembly GCA_037575425.1 of Anastrepha fraterculus. Classification (NCBI taxonomy): domain Eukaryota; kingdom Metazoa; phylum Arthropoda; class Insecta; order Diptera; family Tephritidae; genus Anastrepha; species Anastrepha fraterculus. The sequence goes on along the minus strand of JAYXIM010020480.1, from coordinate 389,655 downwards.
TCATGTTATGTCATATTAAGTTTTGTTAAGTAGCTATGTTTTATATTATGTCTAATAATAAATCAAATAAATTAAATTAAATTTTTTTACTCTAAATTATGTTATGTCATGTTATGCTATACTATGTTCGTTATGTTGCAATATGTTAATTTTAAATTTAAATACCTTTTGCTTTGTTACTGTAAATTATGTACTTTCATGTTATGTTTTATTATGTTGCGACATTTCATGTAATGTACAACAAAAAATTAATTCCATTTTTTGCATTAAATTGAGTTGTCATGTTATGCCACATTAAGTTTTGTTAAGTTGCTATGTTGTATGTTAAGAATAATAACAATTAAAATAAATAAAATAAAATTTGTGTACTCTTAAATATGTTATGTCATGTTATGCTATATTATGTTGTGTTATGTTGCAATATGTGAGGAAAATTTGATTGCACTTTATTTAATTAAATTGTTAATTATGTTATGTCACATTATGTTTTGTTACTGTAAATTATGTACTTTTTGCTATGTTTTGTTATGTTGCGATATTTCATGTTAGGTCTTATTAAGTTTTCTTAAGTTGCTATATTTTATGTTATGTCTAATAATAGTTCAAATAAATTAAATTAAATTTTTGTAATCTGAATTATGTTATGTCATGTTATGCTATACTATGTTCGTTATGTTGCAATATGTTAATTTTAAATTTTAATATCTTTTGCTTTGTTACTGCAAATTATGTACTTTTATGTTATGTTTAATAATAATTAAAAGATATTTAATAAAACTTTTATACTCTTAAATATGTTATGTTATGTTATGCTATGTTCAGTTATGTTGCACTATGTTAATTTTAAATTTAAATACCTTTTGCTTTGTTACTGTAAATTATATACCTACTTTTATGTTATGTTTTGTTATGTTGGTATGCTTTAAGCTATGTGTAAGAATAATTAATAAAAAATATGGTGTCATGTTATGTTATATTATGTTATACTATGTTGCTATATGTTGTATTATGATTAATAATAATTAAATTACAACAACTGTAAATGTTAAGTCATGCTATGTACTCGTACTTATAATATTATGTTATGTTATGCTGCAATTGCAATTTTATGTTTTTTTTATTTTATTTAATTTTTTTTTTGTTTTAATTTTATTTATATTTATTTTATAACATACATTTTTTTATTATTTAATTTATATTATTTTACTTCACGTATTTTACAAATCTTTATTTCATGCCTTTATTTATTATTATTTATTTATTATTATTTATTTTTTTGATTCTCATAAATAAGTTGCCCACCCAAACGGTCAACCAAATATTTGAAACCATTACCAAATTGCCACAAACTTGTTGCGCCCACTTTCGTAGATGTTGCATGCTTGTACCCCCCAGTTGGTGGCATTTAGTTTTCTTCATATCACGCAAATCACTGAGGAAGCTAATCGTCTTCAAAAGACTGCTTTAAAGTTCCACAGCAACCTGTTCGCCGCACTTGTTGCAATAAGTTGATCGAAATTATATCAATAAATTTAAAGATCACTCCGGCATACATACAATTTCTACTTTCTTGACCTCTCATCCAGTTTTAGTGGCTGTTAAGCATAATTGCCTTTCCTAAAGCCATGCTTGGCCTGTCGCTGTGGACCAACTCTGCTGATGTATGGTAAGTGGCTCTCTATCACATGCATATGTACATATGTATGTACGTAGAAGTAGTATAGTTTGTAGATAATAAATGTTGTCTCTTGTCGAACTCTTTGCATCCTCTATTATTTGCTTACAGTTTTGTTACCTTGTTCTTGGGCAATTATTTATCACTGACTTTATATGATAAGATTTATGTTAGCGAACTCAGTTTTCGGTGCTTGTTTAACTGCTTGAATTGTCAGTTACATATTCGTAGAAGAAATGATTCATGTGCCTCAATTTCCGACAAAAAAAAAAAAAAAATTTAAATTATAAGAGCCTAAGAACTAGGATCAGGATCTGCTACTTTTACCTTTTTAAAAACGGTTTGACTCGTTTTGGTGTATCTCAATATTACAATACATTAAACATATGTACATATGTAGATGCATATATCGAGTATATGCATACGTAAACAAGCACAAGACATAATTCAATATTTAACAGTTTCCGGCTAATCATAATTTATTAGTAAAACTTCCTGGTGAAGCAAAAAAAAAAATGTAAATTCACAGAACTCTAACGGCTAGCCAAAGCCAAGCATGCATTACTCTCCGAAAACACTACGGCTAAGTACGAAACGAAAGTACGAAACAAGTGTTCATCACTCAGCTACCACTGCTCGAAAATCTTAGACTTTCATGCCTCTTATTGTATAAACGAGTATTTACATATAATTATAGCTTGGCTAACAAATTTGGTTAATTTAGCATAGTCATAGTCCCGTCTCTCTACAGATAGAGGAGCCTTTGTACAGTGCAAAATATATTTACTGGCATAGGTAAATAACAAATCCAATAGCCGGCTGTGAAATGCTCATTTTAAAGAGAAATACTGGTTACATGGCGCAGCGATCTGATGAGCACAAACGTATAGATCGTTTTTGCGCTCAGGCCCTCAAATGTTCTTATTTTCTAGCTTTATAATTCATGGGCTTCTAGCTACGGCCCTAGTGAATCAGCAAAAGAGGTAGTTCTAGCAATTATCATATCCGAATAGATGTAAATCATAGAGCTAACCAAAAGCAGAGCTCATGGCTGAGCTTAAAGTGAGGTTCTAACATTATTTTATAAGTTTAAATCGATTTATAAGGCCCAGCTCTATAGCAGGTGAGTGAAACAAAAGTAAATTGAGTCTCTGAATTACCCTCAAATTTGGTTGAGGAAATAGTCAAACCGGCTATTCAGCTCTTTGGTTTGGTGACTCCGACGCCCTAGCTTCCCTTAGTAAGAACTCGAATGATGTAGTTAGTAGAATGAAGTTATAACTAAAAAATACTATCAAACTTATACGTTTAGTGCTTTTCAGGCATACGGGAGATTATATGAGAAAGAATATATTATAATATATAAAGAATAAAGAGAATATGGAAGATACCTGCAACTTATTTGGCTCCATATGTAAGCCACTAAACTGTGGCTCATGAATGTAATGCGAACTAGTAAGAAAAAGAAAAACAGTTTTTTTTATAATTCATTCAAATAGGAGGTATTTTACTTAAATTGAGAGATTTCAGCCACTCAGTCAATTGGCTATCAAAATTACAGGTTTCAACAAAAACTTGGTAGGATAGAATTGGTTGCATATTAAGACCCGCGGTTGGGCTCCTCTCGATTGCGGCCTTACTCGATCTGCACTGCTATTGGCTACAACCCGTGCGCGGATACGTAGAGCTTAGAAGGTATTTCGTATTTTTCGCCTTACAGTTGCGCTCATATTATCAAAAAATATGTTGTCTAGAAATTTTATTTCCTCCTACTTAAAAGTACGGAGCAATCGCAGAACAAGTGGCGCTGCTAGTCAGTTCGCATAAATACCAATAAAATGCCTTCAAAACAGCCTCTTCTTCTTGATTAGCATAATGAAGCGCGCCAGTCGCTTATTTTCGTTCTAACCAGCGGCTGTTGGACATACCAAGTTCTTCTCCAACGCTTCTTTCCAACTCGGAAGAGGTCTTCCTCTTTCTCTGCTATCGCCAGCTAGTACCGCATCGAATATGTTGAGAATCGGAGTGTTTGTATCCATTCGGTCGAGATACCCACCCAGCGGAGTCGTTGAATCTTTATCCGCTGCACTAAGTCATGTCGTCGTAAAGCTCATACCACTCATTGTTCCATCTCTTAAGACACTCGCCGTAGCCAACGTGCAAATAACAAAAAATCTTTCGCAGAATCTTTCTCTCAAACATTCCAAGGGACGCCTCATCGAATATTGTCAGCGTTCAGATTTATGCGCCATATGACGGGCATGATGAGAGCGTTATAGGGTGTTAGTTTTTTTCGTCGAGAGTGGACTTTACTACTCAATTCCCTACTTAGTCTAAAGTAGCACTTCCTGGCAAAAGGGGTTCTCCGTTGGATTTCCCTCTTAGTAATAAAAAACACTCTTCAACTTTCTTCTCTTGTCCTACATACTTATATACTACAGATATTAAGGTTTCCTCACCTCGTATTTGTGTCCCTATAGTGTATTTGGAAGAAACTATCGGCGTGCCTACTCTCCTCTAGGATAGCCAAAGGAAAAGAAAGTATCCTTATTTGTAAGTTCTTATTATTGCGGTGTCCATCCCAAAACCTGCCAGAGCCCCTTGGTTGTCTGGGTATATATGCATTGATAGCCTCGACAGCAAAGGTTAGACCAACATTTTTTTAAAAGTATAGCACAGTTTTCTAAAAGACCAATGAATATGTTTATTATTTCGTAAAAAAAACCTAGGCGTTCACTGTTAAATAAGTTTATCAGATTTCTTACTTTCTTTAAGCCAACCTCTTGACGAAGTAATCCAATAGCTCTTTACAGAAAATGCGCATAGACTCAGTGCCAACAATACAGAATTAGAATTGAATGAATCACAAGGCGAAATACATTCCCAGAAGAATATTCATCGTAAATACGTATACAAGTAAGTACAATGCCATCGTTTAGCGAAAGAAATGTACTAATTTTGCATATGTAATATATATATGCGTGTATGTGGAGCGGAAATCCATTTGAATCGACATTTATTTTCTACAATTCAAAGTGCGACACACAGCAAAGATATGAAATTGAGAGCACTGCAGCCAGAATGAGACGCAGTGGAATCAGTATAAGCTGAGAGATTCTGAAATATGTAGATACTCATATGGGTGTATGGGTGCATGGGTAGTCAATTTAACGTATGCAAAGCAGCAGACATATTGGAGTGAAAATGAAGAAGAATTTATTGATATGGCCTAAGCATGACGAGCCTACGGCAAGACCCAGTCGGAATTTTTATAAGTACAATAAAATAAGTAGAAGGGAGTTAAAGGCACACTAAGTCAGAGTTCTACTGCGAATTTGTTAATGACATTTTTAATAATTTCTGATTTAATCATCACAATTTATTTTGGCTCGTCAAAGTAATATCCTGCAGAAGCTATTCAAATTTTCCAATATTTGTTCGATTATCCAAATTCGTTACAGCTGGGAAAGCCGTTAAAAAATTATTTCGGCGCAAATTGTTAAGTTTTAGGATAAAGAAAAAGTCATTATCATCATCATTCATAGCATCACAGCTCGTTGTGAGCCTTAGTTTCCTCCACATTTCCTCTCCATGCATCTCGGTCCATGGCCAGACTACGATAGTTGGTCACTCCTATGCTTCTGAGGTCGTTCTCAATGTCGTCTAACCACCGTTTCCGCGGCCGTCGTCTTCGCTCTTCAGCAAGCATGCGCGCATCTGCAACTTTGCGAGGTCTTCTTTCATCTTGCATTTTGCAAACGTGCCCTAGCCATCAGATGCGCTGCGATTTGGCAAACCGCAAAAGAAAAAGTCATAGGAGTAAAATTTGATCAATAAGGTAGCAATAATATTTTCTGGTCAATGATTCGTTCAAATGTTTTCTCGATGCGGAAGAGCGAATAGTTTAACTGATCGATGGGAAGATATTAATACTGGCCGGTGTGTTCTTTAAATGCTTACTTTTGTCTAAAAGTTCGAATTAACTTTGGAGTTTCCGAGCTCCTAAGCTTAAGAGAAGCTGTTGAGACGCACATAATTCATTTACGTAAGTCTTATAAACCTGTACGGAAACTAGCCTACATTTTGACATAAAATTTCAACTGCATTTCACATCCACATGAAAATGGAGGTTTGAGAACGCTGCTGACAAAGATCTCTCTATCTCAATCTCTCTACACACTGATGAGCTGAAGATGAACTGCGCTATTTGAGCAAATAATTGTTCCGAAGAACTCAGTGTCGCTCAGTCCTTATTGGCTGGAAAACCACGCTAACACTTTCCTAGCGGAAGTGTAAGGTTTGCGAAGCATGTAAGGTCTTATGACGTGTGGATAGAAGCAAGGAAAGAAAGCAGTATTCTGCATATTCTCACAGACAGATGGTGATGTTAGCCTTCCGATCTCCTGCAATCAAATCTAAGCTAGTAAGCAAGTGGAAATGGAAAATGAAATTACGCTCGTTATCCCAGCCGGCGAGCATCTCTCTTATCCGGGCTTCCAATCATATGTAGGAACATATAAGTTCAAGAGAGAGTGGAAGAATTACCTAATCAAAATCCTACCTGAATGAATCCATAGCGGCAGTATTGGCATCCTCAATCATTCTAACCCAATACAGATTTTAATTGCATTTTCTTTAGCTAGCGGGAGGTGATGGCTAGATTAGATTTAGATTTATTGAAGGTTTGCACTTCGACTTCAGGACCTTTTGTGCCCTGCTTACACATCAAAACGTTTAAAATAGCAAGTGTGAATAGACCAAGCGCGGTTACCGTAGCCTAATAGGCTTTTGGCGTGACCACAACTCAGACCTTTCCATCTGTGGAAACTGTGTGAGCCCCAAATATATGTATATAAATACACCAAGACCAGACTTGAAAAAAAGAATTGAATACAACAGAATTTGCTGAGTAGAGAGTAGTCCGAAACGAGCCCTCATTTCCTACATATAGGAATATCCAGGCCTGGCATTGCTAACACGAAGGACGCTCTCGAGGTACATAAGTGGCACAAAAGGTAACCAATTTATCAGGTTTCACATTAGGCGTTTACTTGATTTTGGCCGAGTTTAACAAATCGCGCCAGTCGTTACTTTCTCGTGCTACCCGGCGCCAGTTGGACACACCGATTGAACACAAGTCCTTCACCACTTGATCTTTCCTGCAGCTGGTACCACATCGAATACTTTCAGAGCCGGAGCGTTTGCATTCGTACGACATGAGTCCAAAGAAGTCGCTGGATCTTTATTCGCTGTCCTATGTTTATGTCATCGTAAAGCTCATACAGGTCATCGTTCTATCGCCAGCGATATTTTCTTTCGTCAACGTGCAAAGGTCCAAAAATATTCTGCCATAGGTTAGGGCGGGTATGATGAGAGCTTTAACTGATCAAGAGAGGACTTTACTACTCAATTGTTCACTTAGTCCAAAGTAGCACTTGTTGCGAAGAGACTTCTAGTGGATGCGTTGTACGTTGAAAGATCACTCGTGCATTCTCAGCTTAAAAAAAGCGATAGTTGTTTCTAACCTTTATCTTTAAAAATTGGCCGGCTTTTCGCTCCTTGAAGCTCCTCTGTGACATGAAAAACAGTACAGATTGACTTTAAATATGACACCAGAGTAGTTGTAGGGATCACTTCCTTTTCTGTCAAAATAGATGACCAAGGTTGGTCTCAAATTTTTAATATCTCGCTAAATTACTTTCTTTTTTATATACATAACTGGAGGATATTTACAGATTTGCCAAAGAATCTGGAAAATTCTCACAGGACTAACCATCTCTATCTCTGTCTCTATTCTTTTCTATTTCTTTCTCGTATACTTTTCTCCTTCCCTTCTTGACTATCTACCCTCTTTCCAGAGCGCTAAGTACAATGGGCTTTTTAACCTGAGTGTTTTAGGAACCACCAAATCTCCTGGTGCTCCTTGGCTCGACCTTTTAAAACTTCAATTTCAATTTCAGTTGTAGAGATCTTCGTAACATTTTATTATTCATAACAAAAACATAGTTTCATGGACGAAGGTCTGTTACGCTCATCAGTCACTTAATGCACGCCACTTTCACAGGCTTAAGGCTGCTCTCATGGAGAGTTGTTGAGAGAAACATCAGATTCATTAACTTTTGCGTCTTCCCTGAAGATTGGAATATCCTTATTGCATAGATTGATTTTTTAGCTGCATGAGAACTGCCGATATCGATAATTATGGTTTGACAGCTGAGTATGGCAAACTGTGTTGACATTTCTATCAAGAATCGTTTGACGCCAGAACGAGGCGTTGTTCTGGAATAGTGGAAATTTTTCTTCGAAAAAAAAAATAAATCTGCTTGCGAAATTCATAGAGCAAAGTGTTTGAAAAGACGCCACAATGTGGATTCGCCGTCGTTCTCAGCCTGTTGACCAACTTTGTCCTTCGCCTACGTGTAAAGTTTTACGTAAGGATCTGGGCTTTGGTGTCTCTAAAATACAGCTCGTGCAAGAATTCAAGCCAAAATGACCATCTTTGCGTCGCATTTTCGCTTATTGGACGCATTTAGATTTATTATTCAGATTTATTGGAAAAAGTAGTGAACATTTGGACTGTTCGAATGGACCATAAAACTCGTAGTCGCGATGAACATATGCCAGATATGATATTTGAAAAATAAATGCCATGCAATAAGACTACCAGACTATAATAAAAAAATTACTCCAAAAAAATTTCTGTTTTGTATTATCATTTCAAGTTCTCAAGCACTTGAAAAAACACTCGATATGTACTAAGTGATCTTACAGGCCATCTTAGCTACTAGGGCCTGTAGCTTGAATGTTAAGTTACATTTCCAGCGCCGTCTAAGTTGTTGCGCATAGCTTCAAAGGGAACTCAGAGAGTTATAATTAATTCATTGAAATAAATTCCAACTGGGTAGCTGAACCAGCATGCAACATATGTACGTAATATGCAAACACTTGCAAAACACACTAAGCCTAATAGTCAGTGAAATGCATGCAAGATTTATATCCCTGTGCTTATGTGTATGTATGTATGTGCATACACAAGAGTATTTTTTTTAAGTGCTTAACTCAGGCGTGTGGTGTGATTTAGTTGCTCTCGCATAGAAGCACTCGTCCTCGAAATAGTCTAACACATTTTAAGCCCTCTTCGATAGCGCTCTATCTACATATGCAGAGGGCAAATGGCACAAAAAAGAAGGATTGAAATAGGCACACACACACAATAGCACATAGATTCTGCACACGCCCAGCATGATTTGCTTCATTCATACATTTATTTGCAAGCATTTGTTAGCTTATATGCATTGCAAAATATCAACAAAAAAAAAACACATTCCGGTTTTAGAAATTTTCTACTGCCTACTACGAGCACAACAAACACTTGTCTAGCCCGCATAGAATATTTCATTCGTACCATTTAGCAAAATTGTTTCTCTCGTTTTATGTTTTATGCGCTGCACAACCCCCGCATGCGTCATGTGCTCCGCCCACACCCAATAACTCGTAAGGCATGAAATTTTAAGTCCTTTACACTTGTTTTCCATTTTCTGTTTTTTTTTTGTGCTCTATTTTTGTTTTGCCTCACTTTCTATATCCGTTCTTACTCTGCCCCCCCAAATATGTCTTTGTTGTACGCATCCTGGCGTAGCTTGCAATTGTTTAATGGGTGTGTCAGCAGCAATGCGCCTCACAGGCAGACAGCCATTTACTGCTGCAGTCATCAATTTCGATGTAGGCCATTGATTTTTATTATTATTTGCTTAGTTGAAAGCTTTCCGGATGCATGTGCAGCCAAGCACACAGACATAATTAAGATTTCTCTTTAGTTATTTTGCATAAAAGCTGTTATTGTTGTAAGAGATGAGTTAATAGATTAGGCTGACTGGTGAATGATTAGGCTTTTCTAATGAATGGGCCAAAGTGTTGAAAACTACACTGCCGGTGAGGAAGTAGTCTTCAGATATAGTGGAAAGTTGGGGAATAAGTTCGTAGCGTTTTTATATATTCGCGTTGCTGTTTACCAGCCCTTCCCACCTCTCGGCCAATTTGTTGATGTCGTTCCGCCAAAAATCGTCTGGTCTGGTGTCAGAGAACTTGTTGAGCCAGCTTTTAAGAGCATCTTTGTTATCGAATGTAACGCTCTTCATAAGGTTTGCAAGGGGGCGAAAAAGATGGTAGTCGATCGGTGAAAGGTCCGAAGGATGCCGAAGGACCTTCCTTGCGATGTTTTGGAGTGCGGCTGTGACGATTTATGCAACATGGAATCGGGCGTTGTCGTGAAGGAGTACGGTTTGACAATCTCGATCAGGTCCTTTCAGTCGAATAGCCTCATTCGCGCCGTGTAGCTGGGAAATGTAGACCTCTTTGTTGATCGTGGCTTTCTATTCGAGCACTCCCCAGTGCACCATGCCGTCCCAATAAATATACTTAGGAGCAATCCTATATAGTAAGCTTACCGGGAAGAAGCACGTCGAGCAGAAGGTCTCTCGAACACTAAAAGTCTTCTGGCAAGAACCTTTGGCAAGATATGGGTTCTAAGACCGGCGATAGTACACTGGTTGTACATCATCCTGATTAGGCCCGTTATTACATACGCCTATGTAGTATGGTGGAAGGCTACAATGGTTAATTCCAGAGTAAAATCACTAAACAGACTACAGCGAAGTGTATGCTTGGGTATCACAGGAGCTATGAGTACGACATCTGGTGATGCCCTCAATGCCACTCTAAACTTGAAACCTCTAGGTCTTCAAATTCGAAAGGAAGCGATGAAGGGGGTGGGCGTACAGGCTCAAGTTAAACGGAGTCTGGGGAAATGAAGAAAGCTCCGGCCACTGTCAGATATACCACCAGTTGTCGGAGCGGTGCATACTGTTCTCGATGCCAGTGAACAATCGGGTGCCCTTCGATAGGTTCGGTAGGATCACAAATAGAGATCAATGGTTAAGTCCAGAAAACCTATTAACGGGATATCAGCACTTTCTACACCGACGGATGGTACTTAGACGAAGACACTAAGTACTCCTATGCGAGAGTACTCCTTACGGAAGTCTATGTCATCTTGAACGTGGCGCATTGGATATTTGAAAAAAAGTAGCTGGGCAGCAGTATTGGAATTGGTAGTGACAATCAAGCTGCACTGAAAGTCCTTGCTAACCCACACTGCTCTTCGAAGATAGTCGATGAATGTACGACAAAACTGAACAGTGTTACAAAACACAATAAAGTTAGCCTTATTTGGGTGCCTGGGCATTGTGGTATTACGGGATACGAGTTAACTAGTGAAGACTCTGCCAGTAAGCCACTAAGCCCTGAACCCTTTCTAGGTATCAATTCTGCATCGATTCAACTATGGATTGACAACTTCATGAGGTCTACGCACAGGAGACTTTGGTCTGCGTTGAACTCGTGTAGAGTAGGCAAGTGCTTTGTGAAAGAACCAAACAGGAAAATAGCGTCCTTTCTCCTAAAACTCAGCAGAAAGGACCTGAGAATACTGATGGGTGTAATCACAGGGCACAACGCTTGTGGTCAGCATATGGCTGCCATGGGGGTCGTCGACAGTCCGATCCTGTCTTGAGAATGGCGACACTGCAGAGCATTTTCTCTGTAGCTGTCTGGCGTTTTCCTGAATCAGACTTAGGATATTGGGTTGCGATATACTGAGTATGGATAAAGTTCATACTCTTCCTTTTCTTGATCTCTTAAGATTCATCAATGAATCCAAGAGATTTGTGGAAGAGTGACCTCAAGCTAATTTTTCCGTCTTACCACCCACATTTTACCTTTCCTATCTCTCTTTTCTTGCTACTGAAATCTATCCGGGTGTAGTACAATGGTCTCCCAGCTGAGTGCTTGAACTTATCCAACCCCCCACAAATCTAATCTAATGCCGTCCCAGTCCCACTAAAACACATATTATAGTCTTTTGTGGATAAAGATCCAGCTTGAGTATGGACACCACTTCTCATCTCCCGAGATGACGATTCGGTATAAAAGGCGCTGTTTATGTACGTGTGTTGCTCGATGGCGGGCGAGATGCTGAGAAGTAATTTGAAGGCGACTTTCTTTGTTTGTTTTTCGTTGAGCTCATAAGGCGCCCAGGCTCCAAATCTACCAATTTTTCGGAAAATCTTATTGATGAAGGTGATTGAAAATTGTTTCATGATCGCAGTTCATTCAGAATTTATTTCCCCCCATTTACAACTGGTTTGGTGGCCATTCATCTTCAAAAGTGATTTGAGGGATCATCGAATTCAGAAGGCCTTCCGCTGCGGAACGTGTCATCGACATTAAAGTCGTCATTTTTCAACTTTGCAAACCATTTCTGTGCTTTAGACTCACCTATGACACAGTCTCCCTACGCGTCGCAAAAGTTCCGGGCTGCTTCGGCAGCTTTTTAACCTCGATGAAAGGAAAAGACGAGCAGGTGTCAAAAATGTTGAGTTTTGCCTTGTGGGCTTTCCATTTTTAAGCCTCAAAACTAATAAAAAATTAAAAAACTCAAAACTAAAATTAACAAAGATTTCTATCGAATGAATACTCACCCTTTGCCAAAGAGCAAACAAATCGTTGTAAAATAAAAGAAAATATAAAAACGCTAAGAATTTAATCCCCAACGGAATATTTCAAGATCACTCACGAAATCCTGGATTCTTTAAACCTCCACACTGTACCGAGCTGAGAACAAAATGTGCAATTCTTCTCTTTTTCTTCTTCTTAATTGGGGCGATATAATTCTTCTACATTCACAAAAATCGCATAGCTTTGAGTGCAATCATTTAAGCTCTAATTTTCATTAAAATTTCAGCCACCTTCCATTTGATCATAAACTATTTAAAATTCTTCCTTACACAAAACAGTAAAACTATTTTCGAAATGATAGAATGAAGAAGACTATAAAGCCTCCACAGAACTGTAATTTCCAATACATATGTAAATGAATTACAAATATTTGGCTTCAAATAAAATACCACTCAAAGGTAGTGGCAACGAAAATGCTTTTAAAATTTTATAGCTCCATTACAATTACAACTTTTTATGACTATGACCATCAATTAATGCAGCCCTTCTCACAGAGAGAGAGACCAAACGAGTACGAGAATGCACTCACACATACATACGAGTGCAAACTGAAGTGAGCATTTCAGGCGCAAGTGCAAAATCGAATAAAAATTCACTACAATTTATTACTGTCATCGATTCGTGCACGTACTAGGTAGTTAAGTTTTTATATTTCGCCAGCACATACTTGTCGGCACTTGCAACACCACGCCCCTGCCCATGCCAACGTGCGCGATTCGTATTGGAAGTGCATAAAAATGGTATAGGGGCAGAATTACAGCCGGTACCAGAAACAGAAAAAAACTACGAAAAAACGCAAAATAAAACGTAGAAATCGCAGCCAAATTATATGGCAGCGATTGCTGCTGTTGCCTGCCAATATGTCCGCATGTCCTGCCGGAGACTGCAAATGTGTCCGCCTATCTGCCTGCCGCCTGTCCGTTGGCTTGAAAAAGAGCAACAGCAAATGGTAAAATTGTACGTTTCAGTTTATTTTCGTAAGTCTCTTCACTGTTTTTTAACTGCTGCACTGTCACAAGGAGGTATTTTTGTATTTCTTCTTTTTAATACTTCTTCGCTTTAGCTGTTGCATGTTCACAGAAGCGCTTATTGGAGGAGGCAACGTGCAAGCGGATGTGTCTGCAATGACTGTAGGCATATTGTGGCATTCAAAATACAGACTCGCCAAAAAAAACAGTAAAACCGCGAAAATAAAACGAAACATAGCAATCAAGAGGCAGGGAAAATAGCTTACTGCTCAGCACAACAGCAGTGGCAACCAACAACGACATGTAATTCGATGCTGCCACACAAAACAATTTGCAAAGCGCAAAACGGTGATTGACAGGCGCAGTTAAACGGTTTGATTAGCAAAATGTATTTAGTTTACCTTTTTAGCTGACTGAATTTGCAAGCCACTACTACTAGCAAAGAGAAATCAACGAGACGAAAAGAAAAGAAAATAAAAGAAATAAAAAGAAAAAACAAAATCCCTCTACAAACTCACCGCACGAAAATTGCTTCAGACGTTGAGTCTACCTAAAATTGGCAACATCGCATGTGCAGTCCGCCCAAATGCAACACTGCCACTTTGCGCGTTCCGCACGCAGTGTTGCATTACCGCTTCAGCATTTGCATAACTCATTCGCCTTGCGTTGCAGCATCGAATTACGAAAAATGATAAACATCTTGTATGCAGCAACGAATTCGCTAGCAAACAACTTCTTTGGGACCCCCGTTGCTTTCTGCTTCTTGTTTTTAAAGCATCTGTGCGCTGGCAATTCCTTTTTGCTTACTTATTTTTATTACAACTGCGGTGCAACTTCAGCAACATTTTGATGTTGGACCCTCCGGTCGCGTTGGACAAGCTTAATGAGTTTGATATGCCTCATATAGTTTGGCCGCATGTTTGCCAATTTATTGACGTCTTGTAATAGTATATGGAGCAGTTGGTCAGCTGGGTAAGTACAATTTTTGCAGGCATTTAACAGCACTTATTTAGGAAAAAAAGAAACAAGTGAGTAGCCTCGGTTGAGTAAAACATAAAAATGACTTTACACCAGCCATAAAAATCGCAAATGAGTTATCAAATTGAACTGAAAATGTCGGGAAAATGAAATAAATAGCAGTTATATGATAACGTAAGGCAAACAAATATATTTTCTCGTTTAATAGTTATTGCCGTACCATCTAGACGCCGCCACAACTGAATAAGTTGATGCGAGACTACCTTTCGGAAGAGCCCGGGTTTGAATCTTCGGGCATGAAACATCAAAAAGTTTTTTCAGATAGCGATCACCCCTCGGCAGGCAATGTCAAACCTCTGCGAGTATTTCTGCCATGAAAAAGCTCCTCATAAAAACTATCTGTCGTTCAGGGTCGGCCTAAAACTGTGGCTCCCAGGTCCCTCCATTTGTGGAAAAACATCAAGACACGCATCACAAATAGGAGACGAAGGTCAGCCAAACCCCGAAGAAAGTGTTTAGGCGCCAATTATATAAATACTGTCAGTGATAAATACTCATTTTAGTAGAGAAAGCAAGTTTTAGACCTTAGTTACGAGCTCGGCTATTAATTTTTCCCCTATACAAAAGTATGGATCGAAATGAGTTTAAAAATACCTACATAAGCTAGAAATATTCTAGCTTCATAAAAACTTGTTTGAATTGGACCTTTGTTAGGCTGGGATACACTAAGATCTTTCGTGATGGATGCAGCATTTTGTACATTCCCATGATATCCGGTTTTACATAGAGGAATGACTAGGGTTTTTCCTACGAAGGACTACCGCCCCAGTAAACCAGTACTCATCCTCAACCCCTCTATCGTCTTTGCAGCAGCTCCATCCAGCAAGACTACTCCCAATACTTCTCCACAATGCTGGCATTGAGCCTAACCCTGCATCCGAAGTATCCGCAATTGCCACTTAGTTCCAAAACCGCAAGAAGGCCCTCAAACTGTTAGTCGGTAGAACTTAGGGAAAAACCAAAGAAATGTTGCTGGCTAAAGTTAAAGCACTTGGCGAGTAGGCTCTGAATTATGCCTGGCACTAGTGATTCATAGAGCTCCAGACCTGCTAAAATACTGTAGTCTGCACAGCCATGGGATGCCTACCGATGCCCACTCTGCAATACCTTCACAACGAGGCGTCCATGCTGCCGGTTATGGAGGACAGAAAAATGCTTGGATGTTACCGTAGAAACCACCCCTGTAGACATTTGCTAGAGCCTGAATCACTTCCTAGGCGAATCAGGAGACATCTATTTAATTACACTGACGAGACGAACTACACTGACGAGGACAAAACACACTGCATTTACTGAACCGGACAGTATATAAACAGATTTTAAGCGACATTCATCGGGAGACGCTCACAACCTTCCTAAGCTCCTGATCCCCGAATGCCGTTATAGGAGGCGAACCACTGCCTATTGCAGGCGTACAGCCTCAGCCGCCTTGCGAGACCCGCGTAACTTTGGCTCAGTTATGATTTGGTTATTGTACTAGGTTAAATTCTTAATTATCTAGAAAATATCCCTAATTACTCAATATATATGCGGCATGTGAAGGCACACCACACTAACGCACTCAACTAACACCCCTCTGCCTCTAGATCGAATCTGTCGAAACAGCACTTTTGCTGGGCCTACTGTTAGATGAGTTAGACGATGAGAGTCAGTGACTACACCGCACTGATAGGGCCGGGTAAACCGCTCGTAATAAATTTCTTCAGATGCCATATGCTCAAGGGTCCTCTAAGAGTGCCTTAAAGGTACCCCTCACCTAGATGACGACAGAGAAAGAAAGGGAGAGCGAGAGCCAGCGCATTGATCCACAACCCTATCCTTTTTCAAGCAGCGGCGCTTTTCACAGGCTTTTTCATTCTAAAGAGCACCACATTTGGTAGCGTGTAAGCTAAGTAAGCAGAAAGAAGAAAAGCCCAAGTTTGGTAGGTCAACGTCCGTTCTTATGAGAGTTCCTAGATACCTTGTGCGCCAAGCACGTCAGCGCTTATTTCGTTCATTAGCAGTTTACACCAATTTCCAGTATCAAATAAGATGGTGCCACAGCGATCTAACTCATTACCCTCGACCAATTACTCCCTTAGCCGCTCGTAGGTCTAGAACCCCCCGCACAGTGGCGAGACTACGTGCTTAAGGGGACAGCAATTTTTTCCAGGCCGCTTGGCTACTTATTTATTTTAATAGTGATACGACTTTTAAGGTAGTTAATAGCTCCCTACAACATCTATACAAATTTTTGACCTCAGATCGTGAAATTGAAATTGACATTTGAATTGGTCGAGCCAAGGAGCACCAAGAGATATCGTGGCCCCTGAAACACTTAATTTACAAAGCCCATTGTATTTAGAGCTCCGGAAAGAGGGTAGATAGTCAAGGGGAGGGAAGAAAAGTAACAGAGAAAGAGATAGGAAAGAATAGACACAGAGACAGAGGTAGTTGGTCCTAGTTGGTAGGTCTAGAACCCCCGCACAGTGGCGAGACTACGTGCTTAAGGGGACAGCAATTTTTTCCAGGCCGCTTGGCTACTTATTTATTTTAATAGTGATACGACTTTTAAGGTAGTTAATAGCTCCCTACAACATCTATACAAATTTTTGACCTCAGATCGTGAAATTGAAATTGACATTTGAATTGGTCGAGCCAAGGAGCACCAAGAGATATCGTGGCCCCTGAAACACTTAATTTACAAAGCCCATTGTATTTAGAGCTCCGGAAAGAGGGTAGATAGTCAAGGGGAGGGAAGAAAAGTAACAGAGAAAGAGATAGGAAAGAATAGACACAGAGACAGAGGTAGTTGGTCCTGTGAGAATTTTCCAGACTTTTTGGACAATTTATAAATATCCTCAAGTTTTAGAGAACGAATATTACTCATTCACGCGACATTCGAACCCAAAACTCGCAGTCTTGCTCTAGCAAAGGCAGGACACTCACAGAGAAAGTGCTCAGTGCTATCCGCCTCACCCAAGCAAGATAAGCACACTGCGTCCTCAGATCTTAAGTTTGTCATAAAAACATCTGGGCCGCTGCGCAGAGCTCGTGGCATTTCAAAGTGGCTGTGAATAACTTCGGGTGCTAGGCGACTGCACTTCATCCAAGACATTTCGCGGCATTTCGGTCAGTGACCGAGAGAAGTTGAGTTCAAAAAAATAGGGTAAAACATGACGCTTCACCTGCATGAAATGAGTGCTCCGCAAATTAGAAAACCAATATCGAACATCGGATAACTAAAATGTATGTATGCAAAGCGCTTGGCCTTGACATGGCTCGAGAACAGAAGTAGTTATCTGCGACTATTTTCAAATAAGACCTGTAAGTTCAAGCAATTTATGGTGGCACTAACATTGCTTGCAACACATAATGAAAACAGCCAAACAGCCATACAAAAAGATGTACTTATGTGTGTGCGCATGCTTGTATTGGTGCATAAAAGTAAACGCAAAACATAATGACACTAAAGCTGCCGTCAATGCGAATATGTAGGCCATAAAAGCCAAACCACATTTCTTTTTTGCATAAATAAAGAGTGGCATCATAAAGAAACGAAAGATGGTTGGATGGAAATAAACGTGCAATGTGGCGTTGTGCGAATTGGAATGGCAATTGAGCAGATGATGTGCCTACATATATACATACATAGATGGAGTAGGGGGAAGACCCGCAGATGTGAGAAAACGATTTTCATGTAAATTGACACATTTTACTGAGATTAAATGACACAGAAATAAAATAAAATAAAAAAGAATAAAAGAAAATAAAAAAGTAAACAAACAAAAAATGCAGGTGAGCTGAGCAAAAGTGCTTTCGCAGATTTTGGTTTGTATAGGAATCGGATAGGCAAGAAAGCAAAGTGCCATTGATATGCGGGCGATAACAGACGCAAGCAGAGGCAAGTTTTTGCAACATTTTGTGGCATACATGCATATGTATGTATGTATATAGGCAGCAGGGGCACAGAACTTCTCGCAGGCGTAAGTGGCGAAATGTTGGCGTCCACGAATTAATGAAAATTACCCAACAAGCGCACAGGCAAACATTTTTTGTTTTTTCATTCTGAAGAGAAGAAAAAGCAAAGGAAGAACCAATACCAAAAACAACAACAGCTACAACGGCAATGGTGTCACCATTGTCGGGCGGCTCACTTAAAGGCGCACAAACGAAAATTTAAATATCCACTTAATGACGCTGCATGACAGGGCAATTAAAAACGTTTTATGATATCTACGCCAATGAATAGCGCAAGCAGCACACAAATGTGTGAGTGAGTGAGTGATTGGACGTATACATTCATGGATGAAGCTTCCGCCGAAACCGAGTCGATGGGTTTGATCAGCCAGCTGTCCGATGACAGTTTTTGTATATCACGCGCCTAAAGCTACGTTTCATTTATTTTCAACACATTTTTTTCTATCTTTTTCTTTCTCACTTTAGATATCTTTTCTCTACTTGAGGCCTTTAAGTCTTTTCTTTAAAGCTACTGTATCATTAAAAAAAATTATTTTTATTTTGAATTTTATTTTCTGTACCTTCTCTGTTTGATTGATATTTTTTATGTATGTATGTGTCGCTTTCATTTGTCATCGATTGATTTTTTATCACTTTTTTCTCATTATGCTGTTATTTCTCTTTTATGCCGCTTGAATTGGTCGCAGTGTCACCTTAATGACCCTCTATTGACGTTAACTTTGTCGTTTTGTTTTCCATTTTTTCAACATCTTCGTATTTTTTAATTACGAAAATGAGGTTTTTATGTGTCGCAAAACACTTCACTGGCTGACAGTTGCGTAAATTGCTCTTTCTTTCGCGCATAGCACTTCAGCTAAGTTTTGCTGTCGTTTTTGTTCCAGAGGAATTTTTAATTAACTGCCTTTAAGAAAGAGAGAATTTGATAGGTAACTGAAGTAGAGGTCGATCAGAGAATTTTATTTTTTATAGTCTAATTATAAGACTATAAAAACTAGTGATCAAGGAAGCAACTGGAGATGGTGAGGCTACTAAACTTACGAGGGCGGTTCAACAAGTACCCTTGTTTGATGACAGAGCGCGTTCCTGAGGCAAGTTGGTATTAGCATCGTGCGCTGCCAGCTATCGAACAACGGCAAAAGAAATTTCAGACTGATTGATAGGTTAGTTTGATTTTGGCAGCTATTCGAGTAAGATGCGTTTCGTGAATTTCGCTAAGACGGAAAAAGAGTAGAATCGGCTCTTTGTTTGTGGATGAGAAAAAATGCGAGGAGATAAAAGTAAAGTTGGATGCTGTTTATGGGGATGCCTCGCTATTTATGACCACAGTCAGACATTGGTTCAACGAATTTAAACGTAGGCGAACATCCGTTTTTGATGAGAAGCGCCCAGGACGCCCGGCAGACGTGGTTACCGCGCAAATCAATTAAAAAAGTCCATGGCATGATTTTCGTTGAACGACGAACGAAAGTGGCCGAAGTAACAAAGGCCATAGATGTGTCGACCGGAACAGCAACGAATATCATGTAAAATATAAGTTGGCGATGAAAACATTGTCGGCCCGATGGGTGCCGCAATTGCTCACAAGCAACAACAAGCGGATGCGGCTGTTTATTGGAGTGATTTAAGCGAGATCCGAAGGAATTCAGGGATTAATCATTACACAGCATAAACTAAGCAACACACAAAACAATAGATTTCTCCCGGTGAATCTGTTCCAAAGAAGACGAAGAGAGTCGCATCGGCTGGGAAGGTCATGGCGACGATTTTTTTGGGATGCGAATGACACAATCCTAATGGTTTATTTAGAAAATGCAAGAACGACTACTGGACAACCCTACAGTGAGTCATTGGACCGCTTTTACAAAAAATTGAAGGAGATACGGCTGCATTTGGCGAAAAAGAAGGTGCTGTTTCACCACGATAACGCATTAGCACTTTCATCTGGAGTAGTCGGCGCCAAACTGCCTGAATTGCGTTAAGAATTGCTGTCGCACCCCCCGTTTTCATCCAATCTGACTCCCTGCGTCTCTTCCTTGTTCACTAGCTTGAAGAAATGACTCGCGAGGAAAAAATTTTGTTGAAACGAGGAAGTCATCGACGAGACAGGGGCGTATTTTGGAGACAAATCGACAAATCCTATTTTTTGGAGGCGTCAAAAAATGGCCGCAGCGTTGGGAGAAGTGTATCTTTCTAAAAAGGGACTATGTTGAAAAAAAAAATTGTTGTTTTTAAATGGTGCCTTCATTTCTAACACGGGTACTTATTGAACCCCCCTCATGAAGAGGAACAAGTGCCGAGCATAACGACCCCCTTTACCAGTGCTCACCTTTCACAAACTGTAAATCATAGCCATATCTGTTGGAAAATGAAAGATTCAAGATACTCCGCGAGCCGATTCGAATCAATTCTATGAAGATAGCTCGTACCTAGAGCACAAAATTTGAAAGGTATACTGGAAACAAATAGGAATACCAATTACTCCGATCCAGAATCCGTACGAAAGCTAACTAGAGAACCAAACTGGCGGAAACGTGACCGGATACAAATAGGTATATGGACAAACCTCATTCCACCAGCCAGTCGTTTTCAGGCCAAACTATCGGCTATACTGGAAGATGGCGACAGCTTAACATTGAATACTCACAAAATATATAAAATAGGTCAGATAACCAAGTTCCCTCAATGCAATGGTGGGGCCATTGTCTTTTATGTAATAGCAACTCTAAAGCTGCTAGCCGAGCAGAACGCTTTTTATCTGATGTTACTATTGAGGCAGAAGAACATACCAGTTAGCGAGAAAACAGACGAGCTTGAAGATACGGTACTTTCGTACCACTTTTGGCGAACAGAGAGAGAACTTTTGCTGAACAAACAGGTACCAAAATGAAAAAAATTAACAGCTCTAACAGAGCTAAACTCAAGTTGGCACAGCAAAATACAGAAATATCGTAAAAAACTACTCAGGCTAAGTAGGACTGAACTCCCGTAGTCATAAGGCTACTGCAGTGAAAATTTTACACCACACTGCCCTTAGTAGGAGTAGACAGAATTTATAAGTGAACTGAGCACAACGGCTCAAAAACACAGAGAGGTTCTCTAACACTTCGGGCTGGCTTAAAGAGTAAAAAGGGTTTAGACTTCAAACGGCATCACAAAAGTTCAAACTGCGGAGCAGAGATATACTTGTCGTATGTGCTCATAACTACAGAACTTTCAGTTTCCAATGAGATATCATTTATACGTTCTAAGCTTCGAGTGATGGTTTTCCATGTGTAAACTTTTCACCTTCGCACGGCTGTCATTCATGCGGACTGCCTAACACACTTCAGAAATGAGCCCATAAAGCTTGTAGCACACACAAAATCAACTATTCCCTTTACAAGCTTGATGAGAAATGTAAGGGTAAGGCAGCTAAATGGAATACAATGCGAATATCTGCCATTTATTGAAAAGTGAGTTACCCTTCCAGCTCCTCGACTCGAACGAAGGCGTATCTTCTCCTTAACGTAAGCAGCGTGCGCTTTTAATTAATTATATATCAGATAACGTCTAGCCTTGTGCAGAGACAGGGCAAATACAGATACATTTTTCTTCACTCGTAGTCTGCTGAACCCGCGAATAATCGCCATCCCACAGACCTCTCGCTTTGCTCGATGTGACGGCAGAAAATCTTAAATCATCAGTTGCAAAACTATAATAACTTTCGAATTGGTTTTACATACTAAAATAGGCTCTTGGCAGACCATCGTGCGACCGGAGCCTTTGGCTAAGTGTGTTTAGAACCCAAGACGAACTCAACTAATAATTGGACGTCGTTTTTTAGAAGTTATTTATATGATTTTAGAAGAGAAGACGTTTTGTTTTTCATTGGGGACGGATAGCTGTCCAGAGGATACTTGGGCGACACCCGGAAGTTGTGAGCTGTTTGAATCGTATGAAGAAGAATCGTCCTGACCACTCCCAAATCAATGGCAATCCGTGGACTTCTACACACGGAACCATCCTCCCACCACCAGTTGGTACCGCGTCGAATACTTTCAAGCCGGAGTGTTTGTATCCATTCGGATCCATATATTTGTATCCTAATTGTCCCATAGTCTGCGACACTCGTCGTAGCCAACGTGCATACAAACACTCCAAGGGCCACAACCAATGATCGTGAGCCTTTACCTTAAAGTAAATAAAGTTTTTGTTTATCGCACCATTACTCGTTACAATAATACTGGTAGCATCGCGAAACGTCATGGCGGTGCTCATCAAAAGACTGCAGCGTCACGTGAAATGGTTCAAAAAGTGAAGAAGCGACTTGAGCGAAATCCTCGACGAAGTGCCAATCAAATGGCAAAAGGACTGAAACGATCTGACCGCAGCATCAGCCGCATACTGAAAAATTATCTCAAAGTCAAGCCTTATAAGATCCAAACTTCGCATGATCTAACACCAAAGCAGCAACAAGTCAGACTTGCGAGATTGAAGGAGTTTCTTCGCTTGACCGACAACAGTCAATTTCCGAACATTGTGTTTTCTGACGAGAAAATTTTTCAAATTGAGTAAACTCCTACAACGATCGGGTTTATTCATATGAGAATTTGGTTCATCGATTGTCACACCAAGAGGTAATGGGCCGCTGTAAGCGCACATCGGCGCTCTCCAATCGTTTCCATCGAGCCTGGCTTCAAGGTAAATGCGAAATATTATCGGGAAAGTATTCTGGTGGTTACTCTGAAGCCGGTGGCAGACAAACATCTCGGTGGCAGAGCATGTACGTTTTAACAGGACTCGGCACAGTCTCACAAAGCTCTAGTGAACCAAGAATGGTTAGAAAACAACGTTTCGAACTTCATAACATGCACACAATGTCTCTCAAATTCACCAGACGCGAATCCGATGGATAATTCTCTTTGGGCCATTTTGGTGAGCAGGATCCCACCTCAAATATTCACCAGTCCCGAGGCGCTGAAAAACGCCAGTGTCCGCGAGTGGGCTAAATTACCTGCAAGTCACATTCGGGCAACTCGCTATTCGTTTCTGGATCATCTCAAGGCCATAGGCAAGAGAAAAGGTGGTCATATCGAGCAAAAGTAAATTGATTCTTAATTTTGTATGATTTTCACACATTTTTTACTTTGAATTGAATAAAAATAATTCTCCAAACTAAATTTATGGCCTTTTTAATAGGTTACACTTCGATTGCCGTCCCAGTAGTACATAAAAAAATTGGAACAGTAGACTCTGGTTTAGCAAAATTTGATTTTTCTCGAAGGATCATAATTAGCTTAGTGAGAATGGGCGACCGATTGAATTGGGAGGACTACATGAATTTCGAAGTGAACTCATTTGTGGCTTATAACTTTGAGCCTAATAAATCGTGAGGTGCTTTGTAGTTCAAGAGACTCCAGAATGGAATAGAGTTCGAGGCAATGATATTTATTTATCGAATCTTCTATCTCGAGGTACTCGAATAGAGAGTTTCGCGTGTGTGTAGGTGTTTCTTGTTTCGAAGCAATGCATGGGCTCGCGAACAGAGTTGTTCAGACTAAACACAATTGGGGGGACTTACAAAAGAGCCGCGCTCATGGGAAAGTACTTGATTCAATTGTTTAAATTTACTTAACCTTTGGCTCGATTAACTTCTATGAAGAGTCCCCCTTATGGGACAGAGCCGGATACAAAGCATGACTTTAGTAGCTTCAAGATTTAAAATTTCATACACCATTTGAGAGATGCAGTGAGAAATTATAAACAAGAAGCGCAGCAGAAGCCAATATGATCAAAGCGTTTAATTGATTGAAAGTGTCCATGAAAAATACTTCTAATTAAAATTTCATATTAAATTCTCTTTCAATTCTTCACTCATTTCATTTTCCACCCATTAATTTCCAAATACCGTGAACTCTATGGTGTTAAGTTGCTGCCTTATCTCTGTCATCGGCATTGCAGCAACATGCCAACATCGAGATCCACATACTTGCAACACGATAGCAAAACGATATGTAGCAGCAGCAGCACACACAAATGCGATATTAATTTTTAATTTAATTAAAATTTCTGCAGCATTCAACCGCAACGCTGAGCGGGAGGACGAGAGTTAGGAAGTAAGAAGCTGGAAAACGTAGCACGTAGAAGCAAAAGGTGATAATAGTCCGCATAGCACGCAGGAAGCTAAGTGAAATGTACATGCCACAAGTACTCGGCAGTGTGGCAGGTGAAGCGCTGCCGCTTAAGGTAGGCAACAACAGCGCGTCTGCTATGTCTATCAATGTCCGCACACGCACATACGTGCATACATATATGAGGAGGTGCGATTTGTTGCATGCGGCGCGTACTGGTATACGAATATGTTGCATGTTTATTGTATGAATGTATTTGCAGATTTTTTTTGCTATATTTCCTTTTTCTTTTGCAAGTGAGAGGGAAAAATGTGACTGAGTATGTGAGGAAAATGTTTTGATTGCACACTTCACACGTTCAATCATTCAACCAACCAGGCAACCAACCGGCGCCTGACGGAACGACGAACCTACGAAGCATGTAGCAACAAAGCGAACGATGCATGCCGCAATACATCCACACATATTTGCCATCTAAGGGCCGCATGTTGCATGCATGCAAACACTGTTACCTGCATCTTGATTGCATGCATCAGGGTCGCAGCAATACCAACAACGCAGCAACAACAGCAGTCACAGCGCCCTTGTAAATCAACAGCTACCATCGCTGGCGTGTTTTACGAGTTGCATGTGTGCGTTTTGTGGTCAACTTGCAACCGACCATTTGTTTGCTGCCACACCACAAAGAGCCCAGTAAACAGGCAGCTGGATTACAGTGAAATAGTTTTAAGGGCTTGAGGTAGCCGTTGGTTGCCGTTGTAGGTTGAATGTTGAATGTTGCAGGTAGTGGTGCTACTGCAGAATGTTGCAGGTTACTCGGTGTCGTTTATTGTCTGATTGTTGTTACAATAATAACTACAACGGCCCCTGCTGTGCACTCTCATAAACTTACGACCACCGTAGTGCCAGAGGTACTCAGCATAGTGTGGGGACACTGAAAGATGTTGCAGGTTGTGCAGTAATGCAGTAAAAAGTCAGTTACAGCGATTTTTAAAGGGTTGCAATTGGTGCACTTTTTTAGAAGAGATTGTGTTTAACGATTTCAATAATCTATTATAATATCCGTACCATTTTTCTTCTCCTTGCTGAATCCATTTAAGTGAGCCGCACCTTTTATTTTATTATTTCATTCGCATACCTTCAACGCTGTAATCCTTAACAGGTTTATAAAATAATTTATAGGCATCCACATGCTTGAAACAAAAGCCAGGCTCCCTTTCACAGCAAGAAAATAGCACTCCCTCAGATCTCCTGAGCTCGAGTAAATAAAACTGTAAAGGAGTTCAACACGAAGCTCAGATTAACTCTTCGCATACTTCAATAGCGTATGCCCGCATCTCCTAAGGCCGAGCAGCATTTCACTCGGCCTACTTAGACTTCAAGCTGAGTAGAGACAATTCAACAAATCTCCCCATCGATGAGAGAATTCAAGCAGCTAACAGATCACACGCGTCACTAACGAAACTCTTCAATTCGGAACTATCAAACAGACAATACAAAACCATCGATAGACCAGTCTTAGGCTATGGAGCTGAATCGTGAACGCTAATTGAAGGAGATAAAGCAATACTACAAATTTTCGAACGAAAAATACCGAGACAAATTTTTGGACTAATCAAAGATCACAGCGAGTTGCGTTTAAGGTGAAATAACGAGGTAGACTAGCTTATAAATGGGGAAAAGATAATGAGATGATGATGGTTTTCTTTCGACGCCGAAGACAGAAACTAAACATAAAAATAGTGAACAGAAACTCTGTGATAATAGGTGATCACTTTTTGATACATGCCCTGGCTGGGAACTTGATAAATGACTCACAAAAAGCACACGATGTTGAGAATCCAAAGGTGGTGCTAAGGCCTAACGATGGCGTAAGCTTTTATTCTTTAATTTTTGCATAAAAAAACAAACTTGCTCCAATTACGAAAGGAGACCTACCAGCGTAATAGTCACGGACGACGTACCCAAATAGTGGCGGTAAATGGTTCTGTTTACCAAACTTCTTGAAGTGCGATCCAATCTTTGTTTGTGATCTAGAAATCTCTCAATAGATCAGCGGCGACCTCATATCGAAGCTGTTTTAAAGCCCAGGAGCCCATATTTTGTCAGCCGAGAGGTGGGTGCAGTCGCTATTCAATACTGATTCTGAGTTGCTTAGCTATATTAATTTAGATGTGATAAAAGGGGAACGAATCTACTCTAAGAACTCCTTCACGAAAACTCCAAAGAGTATCTGCATACACCCAGAGCGCCAGAGAAAACACCAGCTCCAACCTTACAATCCGTCTTAAAGCCGTCGGTGTTCTTGTATAAGTGGTAGTCTGAAACAGCCTGGTCAAGTTTCCTGTCCAAGTCATATTTTCTACGGCAGAAGAAGCTCGATGGGAGTGTCGAATGCTCTCAAAGTTGATAAATGCTCTCTCATATCTAGCGATCGCAATTGTAGGAGTGTCGGGGGGAGTGTTCGAAGGGCAGAAGGTTTTTTATGACCAGCTTTTTCACGACAGAAATACATTCGTAGGTTTGCCATTGTCTGACGAGGGGCGACCGCTTTTAGAAAAAAACGTTTTCTGTCACTTGGTGTTTCATATCGAGGGATACGAATCTGTGCATTTCCGAATGGTTCCCAAGCACCAATCCATTTGGCTATCGACGATATTAAGATAGCGTTTTACAGTAGTAAAGTGTGAGCTATTTTCGCTCGAAATTAAATTAAGTTGATTGATTTACTATCTTCGATTACTAGTAGAGACCAGATAGGTCATAATATATGCTTGTAGGCTCTTACACATGGCGCGCTTATAAGATCCTCGTTTTAGTTCGCAAATGAAAATTCGATGAAATTAATCTGAAAGCGGTAAACTTTGCCCAGTACGTGGGCATCCCTTTATCTTCCAGCAAACTCTGTATCAGGTGGATTTATATAGCACAGAGCAACAATAGACGAACCGTAGAGAGGGAATGACACCTCCGGTGTAAATATTGCCCCATGTTGACTTTGAATAGATGTAATGGCTTTTGTGTGGTGATACGCGGGTTTTCGGGTTATGGGCCGATAATTTCGTAGCAATGGGTCTCCTCGTTCATAATGATATTCGATGATTAGTTGTTTTCCGCGTAGCGCAGATCGAAGAAGGCTTGAGCGTTGATTTAGGGCGTTTGGCGGGCAACAGCAACAGCTGAGAATACGGCGGATGCTAAAAGACCTCCCATTCGAGCTCTTGGAGTTCGGCTCTGACGACTTGTTTAACATGGGGCCTGGCGTTGTCGTGAAGGAGTATGGTTCGACCATGTCGATCAGGTCTTTTCAGTCGCATAGCCTTATTCATGCGGTATATCTGGGCAATGTAGAGCTCCTTGTTGACCATGGCATTCTTTTCGAGCAGCTGATGCACTAACTGCATTTTGTAAGGGAACATCTTCAAGTTTTTGCGCGGCACGCCATCTCATCGATAGTCCGAGATGCTCCAGGACATCTTCAGCCATAGCTTCGGTGTGCGTAGTAGAACTTCTGTTTCGAGGGCGACCAGACCTGGCGGTATTTCGCACTGCTCCACACTTTTCAAGGCGAGCTGCTAACCATCTTCGTGTTCGTGTTGGATGACCAGAAAATCTGTGCTGAAATTCAAGCTGGAATTTTCACTGACGAAATATTTCGCCTAAAAGTTAACAGAATTATTCTGCGTTTTTGTGACGCGTATTTTGTATAGTACAAGTTTGCTTCATAAATGTCAAAGCAGAGTTGAGATTTAACGCCATTAGCAAAAGCTATAGCACCTTTCAAATAGGCTGATGACTTTTGCGCTACCTGGCATTACGGGATATTGGCCGCTAAAAAAGCAAGTACCAGAAATAGAACTTACCTGCTGCGGCGCTCACTTGGACAGTAACGAGGAAACCATCGCACATTTCCTGCGTAAGTGCAGTGACCTGGCATTCTTTTAAGTAAAATATGGGATTTTTGGAAAGCCTGGGGTACGAATAAGTTTATAAACAGGTCGAATTTGGTTTGACTAATTAGGCTACGGCGGAATTGGGGCATCATCAATGAGAAGTGTAACAAAGCAGCGCCTCCACCAGCTAGCGGACTTCTGGGTAGACACTAGAAAAGCACCAGCCAGCCAGCTTAAACGCAAGTAAATGTACAGAAATTTTCAATAGACATGCAACTTGAATTGTATGACAACAGACAAGGCGTGTTGATGACGCTGGTTTATCCAGTTGCTACGCTCATATTTATATTTCTTCTGCGACCGAAAGCCGACGGTAAAATTAAGAAAACAGCGAGGCAAAACGAAAAGAGATTAACAAATCAGATGAAAAAAGGCACAGCTACAGCTTAGAAAGTATAACAATTTATTAACTAAATGCAGGCGCGTATTAATAACAAAACGCGAGCATATTCATTAGCGGCACTGGCGGCACCGCGGATGGCAAGCGGCCAGAGACACAATGCTGCAGAGTTGGCAAAGCAGGTGCAGGCACACACACGGCGAGTAGAAGGAAGCTGGGTAGGGGACTCTATACTTGCGCTGTGGACGCGTAGCAACTTCAAAGCGACACAAAATATGCGTTTTGCACGTTTTGAATATTTCATGATTGCTCTAAAAACCGCAAGCCAACCGCATACTTGTAGCTGTGTGTGAAATGCATATGGATGTGCCGCTGCGCGACTTACTACCAATTTTGGAGTGAGATATTCTGTTAGCGATTTTAATGCAGCAGTGAAAAACGTGGGCTACACATTGCATGCCATGAGCAGACGATCGACGCACATAGGTAATGTTGATCAGCACAGAAAAAAAAACAAAAAAACAACGCGTGGAAAGCGATTTTCATGGAAAAAGTCTGTTGCCACATGTTGTGTCAAGTGCAATGGAATCGAATTTTACTGATGTTGAATTGAAAATTTTTAGCAATAAAAAATCTAAATCATTAGCTCATTTAGTTGTCTGGTTGCCTAGCTGGAAGGCGCGCATGGTATGCAGCGACCACAGAACGCGGTGTGGCAACTGTAGCGCCGTCGAGCTGTGATCGTTTCGCTCTTTCGAGATTCGAGTTTTATGCGCAAATGCAACACTTAAATTAGTGGAGCATACACTCGCATACACATATATGTAACTGCAGTTAGTCCTATTGCTGTGTGGCAATTAAATTGACGGTCATTGCTTGCTGCCACCTGCTGTCTTGCTTGCGCAAATTGCTTCATTTAGTGGCATCTACTATAGTTAGCCGCCAGTCCTCGCTAATTCTACATGCAACATTACAATCCTCAAGCGCCATAAAATGGGCTATTTTATTGCCGTGCGGCATAACATACTTTGTAAGTGACAAGCGGAAGGGCTTGTGTTGCAAGTTGGCGTATGTGATTAACCAATAGAGGGGCATGTAGAGTAATGGCCTCAATGTGCCTTGGAATTATTGTTGCGCATATTTTCGCAGCATTTTGCATCACTTCTAATTGCCACCCGTCAAGTGCCACAAATCTGTCAAGCTCATTAGGTTTGTGTTGCCGCTATCGAAAACTTATTTTCTTACTTAACGCACTCGCGAAATGATTTACTTTATTTCGTGTAGCACGTTGCATGCCACATATGTATGTATGTATATATGTATGTTCCCATTGCACATGGCGCTTTGCGTGCATATGCCACCAACACTAAATCACGTCATCGCGTGATTTGTCATTTCAGTCGCTTGCCATTTGCCATTTGTTGCTGCCGCAGCGGTTGCAACCGCAATGGTGTGGCAAGGCCACGCGGTTGCCTGATGTGCTTGTGTACGCTGAGTTGCTGGTAGGAAGACGGACTGATATGCGCGAAAACAGACAGATGGACGTACACAAGTGTCAAACATGCACGCGCACACGCACACGCACTCACCGGCAACCGCTTTTTGACGCTGATGATCTATGGCAAGTGAATCGCTTTATGCGCACATACATACACACATTCTTATCTGTATGCATACATACATACACGCACTTGCCGTGTTCGATATAATTAACTGTTAATTTAATTAGGATTGCATACCTGCCACACTAATTGCCACATTCTATTGCAACTTGCCTCATATTACTATTATCGCACACATTTTGATGGTAGCGGCTATAACTGGCATGCCTTTGCCTACCACTTAGGATTATGTGGCATGCCACACATTTGATGTGCCACAAAAAATCAAGTTATGAAAAGTTGCTGAATTGTTGTGAGAAAGCGAGTTGGCGTTCAAAGTACAGCTTTCAGCTTGCTTGACTGCTTCTCATACGCTTATCTTCTTTTTGTTGCATTTTTGTCAGCTTCATTGCCGATTAGCGAAAGTCTGTTTGGATGGTCGCCAGTGATCATCTGCAATTCAGAATTCACAGATACCAATAGGAAAAAATATGAGGGTTTGTTATTGAAAGTAGCAGGTCCAGCTAACAACAGGTATTCTTCTAAAACCTTCTACAAGTTGTAATTCCAGGTATCTGATAAGCTGAAAACTTTGCCAATTCGCGCGTGTCTAATGGCCCTCCACATGGGATTGGTACAAAATACAAGGTGAAGTCCAAAATAAACAAGACTGGCGTCATAAAAATGCGTTGGGAGCTACATCCTTAGCTGACTTCCAATGATAGCTTGGTGACATTCGGTTTAGTGGAAGCGAAGTTATTGCGTGTAAAGTGTCAGTATATTTGTGTCATCGGTACAAAAATGAGTTCCGAACAAAGAGCTAATATCAAATTTTATTTTAAAATCGGTAAAACGTTTACCGAAACATTTGAATTGTTGAAAAAAGTTTATGATTATGATTGTCTATCTCGTGCCAGAGTTCATGAGTGGTTTACACGTTCAATAGATGGTTGTGAGGACATAAATGACAATGAACTTAAGGGCCGCCCAAAATCAGTAATCACCGAAAACTCCATCGAAATTGTTCGTAAATTTATCAAAACTGAACCGAAATCATCGCTGAAATTCAAAGAATCGGAATTGAATATCTCCAAAGCATTGATTTGCCGCATTTTAACTGATTTGGGCTTACGAAAGGTCTGTGCACGTTTCATTCCGCACAAGTTAACTGAGGACTAAAAATTGCTCAGAATTCAACATTCGAAAGACCTCATTTAGAGTCGAAAAAAGACGAGAACTTCTTTACAACATTGTAGCTGGTGATGCAACGTGATGTTTTCAACATCAACCTGACACTAAGTGTCAAAGTGCCAAATGGCAGGCCCCAGACGAGCTACCAATCAAAAAAAAAAAAAGTTTGGACAAGTCAAAAATCAAGTCGATGCTCATTTGTTTTTACGATTCCAAGGAAATTGTCCACAAGGATTTCGTCCCTATGGGCCAAACCGTCAAGGAAGCTGGCGTGATAATGCATCATCTCACCGATCCCCTCTTGTGACTGATTTTTTGACTACAAATTGCACTTTAACCATCAATCACTCACCGTATTTGCCTGATATGGCTCAGTGTGACTTCTGCCTATTCGAAAAATTGCATTTGACTATGAAAGGAAAACGAAGTTTCGAAACGAGGCACTTTCGAATGCGGTAGTGACGCCCCAACCCATTCGGAGATCGAATTGGTTTAACAAAAGTAAGGATATGCCTTGAAAACACGTTCCAGCACATCGCAATCTGTTTCTGAACTTTGTTCCGTATTGAACTTAACTTATGCTATATACCTATAGTAGCCCTATTGCAGAAGCTGTGGGGATCCTACAGAGAAAGAGACGGTTGAGCATTTTCCGGCTCTGGCGGCTAGGCGCTTGAGATTCCTCAGCGTGCCCTTTGGGGATGGCTTGAAGAAATTCTCCAGCCTAGATCCGTTTTCTCTCTTCCACTACATCAACAGCACTGCACGGCTGTAGATGGTTATCTCTTCCCTAAAATTTTTAGCAGGTAGTGGTCCACATTATGGTATCAAAACGGCACGTAAGTGCTACTTGAAGTGCACCTGAAGTGTGCCAAGAGTCATCTAATCTACATACCTGCTATCTATAATTCAGAAAGCAATATAATTTTCCTAGCGCTTGTAAAGGGTGTTTTTTTAGAGGTTAGGTTTTCAAGTTGGCACTACTTTTTTCGTAGATGGTCTTTTTGACAGCTGTCACTTGATTTATGCTCAGTTTGGTTTGCAATTTCATAATGAATAGACTTACACCTGAACAACGTTTGCAAATCGAGCAAATTTATTACGAAAATAATCCTTCGGTTCGCGCGACGCATCGCGCGCTGCGTCCAATATTCGGTCGACATAATCGTCCATCAGAGTCACTAATTCGATTAACGATGGATCGGTTTCGCACCACGTTTGCTCTAGTGGATAATACGCATCCTCAGAGACGTCGTACAGTGCGCACCGAAGACGCTATTGCTGCTGTGGAGCAGAGTATCGAAGAAGACCCGAATGAGTCCATCCGCCATCGCGCGCAGCAATTGGAGATGTGCCCATCCACTTTATGGAAGATTTTGCGGAAGGATCTTGGTTTGCGGGCTTACAAAATCCAACTCGTGCAAGAATTGAGGCCGAACGACCATCAAGCGCGTCGCACGTTCGGTGAATGGGCCCAAAACGAGATGGCCACCGATCCCGATTTTCACAAGAAAATTTTGTTCAGCGATGAAGCTCACTTTTGGTTGAATGGGTATGTCAATAAGCAAAATTGTCGCATTTGGAGTGAACATAATTCACAAGCCATTGCTGAGACGCCGTTACATCCTCAAAAAGTCACTGTTTGGTGTGCTCTATGGGCAGAGGGAATCATTGGTCCATATTTCTTTAAAAATGAAGCCGGCCATAATGTTACAGTCAATGGAGAGCGCTATAGAGCCATGATTAATGACTTTTTCGTGCCTGAATTGGACGATGTTGATGTGGACGACCTTTGGTTCCAACAAGACGGCGCTACATGCCATATATCCAACGCAACAATCGATTTATTGAAGGAAACTTTTGGTGAGCGCATTATCTCGCGCCGTGGACCTGTGGCGTGGCCTCCAAGATCGTGCGATATAACACCGCTTTACTATTTCTTGTGGGGCTATGTGAAGTCGCTTGTCTACGCAGATAAGCCCGAGACGATTGACGTCTTGGAAGAGAATATTCGGCGCGTTATTGCTGACATACGGCCCCAATTGCTGCAAAAAGTGGTCGAAAATTGGGCCTCTCGGCTGGAATTTATTCGAGCCAGCCGCGGCGGCCACTTGCCCGAAATCATTTTTAAAACATAATGGCAAACCCTTATCTTTATATTGTAATAAAGCTAAATTCTTGGCCATAACAATAAATTATATACGTTTTATTTCATCTTGAAAACCAAACCTCTAAAAAAACACCCTTTATATACATTTTAGCTTATGAAGCCACATCTCATAAAAACACCCTTTACTATTTCATTCCTCTAACTGTCATTAATACGCTTTCGATTGCCCACACAATATCTGCCAAAATAACTCTTCTAATATGAATTTAGGCTTTTCTTCGCCGATTGTTTGTGGAGTAATAAATTTTAGTCATACGTAAACCTTTTTTTTCCCTTGTTTTTTCGAGCTTGTAATAATACCATATTTCTCCGACCCACGCTCAAAAGCTTAGCGACTTAAAAACCACAGTTTTCTTGGTAGTTAAGTGGCATTTCGGATTTTGTAGTCTTCGCTTTGCTTTCATATCAAACTGCAGTGTGAAATTGGTTGCCGTTGGGCATTGTGGAGAGTTAGCGTACGTCCGTGTTCGTTGGCTTCGTATGTGTTGGTGTGCGTTTATATGTATGCAATGCATGCATGCATGCATGCTGTCACTGTCAAGTTACTAGATTCTGTCAATCAGGTTTTCATCTGCATTTTGATTGAAAGCAAAGCGTTTGAAGCATTTCAATTTTGATTTATGCTGAAGTTGACTGGAGCCTCTTTGAAGTGCGTGCAACTTTTTTGAAGAGCATTTTGCTGTTACTGATTCTTATTACGAGTATTTCTGTGTTATGCTTTAATTTTT
This sequence comes from Anastrepha fraterculus, assembly GCA_037575425.1. NCBI lineage: Eukaryota > Metazoa > Arthropoda > Insecta > Diptera > Tephritidae > Anastrepha > Anastrepha fraterculus. The sequence goes on along the minus strand of JAYXIM010020480.1, from coordinate 355,346 downwards.
CTGCATTTTCTCTGGTTGCCAGTGCCGCCGCTGACTGGAAATGAAATGTCAATTATTTTGTGATTAGATATTTGAGAACGAGCAATCAAATATGGTCTGCGGTGTCGCAGTTATTTGCTGGCTCACACAATTTGTTTTGGCCAAAGCGGGTAGAGCGCATTTAAGCGGGAAGAGCTTAAGTTTATTTACTGTACGCTAAGCCAGCTTAAGCTATGCCTCTTTGGTTTCGAGTTGAGGCAGTTGAGAGTTGTTGGTTGGTCTTATTGCTACTTTATTCTGTTATTGGCGCGCGGCAGCAGAGCGCGCGTATTTGGTTCATTGCCTTTTCAAGATGTTTGTTTATAAATATTTTGTTCAAGTGGTCTTTGTTATTTTTAATTAACATTTTATTTATCAAATTTTTTTGTTTTTCCTTACAGTAGAATTTTTGAAATTCAGGTCGCACTCATTCCATGGAATAACAAAGTGATGATCATTAAAATTTATCGGTAGAAATATATTAAAAGGCGGCTAGTGGATAGAAAAGGGAAGGATGGAAGTAAAATGGAAAGGCGGAATATAAATATAAATATAAAAATAAATTTTTAATACAAATATTAATACTCATATTAATTTAAATTTATATATAAATAAAGTTGTCAATGTAAGTAAATATAAATTACGGGTAGGAATTTTAGAAAAAAATAAGCAAAATTCTTCTACAAAAAAATACAAAAAATATATAATAAAAATTTTTCTGAGCATCTATAATTTTTTTTTTTTTTGTAATAACACAAAATATGTACACTTGCGCTAACATAATTAAGTCAAATTTAAATATTTTTCTCTCAACAAATTTTTCATAAATTTTCTTAAAATTTTTTTATAAATTTTCATAAATTTTTTTTATAAATTTTCATAATTTTTTTTTTTATAAAAATATAGTTAATTGTATAGAATAAATCTTATTAATAAACGTTCCGAAAAAACTTTAGTTTTTTTTGTAAATTTTCACTCAAACTTTTTTTATAAATTTTCAAAAAAATTTGCGAAATTCTTCTAGGCGAAAAAATTTTTTATAGTTTTTTATACAATAATTTTCATAAATTTTTTTATAAATTTTCATAAAATTTTTTTATAAATTTCATAAATTTTTTTTTATAAAAATGTAGTTAATTGCATACAATAACTCTTATCAGTAAAAGTTCCGAAATTCACGAAACTTTAACTTCTTTCATAAATTTTTACTAAATTTTTTTATAAATTCTCATAAAATTTTTTTTTTATAAAAATAGTTAATTGTATAAAATAAATCTTATCAATTCAAGGTTCGGAAACTCGCAAAACTTTAACTGTTTTTCATAAATTTTCACTCAAACTTTTTTTCGTTTAAAAAAACGTTTTTTTTTTCATAAAAATATAGCTACATATGTGTATACAATAAATTTTATCAATAAAAGTTCCGAAGTTCACAAAACTTTAACTTCTTTCATAAATTTTCACCAAATTTTTTTTATAAATTTTCAGAAACATTTTTTTTATAAAAATAAATCTTATCAATTCAAGTTTCCGAAATTCGCAAAACTTTAGCTTTTTTTTATAAATTTTCACTCAAAATTTTTTTCGTTTTCAAATTTTTTTTTCATAAATATATACTTAGCTAAGTGTATAAAATAAATCTTATCAATAAAAGCTCCGAAATTCACAAAACTTTCACTTTTTTCATTAATTTTCACTCAAAATTTTTTTCACAAGTTTAAAATGTAGTTAATTGCATAAAATAAATCTTATTACTAAAAGTTCAGAAATTTGCAAAAATTTGACAAATTCCTAAACTTTTCCAACTTTTTTTCTTCTAGGCGTAAAAAAAACATATTTTTTTTGTAATAAAGCAAAAAATGTACACTTACGCTCCATAATTAAGTTAATTGTAAATATTTTTCACTCGAAATTTTTTTCATAAATTTTCATTCAAAATTTTTTTCACAAGTTTAAAACAAAAAAAAATTTCAAAAAAATATATATTTAATTGAATACAATAAATCTTATTAATAAAAATTCCGAAATTCACAAAAATTTGATAAATTCCAAAAAATTTCCAACTTTTCATCCAGAATTTTTCTGAGTATCTATACATTTTTTCCCTCTTCATAATATTTACTTTTAGATGACATTTTTAAGAAAACCTAAAGAACTACTATAAAAAAAAACATCTGTCTGCACGTATTATCGCTCCTAGTTGGAACATAGGACAGAGTTTTATAGCCAATTAAATTTCAGTGGAGTAAAGTGCAATTTGAAGTTGAAGTCACTCAAGAATCGCCTTGATTTTTTCCATTTTCCCCCTGACAGTATTCCACATTTTGTACCATATAAAAAACGTCTGAGCATGAATCATTTGAATAAATTTAATAAGATTTCCAACTTAAAAGTGGGGATAATTTCTATAAAAAATTTCTTCGTTTTCAACTACTGCCACACACCTTCGCCTAGAACCGCTCTAAGGCATAAATCTGATGTTACCTGTCATGTCTGACCGACTGCCGCAGATCCTCCTGTCAGAAGGGATTGTAGGCAGTTGGTTGAACTGATGACGGGCCACTTTCTGTGGGCGAAGCACATGAAAAAGGTGGGTATGCCCGGCCTCTGCTCGAATTAGGTTTGAGGCCTTTGTCACTGATGTGTTAAGAAGCGACCACCTTGCCTCCTTGGCACCAGAAGATCTACTCAGATTTCTTCGGAGGTCGAGTAGATTTAAAGAAAATTAGAAAAAGGAAACCCGAGTGCAGTACAATGGACTTAATTGTGTCTGAGTGCTGTACTTGCTAGTCTGTCCCGACAAACAAAAAGAAAAAAAAATGAAATATAAAAGTAATTTCGTTTTACTAATTGAAAACAGGCATCCAGAGCGATCACTAAAGCACGCATAGTAGAGGGTACACCTATGGTACATACGACAAATATGTTTCGAACTTCCGATACAAATAATTTTACATTATTCCTCTGCATTACCAAATCAACCTGATAAACTTCATTCAACTAATTTTTCATCAACAAGATCCTATCAACTACTACGCGCACAACTCGGGCACATAGGCGCGCTGCTTGCTGCTTAAAGGGCTCCTACACTCGTACACTTATCCCACTCAAGCAACCAATCAACCAGTTCGCCAACTCCATTTCCTAACCCCATACGGCTTTTGCGCACCCTCTTCACAACCAACTTTACCAATATTTATATTCATCTTCGTTTTAAACATGGCTAAGCATAATTTATGGCCTCCTCATGCAACTACCACGGCCAGTAGCTATCAATTCTCAACGAAACTGGTTTCTCGTTTGGCACTTGAGCGGCTTGAATGTGAAACGTGATCGCGGGCTAGCAAGTAAGCAGATCAGTTGTGTGTGCGTGTGTGTGTTAGTGTATGTGTGGATCAGTTACAACTTGCAATGCTCCGCTGATTGGTTGCAAGTTTTGCATGCATGCAACGAACAAAGAGACGACGCGCATGCGCAGTAGCTTTTCGCCAAAGCAGCTTGCTTCGTCCATCGTGCATACGCTCGATCGTTTATGAATATGGTATGTAGCCCTTTTTCGCATCGAAGCACTGAAGCGTGCATCGCTGAAGTGGCTAAGGTGGCCAGCGGCACTTATTTTAAGGGTACTTACGGCATAAGTATGTAAATACATTTGAGTAGATATTAATAAAATACTCCACGAACACCTACTCCTCTTCTAGTTAAATTGTGGAAGCATATTATAGCGCCCTTCACTCCCCTTTGACTACGTTGCCTACGGTTGCGCTTCCTTTGGCTGTTTCCTTTCGTTAGTCTCCAGACTCGTTGATTGCCTGACTGCTATAAACTGGCGGTTGCTGGCGATTACTTGGCTTGACGGCTTCACCGATATTCTTGTCTTGTTGTCTAGCAGTTGCATGCAACGATCGCATGTTCACTACGCCGGCGGTGTATCATCGTCAGTCTTTGTTTAGCTGTTGTGTCTTTACCGCTGAGCGGCGGTTGAGCCGTCAGCAGCGCCGCCGCAGAGGCTATTGCAAATGTTGCATTTAATTAAGGCCCTTTTGTCATTGCCAATTTATGAGCAACACAATCTTACGACTACACAATTTTTATGTATTTATTCAAGTCTGCTTGCCAACGGACGCCTGTGTGCTGAGATGTGTACTTACATAGGGATTACATACAAACCAACATGTTCGTATGTATGTATACCCGATCGTATCGGTGGCAAAACATGTAGCGTCGCTGGTGGTAGGCGGATCGCGAAAAAATTAATGGCTGCGCCAGCGCATTTGCTACTTGGTGGGTGTTGATCATATTTAAAAATTTGACTTGAGTGCTCGCATTTTTATATGGGGAGTAAAAATAACCCGATTGGTTAGTAAGTATTTTTATTACAAAATTAAAAAAACAAAATCGCAAGTCTGAAAGTCAAGTCAAGAAAGAAATTGTGCAGTTTTCCTTCAACGACGGTCAAGCGGACACCGACGTCTGAGATGAGGACAGCTGAAACCAGCGCCTTCCTTACAAACAAATCAGCAATTTCATTTCCCTCTATGTTTCTATGCCCTGGAACCCAGATAAGAGAAATGTTTCCTGCACGTTCGAGACGTTTGAACTACTTCTTACAGGAGTTCACCAACAGTAAGCTGCAACATGGCGACGACAGAGCCTCCCTTCCAACAGCTATCCCTAAACAGTTCTCACAGTCGCAGGATCGCGAAGATTTCTGCCTGAGAAACACTACTAGTTTTAGGCAGTTTAAAGCAATTAAAGCCCCCACTCCAACTTCAGATTCCATCTTGGACCCGTCGATGAAAACAGAGGTACCCATATCCGTGCAGGGGGTGAGAGCCCTCCTTCCGATCCAGCCAGCTTGGAAAGATAGTCCCAGCATAACTCTCAAAACCCAGTTTGCTGATAAAGAGATCTGTACAAAGTACAGAGATGGAAGGAGAACTCTGCCTCAAAATGCTACCATGTCCTACAAGAGATTGCATCCAAAGGCCAACCTACTACAACCTAATAGCGCACTGAGCAGCAATGGATTAACTTGAAGATCAATGAAGAAAGTACAGACTGACGTTACTCCCTCTAATTTAGTGGTGTTATAGCCCTTCCGAAGAGCTACCCACCAAACTAGGCATATTTCAAAATTGACAAAACCACTGAGTTGTACATCCACAGTACGACATGTGGCTTGAGACCCTATTAGAGACCAATCGAGGCTTAGAAAAGGAATACCCAGGAGGCAGAAATCAACATTTTCGACAACTGGTCTTCTTTGCTTTTCATCGAGGTCAAAAATATGCCGAAGCAGCCCAGGACATTTGCGACGTGTATGCAGACTGTGTCACAGGCGAGTCTAGAGCACGGAAATGGTTTGCAAAGCTCAAAACTGGCGACTTTGTTGTCGCAGTGAAAAGCCTTCTGAATTTGATGAAGAATGTCTCAAATCTCTTTTGAAGGTGAACCGTCGCCAAACCAGTTGTGAATTGGCGGAAAAAATGAGCTGCGATCATAAAACGATTCTCAATCACCTCCATTCAATGGGATTTACCGAAAAATTGGGTCCGTGGGTGCCTCACGAGCTGAACGAAAAATAGTCTCGCCCGTCATCGAGCAACAAGCGGTCATAAACAGAGCTTTTTGTACCGAATCGTCACGGGAGATGAGAAATGGTAACTAGACATGAAGATGAAGCAAGGAAAGGGGTGGGATCTTTTTGCAAAGAAGATTCTCATATGTGTTTGGTGGGACTGGGACGATGCCCTATCGTGCACTGGAAAATGCTCGAAAAGAAATCTACGGTCAACATGGAGCTCTACATTGCACAGCTACACCACGTGAATGATTCTATTCGACTGAAAAGACCTCATAGACATGATCAAACTATTTTCCTTCCCGACAACGCCAGACCCCATGTTGCACGAGTCGTCAATGCCGCACATCAAGAGCTCGAATGAGAGGCCCTTCAGCATGCGCCGTCTTCTCCAGACTTTGTATCGATCGACTACGATCTTTTCCACTCCCTGTCAAACCATATAACCTGCTGGTTATATCCGCCAGTAAGGGTAAGCAGCATAATTTTGCTTTGCAAACTTTCTTTTTAAACAGAAAAATTTGAGTATCAGCGCCGAGCTACATAACTCAGGTAATAAATCTCTATATCGATTACATGACAAGTCGTCAACTTCAGCGCGTGCTTCAGCAATCAGCTATCACATCACACTTGCTTGTCACTCCTTTTTCATTGGCTCATTGCCGCCAACGCATTTTCAGCCAATTTTCTCTTTGTTCCTCAACGTCGTTAAATTATCATAATCCATTTCCTGTCTACCTTCATCGCCTGCCATTTCCTTTTTCAGCAAACAACCATTACGCATTGCAAGCTGCCATTACTACCTTCTAGCTTCCTTTGTATTGCCCATCTAGTCGTCTCTGACTTCCTTTAGACCCCTTCGCACATCGTTATTTGATTACATACGATTTGCACGCCCGCATAGCGCAATTAACTTCCTGCGATTTAACCTGTCACTCAGCTGGCATTTACTTAACACCGCACGAATATCCAAGCATGCAGACGCACACCGGCACAGCACTTCCTCGCTACAAATTTTCTACGCTTCACAACGTTTGCCACTTTGGCTGGCCAACTGTACGACTGACTGCTGGAAATGGCCGGCCAATGATTTTGCGGCCCACACAAAACTTATGACAAGGCAAAAAAAGAGAGACAGCAAAGACGATAAATGAAAATGAAATCAGAAACGAAAATACTCTTACAAGGAAGGAAGACGCGTTTGTGTGTATGTATGTGTGCATGTGTGAATGCATAAGACAAAACGGCTAAAGCAATATTTTTGCAAAAAACCAAATTGGTTTTACACAACCGAAAACAGTATTGAAAAAAATGGCATTAGCAATAAAATCCAACAACACTGGCTACTTCGTAAAATAAGCAATAACAAAAGCCATTACAGCTACAACAAACAACTCCAGTGCAATGTGGCAAAGTGGCTTACAACGGCCAAAGGCGATGGCAATCGCAGCAAGACAACGCCAATTTGCTACAACAAAACAGCAATAAAAGAAAAACAATGCTTGGAGTATCATATGTCGCCAACAACAACAGCAATAACAGTAATATTGCAAGTCAACAGCTTAAATAACAGCGACAAAGTGTCAACATTGTTTTTCTGCGTTAAAAGCACAACAGACAGCCCAATACCGACTGCGAACAGTCATAAAAAAATATCGTAAAAAAGTTTTTCGCGTTCCCCCGAAACGCACCCTATGTCACATGCTTACAGCCTCTTCAAGCTCCTTGTTTCACTACGCGGCCACAGCTAAGCGTTTTCCGCACGCCCAACCCAATCCACTCCGCTCCACTCCACTACATACGAATGTATCTCTGATCTCTAAACTTCTCAAGCGCCATTTCAAAGTTGACACAAATTCATTTGCTTTTGTTTCCTTGGCGCCAAATTTGTACTTTTATCGAGTTTCCTATTTTTTATGAATGTTTTTTTTTTCTGTAGTTGCTTGAAAAAGCCCGCTGGAAAAGTCAGTGGCGCTGTCAAATGTCAAAACATTGCACAGCAGGAGATGTCAACGAGCCGAAACTTTTGTGGCGCCGCATTGTAGGGCACAAAGTGGGCAGTGCACTGAAAATGCTCCGATAGAGTTAAGAGAGAAGAAGAAGAAGTCAAATAATGAGTAATTTCATTAAATATGAGACTAAAGAGGTAAGGAGATGGAAGAAGATGAAATGAAATGAAATGCAAGGCAATAACACAAAGCGGAATGAAACGAATGGGAATGGAATGGCTTGAAATGAAGGAAATGGCATGAAATGAAAGGAAATGACATAAAATTAAATCGAAACGTCATGAAATGAAAGGAAATGGCATGAAATGAAACGAAATTACATCAAATTGAATCGAATCGGAATGAAATGAAACGAAATTGCATGAAATGAAATCGAAATGGCACGAAATGAAAGGAAATGGCATGAAATTAAATCGAAATGTCATGAAATGAAAGGAAATGTCATGAAATTAAATCGAAATGGCATGAAATTAAACGAAATGGCATAAAATGAATTCGAAATGGCATCAAATGAAACGAATTGGCATGAAATGAAATCGAAATGGCATAAAATGAAATCGAAATGTCATGAAATGAAATCTCAATGGCATGAAATGAAACGAAATGGCATGAAATTACATCGAAATGGCATGAAATGAAATCGAAATGGCATGAAATGAAAAGAAATGACACAAAATGAAAGGAAATGGCGTGAATTGAAACGAAATGGCATGAAATGAAATCGAAATGGCATGAAGGACAGCTTTCCTCTTCCTAAACTCCTTGCAAGACTCTCCGCACTCCGCTCAAGAGCTTCAAAAGTTTTCATACAGTTCTTGTTTTCCGCAAAATGGAGCCGCTTATCACCGGATCTGGCGGCCGCCGCACACACGGCAAAATGAGGACTTTAGGAGGTCAAAAAGCGATTTATCAACTTGAAGATAAAGTCTAAATTAGTTTATATTTTTCGAGTCTGATAGTCGTTCCATCACAAAGCGAATAATTCACCTTTAATATGTTTACAATAAAGGAGTGGGAGGGCCCGGCAGATAAGCAAAATGATTGTACGTTTAATTTGCTTTCTACCGTCGAATGAACAATACGCATTGTTTCCTTCGCCTCGTGTTTAAATATCAACAGTAGTCAATAACATGGAATCTACAGGTATGTACATTTTATTAATACAGTAAAATTAAAAATAATGTAATCGTAAGTATTTAAATATTATATTGCATGTCTAGTTAAATTTCCTTTTATAATTCATGTTTACTTAGACTTACAAAAAAAGTTCCGCTAAGTACCGTTTTATGTCTTCGATATTTGCGGTTAACAGTTAGTTGACCGTTATTGTTGTGAATTTTGAGAACTCAAACGAACTCATTGTGACACTATCCTCTTTTATTTACAGGTAGTCGGAGTGATCAAAGTCACTCGAAAATACATGTTAGAAAAATGGATCTGATTTTAGTGCTACAAAATGAAAACTTTTATAAATTATCATCGTCTAAGTGTGTGTAACGATTAACTAGTTACATATTGGACAATCATAGTATTTATAAACAATCAGAAGACAGTGCGTTACGAATAAAATGTGTTCTCAAAGTGTTTGTTTCGAAACTTTTGAAAAAATGGAAGAACTCGAATTGGAAGATTGAGAGATTCACCAAGTACAATTCAGCATGGTTAAAAAACGACTTGGAGTTACCAGCAGTGAAAACTGTGAGCATCACCCAATGAGCTAAACAACATAGATTTGCTTTTGAGAAAACAATATTCCAAGGCTCCGTTCAAGTTTGGTATATTTGTGCTCCATTCGTACTTAAGGTGTTACGAGTATCTACTCCACATCTCGTATAAAATAGAGTTACAGCAATGGCAAGCCAGGGGCACAGCAGCCAAAGAGAATATTAAAAAAAGAAAAAACGAGATAACTGAAAAGTTCTACAAAGAAATGGGATTGGTGGTGGATCAACCGAAACAAGGAGGGGGGAATTCCAATGACGGAAATACGGCCAGGAAATTTTTTGCTGAGCCTACCAAATCGTCTAATATAACAGGTATAGATACGGAAATCATCAAAAGATTCGGCAACACCCTAAGCGTATTATCATGCGGATTCAACGTAAATCGCGAAAAATTCAAAAATTACAGTATTGAAACTGCAAAACTTTGCATTGATAGGTATGGCTGGTACAAAATGAGTGCTTCTGTCCACAAACTCCTGATACATGGAGCAGATATTATTAAAGAGCTGCCACTACCTGTAGGTTTATTCTCCGAAGATGTATTGGAGACCAGCCAAAAGGAATTTAAAAGCGTACGGCTTTTCCATACTAGAAAGACCTCCAGGATCGACACCAATACCGACATTGCGCACTGGATGCTTATAGCTTCCGATCCTATAATTGCATCGAAGAGGAGGAGCCACTATAAAAGAAGGAAACCATTTGCTAAGGAGGTTTTAGAAATGTTGGAAAATCCTCAATAAAGATGATGATGACGAAAACGAAGATGATGGCCAAGAACATGAAGATGATGATGAAGCATCCTGATTATTAATTATTATAAACTATAGATATACCTAAATAAGGACCCAACCTATATAGTATTGTATCATGTATAGGTATTGAAATATACTTGCTTTTTTTCCTTTCCTAAATAAATATTTTTTTATTTCTGTTAACTGTTTTACTCCTATCACTTTTCCTTTTTAGTTATGTAGGTAAGTTTGTATAGGTTAGAAGTTAGGTACTTACAAGTATTTTTAAGTTCAAACACAATTAAGAAAATGTAGTAGTTAATGTACATAAATAATACGACACACACACCAACAACGTGCAAAAACAACATAATAAAAGTGCTTTGGGTAATAGGTACAGGCTTCCCGAGTACCCATTCATTCTTGTTTATCATTATTTTTCATAACGTATTGGTTAGGAACCCTAAAAAGTGCAAATGAATAATTTTTTTCAAATTTGTAGTTTTTGACCTCCTAAACTCCTCATTTTGCCGTGTGTGCGCCGTAGCCGAATGGGTTGGTGCGTGACTACCATTTGGAAGAGCGTAGGTTCGAATATCCTTTCATTCACCGAAATGATAGGACAAGTTTTTTTCTAATAGCGATTGCCGCTCAGCAGGCAATGCAAAAACCTCCGAGTGTATTTCTGTCACGAAAAAACTGCTAATAAAAATCATTTGCTGTTCGGAGTCTGCGTAAAATTGTAGGTCGCCCTCCACTTGTGGAATAACACCAACACGGGCACCACAATTAAGAGGAGCAGCTCTGCCATGTGGTAAAAAAGCTTAACTTTGCCATGACGAAATTCTAACCAAGGTGAATGAAAGAACTTAGGGTAATATAAGCAAAGAAGATAATAGAATAAAGAAACGAAAATGGAAGGAAAGAACAAAGTTGTAGGCGAAACGCTGATTGCGCGACCTTTCATATAACAGCAACTTTGGTGTCAAACTATCTTTAATTTCAGGCTAGGTTTGGAAGTCAATAAGATTTGCCAAGACATTTCAGATGAATGTCAGGACTTTACTGCATCTTAGACGATTGTTATTCTTGAATAAACGCACAGCTGGTCCCTAGGAGTGTTAGGAATACAACTTTCAGAGAAATTTAGGTCTTCATTAGGGAATCAGCAGGTATCTTGGGTAATAGAATCTAACCACATGTGATATTGGAAAGAAAATATATTCTAGACCGCAAGCTGCCCTTAGCTTGTATTACCTAATATCTTAGGCTCTAAGAAGAAAATAAATGAAAAGAAATGAGCTGCCGGTTGTGGGATGTCGATATTATCAGTTAGTTTTCTAGATAGAATAATTCGTCCAACGACATTACTATGTGTACTAGAAACGTTCATAATCTAGGCCCTACTTTTTAAATCTATCCTATGATCCACTAAGAATGTCGTGATAAATTGAAATTGTTCACTTTTTCCAACCCAGAACTCTTCACCAGTATTTTTCCCCCTCAAGCTTCAATAGCCGAGCCCAGCGTATATCAAAATCTATAAGCAGCGCAGAAAGAGCCCACCGCTGTGAGGAACCACACCCGTGGTTCTTCTCGTCATGAGAAACGAACTTAATAAAATCGTGTAAAATTACAAAAAGTGAATAGTATGGCATGCAACAAGTCGATTAGGGATTTCCTGCATAGTAACAAAAAGCAGTAAACCCTTTACCATTACTCCACGCTCGACGAACAGATAAGTAGGAAAAGCGAATGCATCAACGAGTATCCACCACTTAAGCGGCAGCTCGAACGGAGCATATCACGATTCAGATGCCTCGCTGGCTCTATTGGAAACTGACTAAGCAGTACCTACTCTTATCAAATATATAAAAGTCCCTTAATTTGTTTAATAAAAATACTAGGTGAGTTTCAGAATCAACTTTAAAGTACTAGTGAATACCGACTGGTTACCGAAACATCTCTGGAAACTTAGCCGATAAGTTAGTCAGATTGGGAGTTTTATGATAACAGGTGAAAACGCAGATTAGAAATTTTTTTTGCATCTCTTGCAAATGAGGCAAAGAATGCGTATGGCTTCAGCCCGCAGTAAATTCAGACTTAGGTGGATTGAGGTATTCTTCTTCTCCCTCTGAATTCGGAGATCCCAAGGCTCATTCGCTCGCTCTATTTGAAACTGGGCTATTGGCAGCCTCGTTCGAATGCTGCAAATTCCTACAGTGATGCCTAGAGAATCTGGAGAATGGAAAATGAAGTGTAGGGTGTAAAGCATTTCCAGCGTTAGTGACAACGAGGAAGTTCACTCTGGCAACATATGGACACAAAACTTACCACGAGTTGTCTAACGTCAGCCCTTGCAAAATACTCCCTGTCACGCTTGTCGGTTCTAGAATGGTCTTTGGGCAATAATAGAATATTGAAAGGCCGACTTTCTTCGCCACGTTCATATTCTAAATTAAGAAAATGTCAGGCAGTAGAAAAATCTGAAATTATGCTGGAATAATTGGACCCATCAAAGATTCTGCGGAGGATTTTTGGACCTTTGAATGTTGGCGACGACGAATATCGCAGGCGATGGAACGAAGAGCTCTATGAGCTTTACGACGGCATAAACATTGCGCAGCGAATAAAGATCCAACGGCTACGCTGGCTGGGTCATGTCAGCCGAATAGATACAAAAGCTCGGGCTCTGAAAGTATTCGATGAGGTACCAGCTGATGGTAGCAGAGGAAGAGGAAGGCCTCCACTGCGTTGGGAAGATGAGGTGGAGAAGGACTTGGCTTCACTTAGTGTGTCAAACTGGAGCCGGTTAAACACGGTCAGCAGTTATCGCGCCAATTAAGAAGAAATAGGACGCATCATTATATCGGTTGTTAAAATGAATATTTGAGTTTTGGAACAACTGCCTTTGGGAGCTCCGGAAAGCTTCTTGACGCCATATAAATTAATTTCCGAGCTTTTCTCTTTAGTTATTAAGCTAAAGCAGCTCCCTAAAGCTTGGCTAACCTCCGTTTGCACTTAAACAAGTTCAAAAATAATTCTCCATTAATTTTGAAAGTCAGAAACAACAAAAAAAATTATAATAATAAAATTCATTTATCAACCAGACATTAATTACTTGTTGCACTCAAACTGTCATTTCAGTGTGTCGCTGACGCCATTTGAAAAATATATTATTATTGGTTTCTTGTAACTAACTATCGGTTTCACATAAAAAATTTACGCACATTAACCAAATCACCACGCTAATGTCGGGCAATCACTCACAGCTGGTGGTTGATGGTGGCACTGGCGTTTGGCGACAGTGAGTGCACAATTTGGGTAACCACGCGTTAATATGCCACACATACATACATACCCGTATTCAAATAACCAGCAGCTTTGGGAGGTTATCTAATGAAGCCAGTTTTACGTGTTCCAAGCAAAGTTGATACGAAAAAAAAGGTTCGAAAAAATATTGAAAAATTGCAAGTATTATCTACTTATAATTACAAAAAATTTTAGATCGTACGCAGTCAGTGAAAACAAAAAAGAGACACCGCTTCCAGCGCTGATAAGTCATACGAGTATTGACAGCAATTCGCATTGTCAACTTACAGCTTGACAGTTGTTAGTGTCATGCGCCACGCCTAGCGAACGCACTCGGTGAAGCGTGAGAGCGATACATAATTAAGCAGTCGAGCGACGAAGGCTGCTCCCATTCTTTGCATTCTAACATCGCACGCTCTGCATTCATACATTCATTTCAAGTAACGAATCTAAAACATTTTGTAATTTAGTTAAAGCGCTGACTTGCATAATTGCGAGTAAATCTGTTTTTTCGTTTGAAAATTTTCCGCGTTGGCTGCGCTGTCACTTTGTCGGCAGGCTTGTGAAAATCGGTAAACAATTGACACATGAAAATGACAGTTTTATTTATTTTATTTTTGTTTTTTTGCGAAAAAGGGAGCTACGGACAGTTGGGAGCAATGTGGGTCGTACATGAAGGCATAGGTAAATTAAATAAAATTAAATGGGACGAGACGAGATGAGATGAGATGAGATGAGATGAGATGAGATGAGATGAGATGAGATGAGATGAGATGAGATGAGATGAGATGAGATGAGATGAGATGAGATGAGATGAGATGATATGAGATGAAATGAGATGAGATGAGATGAGATGGGATGAGATGAGATGAGATGAGAAGAACTCAACGAAATCAAATGAAGGAAGTAAGTTTAATGAGGTGAACCGACCCGAAATACAATACATTAAAAAATGGGGAAACGAAAGGAAATGAACCACAAAGAGACGGAACTATATGAAACAAAATTATGTGGAATGTAACAAACTGAGACTAAATTGAGACTAAGTGAAATGAAATAAATATTCAAGTGAGTCAATTGTCTGAAATCGAAACGAAAAGAAGTATATTAGGACGAGACAAAATCAAGAAGGAATTAGATGAGATGAAAGGAAATACATGAAACGATATGAGGAACTGAACAAAGAGGGAATTAAATAAGAAAAAGATAAGGAATTATATGGAACAAAATGATGTGGAATGAAACAAACAAAATGAATTGAATTAAATTTGAATTTAAAAAAAATTTGGGTGAAATAAAACCACTTGAGCCTTAGTGAAATTAAATAAATAAAGTGAGTGAATCAGATGTTGAATTGAAATTCAAAGAGACAAAATAGTGAAAAAAATTAAATGAAATGAGATGAAATACACGGAATTAAATGAAGAACTGAAAGAAAATGAACCAAGGGGATTAAATAATAAAAAGGGAAGGAATGATATGCAACGAAACGATGTTAAAAGAAACTTAACTAAATGAAATGATTCAAAGAGTGTGAAATGAGCGGGCAGAACTATGCTGAAGAATTCCCGGTGACGTCACAGGCGAAGCTACTCGCTCAACTTCTTTTTTACCATAGCTAAAGGCCAAAGCTTGTAATCTAACATCCTTCTCTACTAATGAGTGGTGAAATGAGATAATGCGAAGAATCTAAATACGAGCACAAAGCTGTAATCCTCGCCTACTGCTCTGAGAAATTTTTGTAAAATATTTCACCACACATAAATTTAGTGGGTTTTTAATTGTTCCCAATTGATTTCCATTTGTTCGTGGTGTAGTGGAACTTCACAGTCGATATTTATTAGCCGGAGTCGCAGCTTCCTTTCTCTAAAGGTTCTTTGAATAAGGTAGATAAATTGGAAACGTAATGAAATGAAATAAAACCAAATCTGTTGGAATGAAATAAATTAAAATCAAAACAAAAAATGGTAACTGCAATCTAGTAGAATAAAATGAAACGAAATGAACTTTAAACAATTTAAAAAAATTATAGATCGAAAAATAAATTCGCATTCGCTACAAAAATCGGTCATTCTGGCAGGTGCTACTTTCGTTTCTTTTCAGCCCTAACTTCCCCTTCTACAGTCTGATTTCCACCCGAAAAACATACCTTTCTTCAAAAGTCCGCCATTTTATTATTTTAAAAAAAAAATGTCCCATTGTAGCACCTGCCAGAATTACAAGCCTACAGAATAATAATCAGTTTAACTTTTTCGTTTCAGATGACCTGAAAAGTCAAAATCCTGTTGACAGCCACCTATCTTTTTTTTTAAGACGCTTACTTTGGTGCCACACTACTACAACAAAAATACGAAAAAAAAAATTGTTTTTGTATACTATTTGATGTGAATAATAACATTCTATAAAAAATGAGTATTTCTCCACTCAAAAACTGTAATTGTTTTAAATTATATCTGATTTCAATTCGTTTCTTATGTGGTGAAATTAGTAACCTGCAGTTTATTGGCGGAACGGGCCGGAAACTTAGTTTGTTGCCTTTAGACGTTGTTTGGATAAAGTGATAATACGAAATAAGAAATGAAGTGAAATAAAATAAAATCTGTTGGAATTAAAAAAAAATTAAATACCTCGGCATGGAAACGAATGAAACGAAATGAACATGAAAATATTAAATGGAAAATTATGCATTAAAAAATAAATTGAAAACAAAAAAAGTAATTAATATTAATAAAATTCGGAGTACGCGCGCGCCTGGCACTACACTGGGTGCAGCAGTTACCACCGACAAAACCTCCTCACCATTACCCAATGCCGACAAAATAAATGGTTTTTGCAATAAATGCTTTTTTACGCCAAATTGTCATTAAAGGCTTGTAATTAAACATTTTACATGCATTTTCGACACTACGACAAACAACGCGCACACGCACACACACACAAATGCATGTATGTGCACAGATATCCATCCAGCCACACACTCCTAAAACAAGCAAAACAAAACACGAAAAATTCGCAAAAAGTTTTCACGCCAAGTAGGCAGTCAGTCGCGTAAACGCGTGAGTGCCATTAATAACTGACATTTTGGCGCCCACATGCAATCGCTCGAAAAAAATGGCAACAACCAAGAGTGCCATAAAAATTGCCAAAAAAAAAAACAATTGTAAACTAACTGAGAAATTTCGGCTGGGCTTGAACGTCCCCGCCCTCTCTCCTCTCTTGCTATGTGTCAGTTGCTGGAGTGCTGGAGTTGGCGATTTGGCGGACAAGATAAATGGCGAAGCTTTTATTGGAACACGTTACCGCCTTGCCCAAAATCGTAAAGGGGGCGGTGTGTGAGAGCTTTTGAAGTGACTATAAATGTGGCACTTTGTGTCGCTGATCTTACCATTGATAAGCACTTTATCCCAATTTTCAACTTCAGTTTTTCATGACTGCAACTTCGTTTTTTTTATTTTGAAAGAGCAACAGCAGGACGCAGTCACACTCGAGAAATATTCAATTTACTGGCGACCGCTATCGGATCATATTGAACGAGTTCTTAATGCCAATACTGAGCGAGTTTGGAATGGAGGTTGTGAGGTTCCAGCAAAACGGTACCCGCGCGGCGCGCTACACGATGGAAATTGTGAGTAGCCTTTTTCCTAGGCGGTTTGCTGGATTAGGAAATTTTGGGAGATCGTCCGCTCAGAGCCCACTTTCTCTGAGGTTACTTCAGCAAATCGCAGAACCTTCGGAAATGTAAGAACAGCATTCACCAAGAGATCGGTCAATCTTGACCAACGTAAAATAAAATGCCGATAAAGAGTGGAAATTTGCAACAATTCTGTATGGCGGCGGCCATCTTTTAGTAATAGTTTTCGAAACAAGAAAAAATTTAATATATTGTATTTAAAAAAGTTCCATCTAAGAGAGGGATCCCGGATCCATATGCATATAAAGGATGTTTTTTTAGAGTCACTGAAGCTTGAATGGAAATAAAACGCAAAAAATTAGCTTTAACGAAGGGATCCAGATACTATTTTTCAAACATTTGCATGTAAAGAGTGTTGTTTTTAGAGTCACTGAAGCTTGAATGAAAACAAAACGCAAAAAGTTAGCTTTCAGGAAGGGATTCTAGATTCTATTTTACAAACATTTGCATGTAAAGGGTGTTTTTTTAGAGGCACTGAAGCTTGAATGGACACAAAACGCAAAAAGTTAGCTTTAAGGAAGGGATTATAGATACTATTTTTCAAACACTTGCATGTACAGGGTGTTTTTTTAGAGTCAATGAAGCTTGAATGGAAATAAAGCATAGAAAAACATCCATAAAATTGGCTTTATTTGAATGATAAATTTATGCACTCATGTTTGAATATAATTTGGGGCAAGTAACCGCCAAAACGGGTGCGTGCATGGCGTACAAGATCGATTTTCACACAATCTGTGCAGTAAATGTGGCTGTATTTCGGCACTGCAACCTCGAATGTGAGCTTTCAAATGCTCAATCGCTTCTGTTGAACCGGCCTAGGTACGCAAGTCTACAAATCCCCAGGGTAAATACTTTAATGGAGTCAAATCGCACGAACGAGATGGCCAGTGAGCCCACCAGCGCTTAAAATACAACAAATATTATTTTTATTTGGGCGTAATAGCGCTTCAGTAAATGTCTTGTGGATGCTCACTACGAATTAGGGTATGTTTTCCAAAATAAATTTGAAGAATTTGTAATTCTTGCTCCGGCGTGAGCCTATTTTGGCTAGAATCAATAACAGTTTTAACTTTTTGCCTTAAGTGCTACTCGCGGGAACTCATTGTATGATCTTCTCTCATACAATAGTCATCTAAAGCTCATCAATCTTTCCATGCTGGATACTCGGAGAAAAATGTTTGGACTAATGTTTATGGATGAACTGCATAATTTTTTTCTGGTGGAAGTTAACCTTAAGGGGTTATATACCTTGTGTTGGACTAAAAAATCGAAATTTTTTTATGGCATATTCTAAAAGTACCTACATCATCTTAAAAATATAAATTCAAAAAATCATAAATATGGGAGCTCTAGAGCGAAAGTTACAGACCGTGGAAGCACGCGACCTTTCTTGGAACGAGAAGGGCACGCAAAACTTTAGACGCGATTATCTCGAAGTCGTGGTTATTGAAAAATACCGTCGCGGTGATCATTATTTATCAAAAACTATTTGACCGATTTGCATAAACTTTTTTTGAATTGTTCGAAGTTTCAACCGCGTGAATCTGAACGGTTCACTTGTTATAAATATTTCCATAGTTCGCTGGAATAAATTTTTTTTTTAATTTTTCAACCCCTCAAAAATAATTTTTTTTTGGTGCAAAGCGGTTTTCATATCGAGAAACATTTTTTTGGGTAAATAAACCGTTCAGATTCACTAAACAACATTTTTCTACAATAATCATTTAATTTTTTTGATTTCAGTTGAGCTGCTCATGCGCTATAAATAATAACATTTTTTAAAATAAAAACACCAAAATGTATTCTTCGAGAGTTACCCTTCAGTATGATATATGCCTCATTTGAATAAAAGTTCTAAAACATATTTAAAAAAAATTATAACAGTCGTCCATTTTTTCGGGCTCACAAGGTATATAACCCCTTAAGGTTATTTCTAGCGTTTTATTCATTCTCATTTAGCACTTTTGTTATATCGCGCTCGCTTTTCACCGTTAAGAAAACTAAACTATCTTCTCAAAATAAGTAACTGACGTTGGCGCAACTCAAACATTTTATTCAGCTAATGCATTTCTGTAACTGAACTAGTTTTAGATCTTGGCGCTTAATTAGGTCCTGCCCTTTCTTGGCCCTGCGGCGATCCAAATATGAACTGCATGTGATGGTGTTATACAATGGGCGGTAGGGGGCCCATCATTGGGCTTATTGTTCGTATATGATGAATTTCCTAGACGAACAAGCCTTAAAACTACCGCGAAGTGTTCAATTGGTTGACCAATGAAAAAACGTCGCTAATTTAAATAATTTTCTTCACTTATAAAACACACCCTTTATAATGCTTCTGGAATTTACAAAAATTTAAAAACATTTTATGAAGCAATACCACCCGCCGCTTTCATATTCCGAAATTTCAACTAATATTTGATAAGAATATGCGATTCTAGTTAGATACCATTCCGAGTAGTCTTGAGCTCTCACCAAATTAACTAGATTAATGAATATCAAAATTTATTAATATATTTTCGACAACTGTAAAATTCTACTTAAGAAGGTATTTTGCACTGTATACGAACTCTATGGAGCACTAATTCCATTTGCCCTAAGCCTGTCTAGCTTTTGTGGTAACATCGAAATGCCTAAAAGTAACACCCTAATCACAGTGTGCATGCTAATACACACGTTGAATACCATCATTAAAAAATACATAAACACTTTTTGACAATGTCAAAAAAAAAAAGATTGAAATACCCAACAAATGCTGGAGTTGAGACAACCTGTCAATTTTCACACACAGCTTAGATGATGCGAGCAACCACTGATATGTTTCGCACACACGTATGTGCTCGTATGTATGCATGTAAGTACGACAACAATGGCGTTGATAAAATTTAACAAATGAAATGAATGACAATAATAAATCGTGAAAGTATGTATAAGACTTACCGTAAATATAACAACAACATAAAGGCAAGTATTGCAACACTGTGAGTCAATAATACTAATAAATCCCAGTGACAAAGAGCCAACGAGAGCGAGTATGCTCGAATGAACACATGAGCGAGCCAGCAAGAAGGTAGAGTAAGTAGGTAAGTACGAGTAAGTACACTAACAAACAACGGCTTGTCTGGGTCTGGCTCCGTGCAGACACATAAATCGCTACATAATCCCAAATGAACGAAGAGCAAACATATGTATGTATGTAAGTATGTAGGTATGGGTATCATTGATTGTACAAAAATTTTTGAAAAACTGTGAAAGCAAATATAGATACACATATAGACAACACAGTTAAAAATAGACGCGACAGAGGAGGGAGAGAGCTGAAATCATGTAGACTTTGGGGAATGTAATGGGTGATATGTATGTATGCATATGAATTGGTGTGCACTGCCTTCAATGCATCAACAAGATTATGTATATTCACACATATACACATATATATACATACATGTGGGAAGAAATGCTGAAAGTTGAACATCAATAGCTGCAGAGCAGGGATTTGAAACATCATAAGGGTAGACTAATGCGAGAAAACGCAAAATTGACAAGGAAATTAATTGAAAGACATGAAAGGAAAACACGGCCGGAGTGCAAGGATAAAAACGAGAGTCAATATGTAGAACAAAATAAACAAACAGCGAATAGCTCGAGCTGCCGTGCCTTACAAGCGGCTTTCACGAGACATTTTTCTTGTGAGAGCAGCTGTTTTATGATGGATATGTTAGATGGAGAGGTGCATACATACACATATACTGAAAGAGGCAAGAATGATAGAATACAAGAGTGCAGCCATCAGAGAGATGTGATGTCACACTGGAGCAGTTGCATGAGACGAATGTGAAAATGTGAACAAGTCTGCAAGAAGAAGAAGAAATTACACAAGCAACAAACGATTAAATTGTGTTGTAAATTATAAATAAGCAGTGATTCGGCCAAAATCGCGTAAGCGGTTATCGCGCCAATTAAGAAGAAGAAGAAGAAGTGATTATATTGCGAATTGCAATTCGTCCTAAAGATATTTATATTATTTCGTTTATTTCAAATCTAAAACATAATTTTGTATTTTCACTGGCCACAACATATTAAAATTTCAGATGATTCGATTGAATAGTTTTTGTTTTTTTGACAACACCAGGCCGAAAAAAGTCGTTTCGAGATAAATGAGTTTAAAGTTTGAGGTGCAGGACCGCGCAGACCGCTCTCTACCTAGTTAATGGGCTGTAGAAGCTATAATATTGGGAATTTCCGCATGAAAATTTCACAGTATATTCTTAAGAAACTTTACTTTCGAAATATCGAATAAACAAAAAATCGATTTTTTGAAATTGCTAGACCACCCGGCCCCCTTAAGTAAATTAAAATCAAACTTGAATTATAGGAAGGGATATGATTTGAGAATTTTAACGACCTGAGAGTATATTTAAGGAACATCTTCTCTACACGTTCAATTCTCTGAACTGCAAATTGGTGGCTAGGCCTCCAGATATACATATGTTGCATATTCTAATCTAGAGCGAACAAAGGAAGTAAAAAGTAATTTGTGAGTGAAGTGGTCCGAGAACGTTGAGCTATTACGCCGTATAAAACCTAAGATTGAGTAAAAAGTGGATACATTAAAGTTAATATGTCTGTTAATCTTACTGTTGAAGGAAAAATGGGAGTCAAAGATCACTCCCAGCTCTTTGAATTCATGAACAGATTGAAGTAAAGTATTCAGGTTTAGGTATCAATGCTATAAAACGACTGGAAAACATTTTGAGCTTCGGCGATAGTGACATAAAAACATTTCTTAATATTTAGAGAGATGCCAGAGTTACTGCACTAGCGAACGAGTGCATTAATTTCCATCTGCAACATAGGAACATCTTCATTTTTCAAATCATCAGCCTCACAGAAGAAAGTTGGCAGGTACTAATATCAATAATAAATAGAACGAAGAGAAGAAGCCCTAAAATACAGTCTTGTGGCACCCCTGAAGATGCAATGATGCAATGACAGGTTCCGAACATTCACCCACAATCGTTACCATACATCGTCTATCGGATAAATAAGATTTCAACCACTGAATGAAAACAGAATCAAAACTAAGCGAGGCTAATTTGCGTAATAGAATTGTATGAGAAACTCTATCAAATGCTTTAGAAAAATTCGTGTAAACACAAGTGACTTGAAAACATTCAGCAAGAAGACCTACCCTATAAAAATCCATGCTCCTTGGGCGAGATTAAGATCTTATTCGCAAAGTATGCATTTTCAAAAGAAAGACAAGATTGTAAAAACCATTCCTTCGAGAAGTTTAGACATCATAGAAAGATTCGAGATCGTCCTTAGTCATTCAGTAACCACAACTAAGTACCCTCTAATCTAGTATAAATACTATACAAAGCTTTTGCTCCGGGAAATCCTACCTGCACGCATAAGCCTACTAGTCAGTATACTCTCGAAATGCACTATTTCAGGGTCATGGAATGACTTTTCGCGGAATCTCCTGTTGTCTTCCCTGCAACATCTTCACAACGAGGTTTCAAGGAGCACAACAATATCCTGAGCTCGCAATTTCTGCTTGGGTGTTAACGTAACAATCTCCCTTGCTAACATTTGCTAGAGCCTGAGCCACCTCTCCAACGAGTCAGGAGACATCTCTTCGACTACACCAACGAGATCCAGAACTAAACAAAACTGCAACTACTGGATCGGAGAGTATATAGACAGACATTCACGACATTCAACGGGAGACTCTTACCACCTTCCTAAACTCACGACCCCTGAATGTCATTATCGTTGCCAAACCATCAACCATCCCAGACGAAGACCTTCAGCTGCCGCGTGAGCTCCGCGTAACATTGTCTCAACTACGTTCTGGATATTGTGGCAGGTTAAACTTCTACTTATCGAGAATCGAATGCGACATTCTGAATAAATGCCCGGCATGTGAAGGTACACCGCACGATTTCCTGGGCCTTCCGTTAGATGAGTTAGACGATGACGATCGGTTACTGTAGCGCACTGACAGGGCTTAGTGGACTGTTACAACAACAATAACAACAATTCTAGATCCATAATTTGGCACTTTTCATGAAAATTCAGAGGAAAAGTGATAAGATCAGCACAATTCAATATTTTGCCGACCGTCTGGAATCTTCAAATCTACTACTCAGCTGACTTGCAATCGGGGGTTAAGATTTAAATATTCAGTACCTTGAGCTACTGGTGCCCATGAAACTTTGGTGATTTAAGGCTCTGTTGGATACCTTTTTTGAAATCTTCGGTTGGGCACCCGGATCTGGCCTTTTTTCGCTCTGTTCGGGGATCCTTTTTAAAAGATTATATCCGAAAAATCGATAGAAAATTAAATACTAGGAAGCTACCTGGAAGCTCAAGTCGTTAGTTGTGTGTGTTAAATTCACGTCCCAAATAGAAAAACTCTGGCCAGAAAAGTCTGCTCAGACCCGGATGTCCAACGGAGGATGAAATATCCCCATGAAATTGGCCTACTTTAGAAATACTGAAAGAATAGTTCAAATAGATGAGTGAACACTGTTAAGACACATGAGATGTCTAGTAGAGGTGGCCCATGCGAGGAGTCGCAAAGGAAAAATGATTATCACACAAAATACAAATCATAAAAGTAAGAGGAAACTGGGTTATATTCAGTACCAAAGGAGGGCTTTAGTTGCTCTCCTTCGGAAACCAGAAGGTATGAGGAAGAAAAAGAAGATATAGGAAGAGTCTGGAGATAAGAATGAAAAGTGATAATTAAAAAGAAAAGTGTGTGAGAGGCTCAAAAATGTTCCGTCACATATCTACAATGGCACTTCATTAGAAGATATGCATGTATGTGTGTGGTATGAAAGTGCCTCTAACAAGGTGCCGAAATTTGTAAACTGATTTTATTTTGCTTCTTCATTCTACTCCCCACACCGAAATTTTTTCACACATGCCAATATGTGTGTGTGTGTGTGTGTGTGTACTATATAGACGAGTATTTGCATGGTACAAATATTTAATTTCACGTGCTACGGGCAATGGTGCGTCCGAGATGCATACATTTGCAGAGTTACCCACATATACAAAAAAAAAAAAAAAATAAATAACGATCTATACGTGTGTGTGTGTTTTTCTACATATGTTCGTATGTATATTTACAAGGTACCCATTTTTAGACACAGCTAAGGGATGAAGTCAACATTTCGCTTGCTTCTTTTTATTCATCTCTCCTCATACCACCGCCACTAAGCAGGCTGCTTCATTCACTGCTGATTGCCAACAACACAGGTAACTAGGAGAGTCGCTAAGTTATGTCGAATACCAGGAAAGGCAGGTAGTTTGTTTTTTTATAGTTACATGATGTTGGATAGTTCTGCTGCAAACTTGTTGAATTTTTTATGTTCGTGTACTTCAGCGGAATTGAGGTCAAACCTGAGGGTTTTGTGCATTTGCCGTGGTGTTGCGCAATGACTAAAATGGGAATAAGGTTTTACACCGCACAATAGCAAGGAAAATGGGTATTAAGTTTCTGATTAGTGACATATGCGCATGATTGTGGCAGTGTTGGTGTGGTTGCATAGGAATTCCTTGTGCTTTGTGCTCCTTTGTTTTGGATAAATGACTATAGTGCCGATAATGAGGTTAATCCTCCGCATTAGAGGATTACACTATGCTTTAGGGTACGCAATTACCTTGCAAGCAAATGGAATACCAGCGGGCATTCTCGTATAAGAAAAATATTGGGTCGAATCTGGAAAGAATACACAAAAAGGTGCACTTCATGAGGTATGTACAAGGTGGCGCAAAATTAATCACTCTATGGGAAGAAAGACCATCGTAGCCGAATGGGTTGCTGCGTGACTACCATTCAGGAGTGCATAGGTCCGACTCTCCAAAAAGATAGAAAAAGTGTTCCGTCCCACTTCAGGCAATGGCAATTCCGCGAGTGTCATGAAAAAACTCGTCATAAAAAGTTATTCGCCGTTCGGAATCGGCTTAAAACTGTAGGCCCCTCTCCATTTGGGGAACAACATCAAGACGCACGCGACAAATAGGAGCAGGAGCTCGGCCAAACACCTAACAGAAGTGTTTTCTTCCTTGTTCACTCCTCTCAGGGGCATAGGGCCTCGACAAGACACAGTCTTGCATTGGTTTTGTTAATCAGTTTTTGATTACTGACAGGGTAGATGATTAGCCTGCCGCTACCAGTCCTAAGTAGTGGGACTGCCCACTTTTCGTTGCTTAGGAACAACGCCTTCTTACTGCTCGGAGCGCCATCTATGTCTCACATTTTTCTGGCAGAAGGATCGCACAGATGGTTGAGGACTTCGCTAAGTTTCGTGTGTCTGCGCTATTACCGCGGTCGCCCACTTCCTCTTTCTGGCGCAACTGATGCAATGTGAACTGTGTGTTTTTCTTTGATTTTTTTGGTTGACTTGGCAGCCACAATTCAAATAATGCCCCGACTATTGTGCGGGAGTAACGATGGAAAGGATAAGTTTTTGGGGTTGAGGAATGGAATAGGAGGATTTGTTTTTTGTGCGAGGACCGTGCTTTACGTGGGATTCGTACCCATAACCTCTGGGATGGCAGACTAGTGCACTTAAGCGCTGAGCGTAAGGGTCCAAATAAGATTTCCAAAACTCACAATATTTTTTTTATTTAGCAAAGTAGTGATTCAAAAACAAATTGGATGATTAATTTTGCGCCACCTTATAACTCCATCCATTTTACAAAATATATTGCATATTAAGAATTTTGATAAAATATTTCCGAAAAATATTAAGAAATACGCTGGACCGTCCACGGTTAAATCGTAGCTGACATTTCGGAGCTTCTCAGAGTGGAGGACTATTGCCTCCCGCCAACAATTGCCATTATACCATTCACGACCCTTCTACCCTCAAGGGAAGAGGGTGAACGGGACGATGTAAGAAAGGCGAGCTCAGGTGCATCGCACTAAAGAGCATCTCTGCGATCCCAACCCTCATTGAATTATATGGATTTTAAGTTGTTTACTTGCTTCAAGATAAAGGATAACTACGGATACTAACTACTAATAAATAAAAAGAAAAGTGCGTGTAGCGTAGAACAGAAGTGAAACTTTCAAGGCAGACAAAGAAAGAGGGAAATAAGCACCAAAAAGAAGGCACTAAAAAAACGCCAAAAGAATTGGGACCAAAAAACGCCCCAAACAGTAGGCACCAAGGAAATATAACGCCAACAAGTAGGCACCAAAAATGTATTTCCTACAAGTTTGCACACACAAACAAGCGCCAAAAAGTAGGCAGTGTTATGTCTCATTGGAAATTAGCAACCACAATGAAAAACTCAGGAAAAATAGCCTAAAGTATATCTAAGGTATAGCTCTCTCTCTCCTTTTCCTCTACGTTACATCTTTTTTCTCTCTCGCGGAACGAAATGCCCAAAACGTTGCATAGCCTTGAAATTTTACTCTCCATTCTCGCTCGTCCATCGACGTCTGAGAAGTTTCACTTCAAAAAAGTTCATGTCATCAGTTTCTATGTTGTCGAAATTTATCTTGCACTAAAATGGTACTCAAGGTTCAGGTATAAACATAAATACGGCTTGACAAAATCCAGCTTATCAGTTTGTAGTCTAGCGAAACTTGGGCTGCTCTAACATGAAGTGCGATCTTTACTGTGGACGCATTGGGTTATTTGGTCCGTATGAGTTGTAGTTAATGAACAAGAACTGGTTAGATACGAGTACCAAAACAATTTCGTATAATAAAAGGTAGGGAAGTTTTCTATTGACAACTTGGTAGAAATTAGAATTAGCTTTTGACTTTATCTGAAGTTGGAAAGGAGAATCGCGCAACAGTTTTGAGTTCCTCAGCTGTCCATCAAAAGTCAGTGGAATATAATTCATAGATTTCGAGATCTCAAATATACATAAATCAATCGAGTTCTTATACAAAATTTTACTAGGTTATATTGTATTTCTACTGATCATTCCTTGCATTGGAATCTCTAAAGCAAAGACACGAAGTTAAGCGTTTAAAATTTTAACTTTCGATGTTTCGAGTTTGTCAGCAGAAAGGAAATTTAGCTCATGGTGAGGTATTTGAGAATGGATTGGTTTTCGCTTGAACTAAGTTGGGAAATATTGAAATTGAATTGAGAAGGAAGGCTTATTTCAAATGGCTGCCTGTTAGACTATTTTTTGTGAAACAGAGTTAGGCATGAATGTAACGCCAAACATCAAAAGATGATTTAACCTTTGGGGACGAGTGTCGGCATATAGCCGCCCAAATTAGTTGGTAGCTGCAAGGCTCGTGTCGTCTGTCGTTCTGAGCGATAAGAAACGCATATAGATATAGTAAAATAGGCACGTGTTCATTCAAAGACATTAAGGGCCATTAGCGATGAAGTCTTATCTTCCTTATAATGTAGACTTATGATGTGACACGACGGTAGAGTCGAAACGAGTTTCGATTCTTCGATTCAGTTTCTCAGTGTCATTGTCAGAGGAGCCAGCAGGCTTTTTATATATTTTATATTTTATACTACGCACGATGGCTAAGCGATCTAGAGATGATGCGTTAGATAGTGACAGTTTTGATGAATATTACTTTGAATCTGATAATACGGAAGATGACGGTATTACTTTGTGAAGTAGTTGGAAGTGAAATCCGTGCAATAAGGCACTTCAAGGCAGGCATTTCAACATTAGCAGTGACACCAGTTTGTTTATAATAATTTTTTGATTTTATGAAACAATTTTCTTGTGCTAAATAAGGTCTTAGTTCAACATATTTATTTTCTTTACTGCGCACTCCAATATCTCTCATCCTCAGCAACGCACACCTGTTGAGCGGCTCCGTCCCGGAGAGAAGCTTCGAGTCTAGCGAAATTTTACTGATTAATTGAGTGGCCAGAAAGGGCTACTGCAAAGCCAGCCCAGGAAGTGATTGGAATGAAAGGTTTTCTATGTTTAATGTCCAGGTTTACGCTTTTCAATAAAAAAAAAATCATTGAAAAATATTAACGTGCCTTTTATTTAAAGCCGAAGTAAGTTCAGCTCGAACGCTAACAGGAAGGTCCTTCCTGAACTTTTTTTTTTTGGCCTCTGACATTACTTTAAAGATCTCTCGCACTTAGGTCTTACCGAATTATAATTTATAACTTTTTGTATTATCTTTCCACTTACCTTCCCGTCCACTTTGAGCGCATAGCCCATTCCTTGGGGCGTCTTCAACTGCACCGGACACACGAAACCGATATTCCGATGCGGGCCGTCCGCATAATTTTTGCGTGTCGTCACTTTCGGTATGCTACGCGTTGGCGACGGCGTAGACGAAGTTGTATTCTCAGCCACACATAACGCCTCACCGCCATTCACGGGAAACTTGGAACATTCCAAATTCTCGGGCCAATTAAAATTATAAGTTTTCATTAGCGTTTCACAGATGCGCGCCGATTCACACAACGAACGACACGGCGGTATTGGTTGTTCGAGTATCGTACAAACGGGTACGTACAGCGAGCAAAGGAAGAGCTGCAAATCGGGACTACAACCGATTTTAACGAGTGGCGCAAATTGATGCACCTCCAAACCGGCTTCCTCTTGCTTGGTATGTCCGATTAAATTCGGCATTATTGTCATGTTGTAGGGTATATTTTTGCAAATCGATATGGTGATCGGTTCACAGCGATTGTGGTGGGGAAATGCGTCGCTCGTCATGGCCGATGAGCTAATCATTTCACCTGAAGCGGAAGTGCGATAGAAGGGACTTGCTTCGACGGGCGTTTGATCGTAACGATGCACTGCGCTAACGGACGATGGCGACGAGAGGCACGCGAACGCGACGATTATGGCACAGAACAGCGCATTGTAGCCGCGAGCCGACGGCATTTGGCGTGGTGGGGCGTACATTTCGGCGCAATGGAGTGATTGTTGAAAATTTATGCTATGCACTTTTTGAGCATGAATCAGACTTGCGAATGCTTTTGTAATTATTTAGTTGGGCTGATTCGGCAGGAACTTTTTGTGCACTTTGAACACTTTTGCTGTTGTGGATGTTGTGAATTTTCTAGTTGTTGGAACACTTTTTATTTTGTATATTTTTTTGCTGTGGTACACAGAGCATTTTTTGGTGAAACACTTGCAAGGTTTTTGAATTTTTTGACAACTTTTTGGACATGAATGAACTATGTAAGGAAAATTTTCACTTTATTAAGCGCTTTTTGTTCATCAAATTTTTATACTTTTAAGGAGATTTTTCGCAAAATTAAAATTCGTGAAGGTGAATAAATTATTTCGGACAAATTTTCATTTTATTTGGCGCTTTTTATTAATGAAATTTTTAGTTTTTAGAACATTTTTGAAGGCGAATGAATTATTTTGGACGACTTTTCGTTAAGCGCTTTTTGTTAATGAAATTTTTAGTTTTTAGAAAATTTTTGAAGGCGAATAAATTATTTCGGACACATTTTCACTTTATTAAGCTTTTTTTGTTAATCAAATGTTTATACTTTTAGACGATTTTTCTCATAACTAAAATTTTTTCTAAGGAAAGTTTTCACTTCATTAAACGCTTTTTATTATTTGAAAGTTGAAATTTTTTTAAACGCTTTTCCGTAAAATTTAAATTTTTTTTGATGCGAAGCAAAATTTTCACTTTACGCTTCGCTTTTCATTATTTGAATGTTGCAACTTTCTTAGACGCTTTTCTGTAAAATTTAAATTTTTTTTGATGAAGAATTAGAGAGGCGAAATTTTCACTTCATTAAGCGCTTTTTAATTTGAGTGTTACAATTTTTTTAAACGACTTCTTAAAATTTCAATTTTTTCTGATGAAAAATCACTTCATCAAGCGCTTTTTGATACCTAAATTTAGAAATTTTTATAATATAAAATCTTCACTTTGTTAGACGTTTTCTCTTAGCTTCGAATTTATGCAGGTAGAAAATTATGCAGCGACAATTTTTTTTTATCGGTTTTTTTTAATGGATTTTTTTAATTTTTATATGTGAAATTCTCCGATTTTTCGAAAATTTTAATTTTTACATGCAAAGAAAATGTTCACTATTGATGAGTTTTTTTTCAAATCCTCTTTGAACCATTGAACACAAATCTTAGATTTTTTGTTTTTTTGCACTACAACAATTTATTTTTAAAAATTATGCATTTTTTAGTCTTTTAATATTTTTTTTTTCTTAGAAGTCTTCGCTCATTCAAACAATTTTTTTGCACTTGAAAAATTAATTTTTATATATCATGAATTTTTATGCTTGTAATATTTTTTTTTCCAGATGTTTTCGCTCCTTCAAATCATTTTTTACTTTGCACTACAACAATTTATTTTTACATATTATGCATTTTTTGTTCTTTTAATAATTTTTTTTTCCAAATGTCTTCCTGAAAATAAAAACACAAATTTTCTTGAAAAATTTATTTTACGTTTTATGTATTTTTTATGCTTTTAATAATTTTTTTTTTCTTAGATGTCTTCCTTAAATTTTTTTTTGCACTCCAAAAATTTATTTTACGTTTTAAGTATTCTTTATGTTTTTAAGTAATTAATTTGATAGATTAAAAATTTTTGTTTTTCAGATTTCTCCGCTCTTTTACGTAATAGAGTTAGATGTCTTTTTTAAAATTTTTTATTTATTTTTTTGCACTCCAAAAATTTATTTTACGTTTTATGTATTTTTTATGCTTTTAATAATTTTTTTTTCTTAGATTTGTATGTATTTTTATGCTTTTAAATAATTAATTTAGTATATTAAATAATATTTTTTTCTTTTTCAGATTTCGTCGCTTCATATGCCTGAGCAGAACGCAAATCGTCGCACATACAATATTTTTTTTTTTAATTGTTATTTTATAAAATCGCTTAGTTTTTCATATTTTATTTTAATATTTCCCCAGTGCTGCTTAAGCCAGAAAAACCACTTTTTAAAAACTCTTTTCACATTTTTATGCATTTACATTTGCAGAAAATTTCTTTTGAGTTGAAAAAATAGTTATAAGGCAATTTATTTGCCATTCGTTAGTGTTGTTGTTATTTTAAATCAAAAACTCTTGCGTCTGTACACAGAAAACCCTATTTTCAAACGCAATGTTCATTTCAATAAATAAAAAAAAATATTTTTAAGAGAAAAAAATAATTTTTACAAGAAAAAAATAATTTTTATAAGAATATATTTTTTTTTTATAAGAAAAAAATAATTTTTTTCCGTAAAATTCTAATTTCATAAGATATTACTGTATTTTTTTATTTAAAAAACACCATTTCGATTTTTATTTTAAATTGTTTATAAGGTATCGCCGTACTGAGATTATTTTATAACAGATTTTCGAGTATTTGTATCGAGTTTTTTGGTATATTTCACTACATAAGATTTTCAAACAGATATTCGACCGTCGGAATACAATTTTTTAATATTTTTCAATTTGTTTGATTTTAAACCCGATTTTCAAAAGAACGCAACACACTATTTTTAATATTTTTCGATTTGTGAGATTTCAAAAATTTTTAATTTTTTTCTTGATTTATAGGATTTGTTCCTTTTATTTCCAATTTCAATACGATAAGTCAGAAATAACTGTATGAAATACCAATTCTCTTTTATTAACAATTTTCCTAAATAGTTTCGAAGCACTATGAAACTGTTTTTCAAACCATTTTAAGCTTATTGGCATTTTAAAAAATTTATTTGCAAGCACTACTTTTTTTCAAGCCTGCAGCTTCAAAATTGATATTTCTCTTATGTAAAAGGCTTACTTTTTCTTCAAACAGCCGCGTGCAACAATTCATCTACTCTTTCACTTGCACCCATTTTTCTTTTACGGAACATCAATATTAAATATTTATTTATTTTTCTCTTATTTTGAATCAAGTTTGCACTTAATTTTCTAGCTTCAACTGACCGTTCACACGTTTGCCTTTGCAAGCCTCA
This sequence comes from Anastrepha fraterculus, assembly GCA_037575425.1. Classification (NCBI taxonomy): domain Eukaryota; kingdom Metazoa; phylum Arthropoda; class Insecta; order Diptera; family Tephritidae; genus Anastrepha; species Anastrepha fraterculus. Next base: position 323,362 of record JAYXIM010020480.1, on the reverse strand, counting down.
AATTCAATTCACTTTGAGAATCAATTTAACATTTTTTAAAAATTTATAATTCACGTCTAGCCCTTTGCAATAGGCTCAGCGCTCATATCCTACACGCATACACCCATCTATCCACTTGGTGTTATAAGCGGTACACAACTAAAAACCGGCGGCAAAAAAATTTGCTTTATCGCAAACGCACTGAAATTAATAGAATCAACCAAATACGTCTAAAGTCGCTTCCAAACTAACTAGACAAGTTAAATGCGCGCCGAACAAGCGGCAAACTGTGTGAATAAACAATGAAATGCAGCTGAAAGCTAAGAGTGCATATGTGGAATATAGCGATTTATGAACTATGGACTTCTGTGGTGTGTAAGGAAATATTAGCATTAACTAAATGCAACTTCTAAGCAGCAAGAATATTAAAATAATCTTTTTTGCACACTTGCCATTCAAGAGTGTTAACAAAATATTAAAAATCCTTAAAAAAATTATGTAATTCTCATAGTTTCCTATTCTTCAGTTATACTACTTTACCTCACTAGCACCAACGCCATCCACTTGGCTGCGCTTAATCGAGAGCTGAATATGAAGAGCGCACAAACTGGTTTATTTCAAGTGAAACGCGCTCTTTCTGCATTTGCGCGCTCTCTTGTGATTGGTGCTCTTAAATTTGACTTGCTATTCAGCTGTGCGACCTTGAATTAGGGGTTTTTGTGTTTGTGGCTGTGCTAATGGCAAGCAGGTGGCGGAAGGAAGCTGCCTGATTGATAAGTACGGCTGGGTTAATAATTTGACCAATTGGGTATTTTGTGGTTTTCAATAGCTGCATTTCGAAACTTTTTTTATGTTAAACTAAATAGGGCTAATTTTGCGCAAGTGTATGACATTTTAGGTAAGGGTGTGAACAAGTGTGCCAGATAACTGTCGCTGTGTTCTGAATAAACTAAATTCTCGCGTCTCAGATGCTGAACAAATTATTCGGCGAGTAACTGGTGTTTTCGGTGGCTACGGGACAATGTGAAATGTTTCGTTAAGAATCAGTAGTCCTGAACTCAGGTTGTATTAATCCTTTATACTGGAACAATCTACGGGGTTCATTGCGTCGAAAATAAATGCTAGTTAGCTCTAACCTAAAATGATTTAAAGGTTGTAAAGATTTCTTGCGGCGCTGACCATAATTTCACGCATGCAGTGACTCACAGCTAATTCGATGCAGCAAAAAAAAAATATTATTAAAATATCAAATAAATTTTATTATACTTCAGTTACAGAAAAAAATCTCATATTTTTTATTGTTAAATAACATGTTTTATTTAATAACAAAAGTTAACAAAAAATGTTTCTTTATACGAAATTAAAATAGCTCAGTTACACTTTTGAGGTCACAGCTTAAATGATGCACTAAATTAAAAGTATTCAAAAAATATAAACACATTAATATTTCGATTTCATGCTTACGGCTAATACTTAGTGGGGTATCTCTTTTGATTCAGAACAGCTTTTAATCGGGAATTCATAGATTCTACAAGTTTTGCTGCATAATCGGAACTAATTTTATCGCATTCTTTCTGTAGTGCCCGTTTCAGATCAGAAGCATTTGAAATATTGTCGTTTCTTATTTTATTTTCTAGCACTGACCACAAATTCTCAATAACGTTGAGATCTGAACTCTGTGCAGGTGCCTGTACTACATGTGGGCAGTTCTAGATAAGCCAAGTTTTTACAATACCAGACGTATGCTAGGAATCGTTGTCTTGGTAGAACCTAAACGTATCCCTAATGCCCATTTTATCCGCACTTTGTACTAAATTATCTTTTCGCAGATCATGTTTCTTTCAATAAATGCTAAATTTCCGATGCCTGAATAGGACATGTAACCCTTTACCATCACACTGCCCCCGCCGCGTTTAACTGTAGAGCGCAAATTACATGGTTGAAGCGCGGTGTTTGGTTTTCCCCAAACGCAGGACTTCCCATCAGACCTGAAAAGGTTAAATTTGCTTTCATCTGCAAAAAAAACGGACTTCCAGAACGAAATGCCTTTGTTCAAATATTGTCTGCAAAACTCTATTCTCTGTTTTCTATTACGAGCATTAATCAACGGCTTATTTCGGGCAGTCCTTCCATGAAAATTTTCTTCGCGCAGAACAAGTTTCAAGGTTACAGATCTTGCCTAAGTATTTTCGACTTCGTTTGTTAATTTTGGAGTTCTTAAATCTGATTTTTCTTTAATTTTCCGAGCAGTCCACCTCTTATCTGCATCATTAAATATTTTATTTTGCGCAGATGTGCCCCTATCTTCCATCCTTTTTCGTGGCGAAGCCTTTCTATAATGTGCTGGACAGTTGAGGAACTAATAGCAACAATTTGTGGAATTTTTCGTTGGTTTTTGCGCTCTTTATAATGACCAATAACGTCTTCCCTTTTTACAAGTGAGTTCCGTTTTCCCATTTTAAAAAATTTTAATTTTTTAAATTTTTCTTGACAAACATTTTTTGAGAATGACTTAGGACGCTAAGCTAAGGAAAATATAAAATAAACTGCATCATTTAAGCTGTGAGCATTGATTGGTTGGCTTTTGTGGTGATTCTTCCTGAATCCAACTAGCGCTTCCGCACCATTTTGTTGCCACATCCTCGTTACCAACTTGTTTACCAGTTATTTACGGCATGACTATATCCAGTCTGTGCAGTTTAAGAACCTTATTAGGTTGTTGACGTCTAAGCCAGAGAGTTGTTCGAGATTCTCAAACAGCGGTCGGCCCAGGGTTAACATTCTGTCCTTCCATAGGGCAAGGTATTCACAGAGGAAATGGAAGATTGTCTCCTTTTTCTCCGGTTGTTTACAACTGTGACAGTATGTGTTGTGAGGGATGCCCATTTTGGCTGCTTGTTCTCCGACAGACCAAAAACCAGTTATGACTGCCGTTAGTCTCCAGGCATCCCGTCGTTTCATGTTTAACAATATTGACGATTCTTTGAGGTTGTAGGTGGGCCATAACGTTCTGCTGATTTTGCCAGTCAATGTTCCGATGTCCCGGCACCCATAATAAGGTAACTTTATGGTTTACACTCAAGGTGGTGAGGCTATTCCTACTTTGTTCCACCACCTTAGAGTTTGTAGTATGTGAATCCAGTGCCTGGATTGCAGCTTGGCTATCCGAAATAATAGCGATATTACCCTTAAAAGAGAAATCTGCGATTAGTAGCCTACAAGCTTCCCCAATTGAGAGTACTTCCACCTGGAAGACACTGCAGGCATTGGGGAGATGCACAGATTTTTCAAGTTTAAGCCTATGAGAGTATATACCAGCTCCAACACCTCAATCCATTTTAGAACCATGTGTATAGACTGTAGTGTCGAAGTTGTTTAGTGAGAATCCCTTATTCCATTCCTCCTTAGATGGAAGAGAGTGACAGAATTCCTATTGAATGTTACCGGCGGGACGATGTAGTCCGTCCTCACCGAGGTTAACTGAGTTTGTCGCAATAGTAGACTGGCATGGCCATAAGCTGTGATCATATTTTGATGAGAAAACTATTTGTTTCTATATTTTTTCAGCAATCTCTGCTTTTGTTATTGTTCTTTCTGCAGTGGTAAGCAGTACATACATATCTCATTACAAGTCGTATACATTTTTTTTTATTAAATTTAATAAACATCGAGTCATTTTCTTTTTTCTAAAAAAGTATTACCTGCATCAAATAAGCTGTGAGTCTTTGTATATTTAGAAAAATATTTGGTAGTCTGGCCGCAAAGAAGATTTTCAAATCCAGCGAGATCTCAATCTATTCTCTCTCAGCATTATTTTAAGAGCGTCAACACGACTTGATTTTACTATAAAAGGAAAATCATCTTCTTCTCCCATATCCTCCCACTCTCAGTCTCAAGAAGTAGCAAGAAATTGCTCTTATATGCTAACACAATAATAAAAAGGAAAACCAACAAAAACACACAGCTAAATTACCAAAGTTCGTTAACACGCGCTCAAACAATAGCTAACAACAACAATAACACTGGCATGGCATAAAAAGAAACCAAACAGAAGGCAAAAAACAACACATTATTAAAATAAAGAGCACAATAGGCAACGCAAGCAAAAACAAAAATCAAAAAGCATCAGAGTCAAACCAAACCGCAACTAAACAATGGGGAGATATGAATAGAAGTTGGAGCGAATGTAAGCACGTAGGCAGGCATTTTTAGTGCTGTTTCATTGTTGTTTGTTGTTGCCTGTGTTACTTTGGCTGTTTCGTCTCTAGCGGCGCTGGCACTGTGCTTACAAAAACAAAGACAAATAAATTAAAAAAAAAAATCACTCACTTCAAATAGGCAGCAAAGAAGTAGGAAGAGTTTTTGGCTATGCCTAGCAGTAGAGTAATACAGAAGACGCGCAAAATGCCGGCAAAACCGGTCCACAAAAACTTGCTTAAAACAACAGTAGCTAATTGAAGAAGAGAGCAGTACAGAAGTTATTTGAATAGCGGAATAAAGAGCGAAAGAGTTTACAAAAATGTTAGAGCGTAAAATGGAGAGAATGTAAAGCAAAAATGCTTTTGTTTTTATTCGAGCTGCTTGCACTGTTTGTTTACATTTTGCATTTGCTTGGCTTTGTGTTTATTTATTTATTTTAAAATTATTTCATTTGTGATGATTGGAAATTATGTTTTTTCTATTTGTTTTTTTTTATTAACTTTTACTCCGTTAAAAAATTTAAGCGACCATTTATATGAACTACTTTGAGATGGTTGAATGTTATGATGGCCCCATTCATTTAGGATACCGGGCTTTTACTTTCATTTTTGTTTTTTAACATCACGAACGAATTTATATATACCAGATGGTTTAATAAAGGGTTTTCCAATAAGAGGTGTTATTCCCGTAAAAGATCCATGGTTTCGTTGCTTGTGTGGAACGTAGCGCCGTCTTGTTGAAAATAAACGTTGTCCAGATCAATTCCAATTCCGGCCATAAAAAATCGTTAATCATCTCTCCATAGCGCAATCCATTCACCGTAACTGTTGCTCCAGCTTCATTTTATGAAAAAGTAAGGTCCAATGACTCTGCCGGACCATAAACCGCACCAAACAGTCACACGTTGAGGATACAGACGCTTTTCAACAATAACGCTTCGAATTTTTGGGCACCAGATCCGACAATTTTGCTTGTTGTCGAAGCCACCGAGGTGGAAATGGGCCTCATCACTCAATATGAGTTTTCGATGAAATTCCGGATCATTTTCATGCATTTCAACGACCCAATCAGGAAAGACACGTCGTTCTTGATGATCGGCCGGGTTGAGTTCTTGTGTTAACTGGACTTTATAAGCCTTAAGACCCAAATCTTTATGCAAAATACGATGTAATGACGTTTTTGGAATGCCTAATTCCAAAGAACAACGAGGAGTGGACACACCTGGGATTTCTTCAACACTTTCGGCTGCAACAGTAATATTTTCGGCTGTTCTTGAGCGACGTGCACGGGTTTTATTCTTCACATCACTGTTGGGACAAGCAGCTCGAATCTTTTCATCAATTTCTGAATAACAGGTGTTATTGGAAAACCCTTTATTAGAACAGTGAAATCTTAAAAGTTCTATTTCAAAATATTTAACTGATTCTATTAATTATCTACTAAGAAAGTTTGTTGGGCTTCAATAATTGGGTGATAATTTCGGCATCTTTAAAACTAAATGAGGTATAGGACACAAATCTCGCATCCCCCTTATTTAGAAGTAGTAAAGACTTACGTTTACTTCGGAAGCAAATAATGAATGGAAGTACCGTCAATAATGTCACCGTTCGAAATCCCATTGTTGACCTCTCAACGTTAAGCTCTCAGCGAATTTGAAAGAAGCAGCTGATTGGCTGATGTTACCGGAGTCATGATAGCGGTTTGTTTACGAAAAAAACTAGCAACAACAACACAGTACATGCTAATATTGCTTCGTTGCCGTCCAAACTTCGACTGATTGGACGAGTGTGCGAATGTGTGTGAAATGAGCGAGCACAATTTCGCTGTCAAGTCCCCGATGGCGTGGCAGCCGGAGTTACTCGCTCAAGTTGGTTTTTCAACATAGCAGATCGACCAAATCCAAAAATCGTATAATACAAGGTTGCGAATTCGCTTTGTCGTCAGAGTTGATGAATAAACGAACAAATCGAAGGGAATTACTTGGGAGAGAAGGAGCAGGCGAAAGCAATGCAAACCTTTTAAACTTCTATGGTACACTTATCAACTTAAAAAACTTAAAAATAAGCGGCATAAGCTTCACAAGCAATTTTTAGCATCTAAGAATGAATCTATCTTTATAAATTACAAGAACTGCTTAAAAAAATTCAACTGTTTAAATAAATTTTTATACAGGAACTATATTCTTCGGATTGAAGAGAATATTCAGTCTAATCCTAAGGCCTTTTGGCGATTTGTTAAATCTAAAAAGTCAAGCGTTCGAGTCCCTTCTGCGGTTCATTATAATGACAACTTAGCATCTACTCCTGTGGGCGTAGCCAATTTGTTTGCCGATTTTTTCAAATCTAATTTCACTAGTGATGATACGTACTCCTCCTTTTCTCCTTGTCATGATAATCCATCTTCATCTTTGAATTTTGGCTATTTAAACCTGGTTTCTCTGGACATTGAGAATGGGATTTTGGGTTCAAAACCTTCTTCGTAGACTGATAAGGATGGGCTATCCGTAATTTTTCTTAAAAACTGCCCGGCTATTGTCATTCCTCTCAAATTAGTTTTTAATAAATCTCTATCTTCGGGAGTTTTATCAACGATTGGAAAATCACAACTATCACCCCTACTTTCAAGAGTGGCAAAAAGAATGATGTGTGCAAATTTAGGCCGATCTCTAAGCTTTCTATTATTTCCACACTTTTCGAAGGAGTTGTAAAAGAAAAAATGTACTTTGCAACTAAGAGCTTAATCTCGCCCAATAAGCATGGATTTATCGCGGGTAGGTCTACAGTTTCCAATCTGGCTGCTTTTGGTGAATACTGCTTTGGAACTTTTGCTGAAGGTTTTCAAGTCGATTGTGTTTACATGGACTTTTCTGAAGTATTTGATAGAGTAAATTAGCCTCGCTTGGTTTCCATTCTGTTTTCTTTCAAGGGTTGAAATCTTATTTATCCGATAGACGATGTTTGGTAACGATTGAGTGTGAATGTTCGGAACCTTTCATTGTGTCTTCAGGGGTGCCACAAGGCAGTATTTTAGGGCCTCTTCTCTTCGTTCTATTTATTAATGATATTTGTACCTGTTTTTCATTTACCAACTTTCTTCTGTGAGACTGATGATTTGAAAATATTTTCGGCCATTAGAAAAAACGAGGATGTTCCTATGTTGCAGATGGAAATTAATGTGCTCGTTCGCTAGTGCAGTAAATTTGGCATCTCTCTAAATATTAAGAAATGTTTTTATGTCCCCTTCGCTAAAACTCAAAAGGTTTTCCAGTCATCCTACAGCATTGATACTTGAACCTGAATACTTTACTTCAATCTGTTCATGAATTCAAAGATCTAGGGGTTATCTTTGACTCACATTTTTCTTTCAACAGTCGCATTAACTTTATTCTGTCCACTTCTTACTCAGTCTTTGGTGTTATACGGCGTAATAGCTCGATGTTTCACTTCCTTCGTTCGCTCTAGATTAGAATATGCAACTTTTATCTGCATGAACTGCATTTGGAGGCATTATATTAATTTATGCCTTCACAATTTAAGACGTGGTTCTTCCTTTTCATTAGTTTGTTAAGTTTAAATGTCAGAAATCACAATATTTCCAAGCCATTCACTGAATTTTCATAAACATGTAATTTCTCCTACTATTGTTTGTTTTGTATTTGTAAGGGACCTCACGTCAGACTTGTCAAAATCGCAAAAAATAACTGCTAGTACTCAATTCGCCTTGAAGCATGTCTTGCTTCTCACGCAGGAAATGGCGCCCCTCATACCATTTTACGGATCGCGACTAAACTGTCTTGCTTTTGCATTTCTCTCCTCATTGGGGAATATCGTAGATCGGAGGTCCAGCAATCTATTACAGCTCATGAAAGAGTGCATCACAAGTATGGTATAAAAAAAAACTTACGCCTCCACGCTGCCTCTCTCTATCTCTATCTCTTGGCAGCACTAGTGACCAGTTCGGGTCTGTCTGAGATCACCCAAGCTAACCTCACAGTGTCCATCAATTTGAGCACCTTAGAAAGTAACAGTGAAAAGAGGAGAAGTGTAAGTAAGAGAGAGAGAGAGAGAGAGGTATGTATGTGTATGTTTACATAATCGCATGCGTATGGATGTATACAAATAAATCCCCTGTCTAGTTCTTATTTCCATATAAACTTTATGCTCAAATTCAAAATGGTTACAACTAACAAGCCTCACACACAACTGTCACCCTTTTTCGACTGTTTTTTTTTTTTTTCTTTTTTAACTCGTATCTACATACATACACGTATTTTATAGCTTTGTGAGTAGTTATAAATAAATTGCATGTCCACATTTACCTAATACTCTTTACGAGTTTGTCTGTAGGTTCATTTGCCTTTAGACGCATTCGTTGTATTGTCACCTTTTAATGTCATCATTGACAGCAAACAAGTTTACTGCTGCTTGGCTACAGTAAGTTACTGGCTGGCCAAGAGAGTGAGCAAGCGAATTACATACATACCGACACAGTTGATGTTCAAAGCCTCTGTTGGTGCGCAATGCTAGTGTGTCTGTGTGTGTGTATTTTATAGCGGGCAGGAAGTGCCGCTTAAAGCGTGACCGCCTTTACTTACTAGGCAATTAAGCGTAATTTTACCTTTCATCAAACGAAGTTATTACCAACAATTGCATTCAAAGTGTTACCTTAATTATCTGCGACGAGTTTATTACACACAAATTTATCTCTATTTAATATATTTTTTTCATGCTTTGTATATGATGAAGCACACGCACATACATATTTCTGGTAAATGATAAAGCATTGATAGTGGCGAGATATGTAAATAAGCGTAGAATGTAATAATTTGGACTATTTGACGAAGTGAGGCTGTGAGTTGGGAGATGTTTGGTTAGGTTTAGTTTATAAAAAAAATTTTATTAAAAGGTCTTAGAGGTTAACGCGGATTTTTTTTTAGTTTTTGTATATAGACTTAATTAATTGAGTGGGGATTTGTCTTTGTGGGCTTTTGCAAAGGCAAGCCGGTGTTCGATATGTCTTTTTGAGAGGAGTGGTTTTTTTGTTACTTATGCGGCCAAACAGCTGGGCTACGTTAAGTCGTCTTCCTACAAGCTTTCTGGACACCTGTACACCAGATTCTTGGTTTATTTCAAGCATTATTTGCCGTGACGGCTTAAAAGGATCTGCTTTGCTCTTGCGTACTATAGCTCTATCCACATTAACATCAGTTTTCCGCGGCTTTGGTTTTCTTTCCGTTTTTTTTTTTTTGCTTAGATAGGATGAACGGTAGTAAATGTAAGCAAACGAATTTATTTGATCAAAGCAGAGTTCGTACTAAAAACTTCATTTAACATATAAGGTTCACATTTGTGCTATTTATCTGTCCACGGCTGTATTTATAAGTTAAGTCCGTTATAGATATGAAATTATAATACTTTTTTTAATGAAGCAAACTAACTTCATCATGTAAATATTAAAATAATAAAATTAAATTTTCATTAAAAATGATCACCATTTGCTTTTACACAAGTCTTCAAACGATTAGGGCATTCAGCTATTGCGGCACGGTTCCCATGGATATTGACGTCGCTGCACGAACCAAAGATAATTTGGACTGTCCAAATTTCTGTGAGGTCTTCGACAGGTCATGTTCTCCAATTCTGACCATAAACTGTAGGGTGATGGATTCGGATCTGGACTTCCAGACGACCAATCTTCTGCGTCTATTAACCCAGGAATACTATTTTTTAGCCACTGCTCGGTGGTTTATGCCTTATGAACTGGAACGGAATCCTACTGCATGATCCAACGCTCTCCATTGAAGAAAGTGCTGCTCAAGCACTTCACCACGCCTTCTAAGTCATCCTCCTGGTACACTTTTGTCCCGGTCTTAAGGGGGTAGAATTTAAAAAAAATCGAAATTTATTTTTTTGCATATTTTCAAAGTTTAGACATTTAAACACACGTCATTAAGAGGATTGTTTAAAATTCCTATTATTTCATGAATGATAGCCTTTTTGGTGACATGGCATCGCTTACGATTCGACAGCTTCTGAAAACTTTCAACGCGTTTTTTTCAAAACTAATTTTTTCGAGCTGGCGTTAAGAATATCTCGAGCTCGAATGGGCCGATTTACTTCAAATTTGGGGAGGACATTCTTTATACATTCCGTCATCGGATGACTCTAGCTCGAAACTACAACTTTTTATTTAGTATTTAAAAAAAAATTGGAATTGTTGAAAAAATATTTATACAAAAAAAAATTTTTGTGAAAAAAAATTTTGTCAAAAAAAAATTTTAGAAAAAAATTTTTGTGAAAAAAAAATTTCTTTAACTTGTCCAAGGTTTATTGGATAGCGGCATCTATAATAATCAAGAATCCGTTTGGTTTTTATTCTTCAGATCACCATGCCTCTACCCAAGAATATCCCCCATTTTTCGCAGAACTAAAGAGACGTATTCGATGCGGTACCAGCTGGTAGTAGCAGAGGAAGAGGAAGGCCTTCTCTGCATTGGAAAGATCAGATGGAGAAGGACTTGGCTTCACTTGGTGTGCCCAATTGGCCCCGGTTAGCACGAGAAAGAAACGACTGGTGCGCTTTGTTAAACTCGGGCAAAATCGTGTAAGCGGTTATCGCGCCAATTAAGAAGAATAAAGAGGAGGGCTGTACAAGACATTCCCCACCAAACCAATACGGAGGCTGGATGCTGGCCACGCTGAACCCTTTTTTGCCTCCTAAGAAGGCTTAGCATATATTTTGTCGTTTTGCTTATTAAAAACCTCTTCAACTGTGAAAATAATATTTTCATGGTCGTTGACCGCGTGCCACCGAAGAAGCTGCTTGCATCTGTCGAGTCTAATTTTCTTTAAGCGCCTTGTCAAAAGATGACCAATTGGGCGACGGAATGCTTTCATGTGGAGATCATCTCTAATTAGTCTTGAAATGGTTCCGGTCGATACATTCATTTCTCTGGACATGATTTTCTTATTTCTGAGTAAATTTGAGCGAATTCTTTTTCGAACGGCTTTGTATGGCTGCGCTGGTGCGAACCACGCGAAGACGACCACTTCGTTTTTTGCCTGCCACTTCAGACGTCTAGGAAAAACGATTGATGCTGCAGAAAACAAACGTTCTCGAAATATTAGGTTTTTTCAGCGCTTCGTAAATCTCACTTGCACTTTTGCCCAACTTTTGTTATACAATCACTGCCATGCGATTTTCCTTAGCTCCCCACTCCATTTTTAACAAGCGAAATTTTCCGCGAAACTGTTTATAATTTGTGAGTAGATAATGCATACTAACAAATCCAAAAATAACGGAACTTTTTCTGCGAATTTGTTCTCGCAGGCTGGTTTTCGCCCTCACCGAAGCTGTGTGGCGCTCCTCGCTCCCCGTAGACTGCAAGAAGGCGTTCGACACTATCAAACGAGACGACATACGGCTGACACTGAGTAGAAAGGGAGTTCCCGTCAAGACAATCCGCCTCATCAAAGCCCTCTATGAGAACTCCGAACTGACAGTGCTTCACAAAGGCGATATCAGCGATCCATTCATTACCAACGCAGGCGTAAGGCAAGGTTGTCCCCTGTCACCCCTTCTCTTCGCCACCGTCCTTGATGACGTCATGAGCCAACTGACCTTGCACAAAAAAGGCATCGTATGGAGTTTCACCAGACATCTTGAGGACCTGGACTTCGCCGACGATATTTGCCTCCTCTCTGATATGTAAGCGAGGGCGGACAAACTAGTCGCGTTAGCACGCACTATCGGACTGGAGTTCAACATCGCGAAGACCAAGGCTATGCGAGTTAGCCCCAGTAACGCAAGGTAGATATTGGTTGGCGGATGCCCGGTGGAATTTCTCGAAAGCTACTGCTACCTCGGCTGCATCATAACGGCCGATGGTGGATCAGATGAAGATGTCAACTGCGGGATAAACAAAGCAAGGGCGACATTCGGGCGAATGCATACTGTACGGGGATGCATACAGATCTCAAATCTCCAGGCACATTAAACTACGAATATTCGGCTCATGCGTGAAGTCCTCATTGTTCTACGGAGGCGAAACATGGCTGGTCTCTAACACCATCACACAGAGGCCACAATCTTTCGTCAACAAATGCCTCCGCATCATCTGCAGAATATTCTGGCCAAACACCATCAGTAACGACGCGCTGTGGAGATTAACGAACGAGGAGCCCTTCCTTAGGCAAATTAAATGCAGAAAGTGGCGATGGATAACACACATTGAGACAACCACCAGATAGCATCACGAGAATGGCACTGAACTGGAACCCGCAAGGGAGCAAAGGTCGCGATCGAAACACCTGGAGAAGATCGATGGTGCGCGAACTAGCAAATACCGACATCACATAGGACGGCACAAAAACAACAGCACAAAACCATGCACGATGGAAGAGTCTTGTCGAGGCCCTATGCTCCCGAGAGGAGTGAACAAGGAAAAAAAAAACAAGTACAATCTCACTTAGTTACGGAGTGTCGTAACTGGCTGTTGGAAAAAAAGAGGGATGAACTTTAATACGAAGTTCTGGTTCCGGTTAGGGTTTTTGCTACCTTATCTTTTATCTACTGCTCATCTTATACCTTCTATCTAAACGGCCATCCGGGCCCACCCGCACACAAAAACGCAAAGGGCGTGCGATTATCAGGCAATCAAAATAAAGGTGGAGAGAGAACTAGCTTAAGTTCCAAATCTCGAAAGTCTTTCCTGACTACAAAATTAGTACTTCTAAAGTCAAGTATTTCAGTTGTTCAAGTTGCATTCGACCAACAATAAAATTCCTCTAGGCATTTCCGGCTAAAACCGACAAAATGTTAAATGAAAGAATTATTGAAAAGCAACCGCTTTGTGGCGTACTCCTTTTATTCCACTAACCTTTGGAGTTCAAACACATAAATACACGTATGAGCTTGTCTGCGAGGCGATGTGTGTATGTGTATGTGTAAATACGTGCATATCCCCTTTGAATACCTCCACATGCTCATTTGTGGATGTGTGCTCATAAATTATGGATTATTTACACACAGTGCAGTGAGCAATTTCGCCAACTCCATCAATTAAAAAATAAGAAAAAGAGAAAAAAAAATGTTTGTGAAAAATTGCGTCAGTCAACGACTTTGGAGGGCGCCGAAAGCGACAGCCACCACAATTCATCTTCAAAGGTGCTGAGAGACACAGAGCCACAAACAACAATAATAAAAGAAGCAACACCATCAACCAGCGAATGGGTGTACGAGAGAGTACATACTCGTACAACAACTACAACCACACAATCTACAATGCACAAGTGCAGCAATAAAATGTTATTGTAACTAGGAATTAGGAAAGGGGGAGTCAGAGTAGGTGGCAGTGCAGACGCAACCCAGGGATATACAATAATAATAACAAGAAAGGCTAATCACCACAAAGGCAACCAGAAAGCAACAACAGTAACAACAGCAACAACAACACACAACGCCAATAACAATAACAATGCGGCAAGGCAATGTTGCTAAGCGGCTGAGGAGCGCTCAAGCGTAAGCTTCCTGCCACACAATGAGGCAACAACAGCCGTAACAACAGCTCTTAAGTTGCATGCATTAATGGATGCTATGGGCTGTGTGTTGTTGGGCTTTGGAAAATTTGCATTACGCCCACCGCAGTGGCAGTCACCAAGCGGGCTTGTAGCCACCCACGCATTGCCGCCATGGAAATGCGTCTCATATGCATATTTGAGTCGGTATGTGTGTTAATGCAAATAAAATTCCGCAACAAAGCCAAAAAACATTAACAAGTTGCAGCTACAAGCTGCAAAATATTGCATTAGCTATTCTCCATGTAGTTGTTTGTTGTCTCTAAGGTGGGAGCCAGTTGGAGTTAATATGCTGTGGTCGCGCTGTGTCGCAAATTGATTGCGTACATACATACATACAAACATACATATTTGTACATGTAAAATATTTGCATGTTTGGTAACCCTGTATATATAATACTAGAGGGCATGCAGTTAGCTCAAATTGTTGGATGAACGGTATTTTTTGTTATTGTTACAGCGGTGGCATAAGGCATAGAGAAAAGATTTAAGAGGTGTACCCAAGAGCAGATCATTAACGGGCTCTCAGCGAATTTGAAATAAGCAGCTGATTGGCTGATGTCACCGGGATCATAACAGCGGTTTGTTTACGGGAGATCATTTTGGTGATTTACAAAAAAAAATTACACAGTTTTCGCTCTTGTGACTTCGTTTGAGCAACGACTGATTGGACGAGTGATCAACAGCACCAACAAATATTCACTCTTTTGGACAAAGATCTAGAACTTATGGTCACAACTACCATTTCTCACAATTTAGGCCGGATTCACACTATGATGCCGATCACGGTCCGCTCTCGGTCCAGTCTCGGTCCGGTAAAATATTCACAAACGAAAAACAATGACTGTATTCACACTATCCGTGCTGTTCAAGTTTCGGTACAGTCACACTCCAGCATCGATCAAGCTCGAAGAATATTTTGCTGGAGCGTGATCGAACTGGCCGCGACTTGTACTGATAGTGTGTGTGTGTGCGACGAACGATGAATCGCGACTGGACCGATGTAAGAACACAAATGTAGATGTCGAAAGATTTTAACGAACCGAGACTAGACCGAGAACGAACCGTGATCGGCACCATAGTGTGAATCTACCCTTATTGTCGTGCTCCAGAGATGCCATGCCCATTTTATTAATTTTTTGCAATTAATAATTACAACAAATCTCTTTCCTCATGCGCTGTATAGGCGCCATTGGTCAATTGATACAGTTCTCTTTCACTCACGCTTGCAATATTCATCTTACATTGAAAGCAGCAACTATCCGCATTTAGCTTCGCATGTATACTCCCCCACTTAGTTGCAGATCTTGACAATGAATACATATGTATACTCATGCCTAATATATGTATGTGTATTAAAATATGATATGTGATTTTAGAGTAATTAAGTGTCGCACTGGAGTGGTAGAATGGCCAATGCCAATGTAGGGGAAATTAGTGTAGTAGGCAAAATGAATTAGCACAACAGTATGTGGAATTGTGTGGTAAAGCGCATATTTTCTCCGTTCAGTCGACGCATGAAGTAAGAGTGAATAAGATTAATTGAAGTGTGAGGTGACATTACTTGTGTTTTGTGGTAAAAATGTTTGTGAATCGGTCATTTAATGGGAGTTTTTTTTTAATTCTAATGGTATTTTCAGGTTCGTTTTCCAATTGTTTTATGGAAATGGGTAAAGAGACGTGAAGCTCAGTTTGTGCTCGGCTCGCTTCGCTCTTGTCTCCTTAGGTATATTTGAAGTACGGTATATACCTATGAAGTGAGACTTTCAGCTATTAGCCCATATATGTCGCTATGAGTATTTTTAAACCTTCCCAAATGTCTTGTTTTTTTCGTCTGTCATCTGTCAACAATATCCAGTTCATTGTTTGTTACGTTTCATACAACAATGCATTTTTGTCGCTCTTAAAAATGTCGAATTTCGTGCCTTCAAACTATGATTTGCGGACATCGTGAAACCACTTGTGACATGCTGCTCTTCCGGTTCAAAAGGAAGTCTTTTTTGCATCGAATCGTTGTACGGGTGATGAAAAATGGGTGTATTTCTCCAATCCCAAGCGTAAACAATCACATGGTCCGCCCGGCCACAAGCCAAAAACAACGACCAAACCAAATCACTTCGGCCGCAAGGCAATGCTGTGAGTTTTCTGGGATCAGCGCGGTATGATTTGGTATGAATTAACCAACGACAATTGGCCGATTTGAACAGCGCTATACACCGAAAACACCCAGAATATGCCGATCGGCGTCACAAAGCAATTTTTCTTGATGACAATGCACCGCCACATGCACCGCCACATTGAACAAGAGCGACCCGGGAATTGGTGGAGACGTACGATTGGGAACCGCTGGTGCATGCGGCTTACTCACCAGACTTGGCGCCTTCCGATTATCATTTGCTTTTTAAGAATATATACAATTTTTTTTCTTTTGTATAAATCGTGCTAAGTATTAGGTGTATCTCTGAGTGCACGAATAAATTGTGTGACCACTGCATGTATTTATGTAAAGGGTGGTTAAGTTTCAAGGGCCGGTGTTGAATGTGAACCACACCGAAACGTCAAGTTTTCTTCTGCATTTGATTTGACATTTTTCAATCTCAGACTACCTCAATTTGAACCATGGAAAGATACACAATCGAGCAACGGGTTAAAGTTATTCAGGCTTATTATGAAAAAAAAGCAGCGCATTGCTAAGTGTTTGGCGCCACTGTTTTTTTTCACTGTTTTACCAATTGTTGGGACTTTCATAAAAATTTGTCTACATCTACCTTTGCCGTTGCATTCAGAGATTCGTGTTTGTGTGCTTATTTAGTTCAGTTAGCGTTCGGCCACATTTCGAATGTTCGCAGTTCGCAAATCGTAACTCGAAGTTCCAACCCTAAACTGTAAAGACAGCCTCTATATCATTCAAATTATATTAGTTATTCAAAATTAATATCCACCCAGATATTTCATCACATCCTTATTTGCTCAGCAGGAGGGTAAACAATTTCCTTGAGCCCTATTTCGATTCTGTTACGTGTTGGCACAAGCTAATTAAGTTCTTCATCGCCAGAGGTAACCTCTATGAATTTTATTTTCGTTAAGGGTTGCTGCTCAAATCATGGTTTATTTAACTTTCGCTGAGTGATGTTAAATATTTGAAAAGAAATTGCATCCCCCAAAATTAGTAAACATACTTACGTGTAATATATATGTACACATACATACACACACAATTTGTTTGAATACCCTGTTATGTCTTGCTGGAAAAGAACAACGCATAGGTCTTTGACTTTAAGGGTACTGAAGTGTGGAAAGGCATTTAAAGCGCTTTATTAGAAGTAAATATTTGGATCTTTGATGAAGAAATAGGGGGAGTGAGTATATATATAATTTTTTATGGCAATTAGTTTTATAAATGTTTTCACAAATATCGAAATTGGTTTATAGGAAGTGTGCATTTGTTTGGTTTTTTCTTTTATATGGAAGAAAATGCTCTACATCTCAGCGGAAAACAAAATTGTCATTGCTTTCGGTGATATGCAATATTTGGTTCGATGGTGCACACATATCGATATTGTCGACATAACATAATATAACATAACATAACATAACATAACATAACATAACATAACATAACATAACATAACATAACATAACATAACATAACATAACATAACATAACATAACATAACATAACATAACATTACATTACAGAACATAACATAACATAACATAACATAACATAACATAACATAACAGGACATAATTCCTTGTGAAGGTATCGGAAAAAAGAAGCAGTCGTTAAGGGGACAGTACCTGTAAAATTTCGAAAAAAAATTTTTTTTTTCATAAAATGTTAATATAATCCTTTAAGAATATGTCCAAATCGAAAATTTTCGAAAATTTCGAAAGAATAATTTTTTCGAATCAAAAATAGTAGGAAAATTCGCCCCAAAATTAATTTTTTTAAGCATTTTATTCCGCGATTTTTATTTCTTTTGTTTTTAATTCATATAGAAATAATAACATTAATAAAAAAAAAATTTTGGGTTTTTGTATTCAGGTCACTGACGCCGATGCTACAATGCCCGCCGATTGAGAAGCCCCGCTGCGACCTTCCTGGAAGAATTGAGTGTACATCCGCCATGTTAAATGATTAAAATAAAAAACAAAAATTTATATTATTTTAATGTTTAAATAAACTGTAAGCCATTTTTGACAAAAATATATTGCTTTCCTCATTTTAAATAATTTTAATGAAAATCAGAGAAAACATGGCCGTTTACAGGTATCTGTCCCCTTAATAGTTTGTACGCGAATGGCAAGACATATGAAAAATTATTTAAATGATTTTAAGTTTTTTGAATGAAATTACATTTTTAAAATTATTTACTTGCATTCTAAACTCATTTATTTAGGAAATTATCAATTCAATACAATTCTGTTAGCATGAAGTAAATAAAAAAACTAATAATGAAATATTCTGTTTAAAAAATCCCAAACGATTTGTATCTCCAGAATGCTAAATTTTTTTAAAAACATCTTGGCCCACGAATACCGTTTATATATTACTGGAGACTTGTCAATTTCCAAAAACAAACAAAAATTCGTCAATTTCAATATTTCTGAGAAACTTTTACCTCTACATATGAATGATAGAGAAGAAGATTGCGCCTTCCGAATTCGCCGTGTCATAAGAGTCCATCAATAAACAAACGAAAGGAAGGGGAATTACTTGTTTGTGAAGAAGAAGTGTAGACGAAAGCAATGGAAACAACTCAACACAAGGAATTATACGCACATACACATACTGGGTTGCCCATATTCGACGGACCCATGTGTGTTTTGTTTTTTAATTCCAATCGACGAGGCTTGTCCGCAGGCAACAATCTTTGCGTTAATTGAATCTTATACGAGAATAAATGCAAATCAATGCGGATAATTCGTTGTAAAGTGGTCCGAGCAATGCCCAAATGCTGAGAACGGCGATTTTGGGATGTCCTTGGCACCGTCTCAACACTGGCCCGTACAAGAGCAATATTCTCATCCGATCGCCTTGGTCGGTTTTGATTTGGCCTCTTTGGATTAGAAAGAGCATCACCAGTCGAAAACCTTTCTTACAAACGTTTAGAAGGCGCACTTTTCACATTATTTATCTTTTTAATCGCACGTTGAGTTTCCACAATTGACTTCTTTTGTTGAATGTAAATTTCAACAATTTGGGAGCACTCGCGTGGTGTGTACTGTTGCATGGTAAAAATCTGCTTGGACTGACGCTTTCAACGCGGTATGTCATTAAGCGATTTGACGTCTCTGTCAAAAGATACAGGGTTGTCAGATGGGTCCGTCGAATATGGGCAACCCTGTACTTTCTTGCCACGGCGTCTTCCGCAAAAGCTGCACTTGGAGGCTTTATTATTTTTTAAGCTTTAACAATTTACACCCGGAAATTCGTTTGCATTAGTTTGTTTAGTTTTAATCTCACAAATCACAATATTACCAAGCCATTCACCGAGTTTTCACAAACATGCAATTGCTCCTACTTTTGTTTGTTTTGTTCGTTTATTTTATATTGCGAAGCGAGCTGACGTCATATTAAAGTAACTGTTGTTTAATGGCGCCACCTTCAGTACTCAATTCGCCTTAACCTCTACACTACATGGAAATTGTTTGTATATTTTTTTGCCCATTTTTTGTTTTTTTAGAAAAATTTTCTTTCGTAACCTATAAATAGTAACATTTACTTTCCTGACTCCTTCTTCCTGAGCCACATGTTTCGCCCCTATTTGCCCACTAAACGCCCTAAGCCGGAAAATTACCGCATTGCGAGGCTAAAATCGGATTTAGTCACAAAAAGTTGCAGCAAATGCTATTCAAGCAGTTAAATCGGCAAAAATACTGAATAAACACAATCACTCCTTCGAATTTGTTGGGCGGCAGCAAAATTTTGTATGCTTTTGTCGATTTATTGTTTAGAAATGACCTCCCCTCCCAAAAATCATTATCACTCCACTCATTTGGGTAGTTGGCAAAAAGGGGGAAAAGGCTGAGTTGCCTTTAGTTGTTTATGGAATGGAATATTTGTTGGCAAATACACATACTCAAAGAACAGAACAAGCTGTACCGGGAAATAGAAGCACCAAAGTGAGAAAAAAAGTCAATTTTGGAGTTAACGAAGTTATGCACGTCAACATACGCTCACGTGTTGTGATGATGGAGAGGTGGGAAATTTGTGCACCGCACCCATCGTATGCCTACATACAAATTTAACACTTGAATACATTTAATTATGCCAATGTAAGGTATACTCGTATGTAAGGTATTTTCTACGTGTTACGGGAAATTCGCTGTTCTTATGCGAGAATATGTTCGCATAGCGCCAGTGACTTTCGTTCAAAGTTATTTTGCTGTGAAGTTGCAAAATCAATAGGAATTTCTCGCTGTATATTCGCCTACTACACCTAAATACTCATACATATATAAATGCGAGTATATTAAAGTATGAGCACATGCATACATGCACGTACTTTCATAAATTGTGAACAATGTGTGTAGTCCGGAAAATTAACGTTGCCCTCGGCAAGTTAGCTGATGAAGGTAGGGGAGAGTTGCATCACTCTACACCCTCAACTTCACAACCCGGGAAAGTGTTAATAGAAACGGGCGAAAAAGTCATTTGAAATGAGGGTTGGTAGTATTTTTTTTCTTATGTGTGTAACTTCAACTTCACTGCGCCTAAAAGTCTGCAACATGCCCGCTTTGATGTAACTACAGCTGTGACACATCACAACCACATTCTTTCGTTTCTCCTTTACATCGGGCGCCTTAGTCTGCACGGGCAATTGACTCATATCCAGAAAATTAACGCGTTTGAACCCAGCCGAGCATTTAACAGCATAAAATGTATGCCAGGCGTAAATTCCTATACATTAGAGCAGTTAAACCCGCAACGAAAGTTAATTAAAAAGAGAAGCAGGAGTTATAACGGGTGGTTAAGTTTCAGGGGCCGGTGTTGATTTTGAATAAAATGCATTTTTTTTTTAGAAAATTATTGTCATTTCTCTTTATTTCGATAATATTGGTATGGCTCAATTAGGTATGGAATAAAATACTGGCCAAATGACCGCCGCGGCCTCGGCGGCACACCTCCATCCGATGGTCGTCCAAATTTTCGATGACGCTGAGGCATAATTGAGGTTCTATGCCGTTAATATGCCGAATTATCTCATCCTTTAGCTCTTGAATTGTTACTGGCTTATCAACGTACACCTTTCAAATAACCCCAAAGAAAGAAGTCCAACGGTCTCGTTGACGTTTTGGAGTGGTTCACACTCAACATTGGCCCTTGAAATTTAACCACCCTTTATAAAAAGTTGTTTGCTACAAAAAAAAAAAAAATAAAAATGAAAAAATCAGTTTTAAACTTAAAAAGAAACTGACTGGAGACCTGTCTGCTTTAGTTTACTTTACTTACCCCTCACTCGCGTGCAATCGCCGTTATTTATGGAGCAGCAGAGGAGACAGGTTTAAGGAGTACAGTTTGGAAGTAGCGAATGAGTTGAATTTGTGAGTACTGTTAGACTTTTTTACCTTCTCCAATCCTCGGGGTGCAGCATTTAGCCGACAGCTGTTGGCCGAAATTGGACGTTCAGTTTGATCGAAAATCTTCTTCTTTACTGGAGCATTACATTGGGTTCTAAGTGCAGGTAGCTGCTGTCGAGGAAGCAGTTAATTGGTTGATGGCTGATCTAAGAACTGTGTCATGTTTTGAGGTTAAGGCCGGATTCACACTATGATGCCGATCACGGTCCGCTCTCGGTCCAGTCTCGGTCCGGTAAAATATTCACAAACGAAAAACAATGACTGTATTCACACTATCCGTGCTGTTCAAGTTGGGGTACAGTAACTCTCCAGCATCGATCAAGCTCGAAGAATATTTTGCTGGAGCGTGATCGAACTGGCCGCGACTTGTACTGATAGTGTGTGTGTGTGCGACGAACGATGAATCGCGACTGGACCGATGTAAGAACACAAATGTAGATGTCGAAAGATTTTACCGAACCGAGACTAGACCGAGAACGAACCGTGATCGGCACCATAGTGTGAATCTACCCTAAGTCTCCACTAGTCCTTGAGTGCTTTGAGAAATTAAAGGCCTCTATTTTTCGCCAAGATTTAGCAAGTGGCAAATAGATAAAGCCAATGAAGATATGTCGGCAACGCGGAAAAAAACTGCCTTAAAATACATATGCTGGTAAGGCAGTGCGGCCTAATCAGCTATAGCCATACTCGCTAGCGGCGAATCTTACTCATTAAATTTGTTGTTGTTTTCGCATGCAAATTTTTCGTCAAGTTAATCGAGCATAGGATAGCGAGCGGGGAAATGGTGAATAGAAGAATAAATTTACGAGGAGTGCACTCGGCCGCCATAGCCAAATGATTTGATGCGTGACCGCTATTCGAGAGTCCACAGATTCGAAACCTGGGACACAAAAACCCAAATAATAGAAATAGCAAACCTGCAAGTGTATTTCTGCCATGAAAAGCTTCTCATAAAAAACCATTTGCCGTTTTCAAGCGGCTTAAAACTGTAGATTCCTCCATTTGCGGAACAGCATCAAGAAGCAAATAAGAGAAGCAACTCGGCCAAAGCCCCAATAAAGGACGTAAACGCCATTTATAGTATATACAGGAGTGCACAGTCGCATCCGATTCCCTTAGGTGCCAGAACACAGGAACGAAGTAGCGAATATATTGGCTAGAGAGACTGAAACTTCGATACTAATAGGACCCGAACCCTTCCGTGTCGTGCGGCAACATTCCATCAAGGAATATCTTAGGAGCAAAGAGCTAAGAGACAAGACCATGAGAGTAAGGTGACCCAAAACTGTGGGGCTACGTCAGCCAAAGTTCTTATTAGAAGGACGTAATCAAACGAGATTTAAGCATTTCCTAAACCTGCGTAAAGACAAACTGAGACTGCTCACTGGCATTCTCACAGGTATGACATATAATGCACCGACTCTAGTCGTTTCTGTGACCAATTACAGGAAACGCCAACATACTCGAATGTAGTGCCATAGCGGAAAGAAATAGAGGACATCTCGGCTTGTTACGGTCAGAAATAAGAAGCATACGATTAGCTCAACCCACCTATATTCTAGATTTATGGATGGAACTTACTTTGGATGTAGTACAGTAATGGATAGAGTGCATAAAAGATTTAAAGCTCCAAGTGGAAACATCTGCCTATTGCATTTCATTTCATTTCAAGAACTTTAAAAGAGATACACGTCCATTCTAATAGTTAATCGACAACCACCGCCCTGGCCTCGCTAATCATTGCTTCATAATAGTGGCAGAATGTCGGACTTCCCTTTCAGTTCCATACATTTAATGTGATATCAGGGTCCGCATATGGGCCCGCTACAGTGTGGTTCCTTTGACTAACTATGGTATGCTTCTGAAAATCTGAAAAGATGAGTTACATGTCAACTCAACAAGCGCTGGGTAAGAGTACTAGCTTACAGCGTCGATAGGTCCTTCTGACCATGCGTGGATTGCAGATACTCGAGCGAATTGTGAAGGCTAAGAAAGTGTGAACTCTCAGTTATGGAGAGTGTCTTAATCTGGGTTTGTCCATCAGATATCCATGCGCTGAGTTTTATCATTACTTAGAGTTCATATTACGACAGCTATCTGGAGGATGTAACGGAATCATCTCAGCATCTATTTACTTCTCAGGAAATAAGAATCAGAGATCTTGATTCTCATTGTTCAGCCAGAAAATGTGAAAATGAAATGAGAAGTCGCTAGTAAGAGATTTGGCTTTTCACCATGCCAGTAGTGGATTTCACCACGCTAGTGAGGGATTCAACATAGTGAAAAAATGTTTACATGTGTTGCCTTTTCGGCTCTCAGCGAATTTGATAAAATCGGCTGAGGCAATGATGATAGATATCAGGTTTTCTCGTTAGGTATGGTGAAAACAAAATTTTTTTTGAGGAGAACTTTGGATTCTACGTCATTCGTTTTGTGTTTCACTAAGCTAAAGCTTAATTTTGTTAAACACAAAACGATTGACGTCGGCATATCTGTCAAAATTCGCTTAGAGTCGAATAACGGCATGCTAGGTAGTACACCTCTCCGTAGAAAAATGTCTACAAGTGTTGCCAATATCAGACCGTTAACCGGCTCTCAGCAAATTTAGTACAATCGGCCGAGGACGAAAACACTAAGAATGTGTTAGTGATAAAGAAAGAAAACAACGAACAACGACTGATTTCACTGGGAATAAAAGAGAATTTATCGTGTAGAATTCGGCTGCCGAATCACCTGTGACGTTGCAGCCGCAGTTGCTGGCGTAATTTTATTTTTCACCAAAGCTAACCCATCAAACCTGGTAAATTTATCATCCTTGGGGATTCACCATATTTCATATGGTAATATAAATGCTCGCAGCAAGTCAAATGAACTGGTTATTTAGAAATTAACATTCGCAATTAACCTTTGGCGCATGAGCTAAAGTCGTGGAGATAACTCGAACGATTTTTTGGGGCATATCTGATGCAGGCTCAAGACCTTTGAGTGTCATATTTTTGTTTTCACTAACATCCGAACAATATTAACATTCTATGGCTCGAAATTCGCTTTGGCTGATCCCTCTTTTCTGCTTCCTTTTCCTCCCTTTAGTGGTACCAAAATGATGGAGTTTAAGGTTCATATCCAAGTGATGCTACGAATTCTTGGAAGCAACGATCTTATGTGACCGAACTTAAGTTAGGTTTTTAAATGCTCCGAAATGGTTTTTAGATGCTCAGGAAGGGAAAAGTTTGATAAAATCAAAGCGATTTCAAGGCCACTATTTATAAGATTGATTTACCTAATTCGACCCATAAACAATTTTCTGCCAGAAGTTGGAGTTACTAGCAACTCATACCTGATCTCGAAATAACTGAAAATAATTTTGTCCCCGTGTTATAAAATTTCGATTTGATTGTCGCAGGAAAAAAATTGAGGTTGTAGCAGAGTCCAAAATCAAAAAAACAGAGCTTGGTGTAGCGCCAGCACTGCGAGAAGTATTATTTAGTGAGTGGCTTACAGTATGCAAATAATGAAAAAAAGTTAAATGCCTTATATTATGAAAAAAAGTTAGCTCAAATAGTAAGTTAAAAGCCAAAGGAATCCGAAGAGAGTTTCTATTTCACATTGCGATGCCTCCGAGGGTAGTGGGAAAGAAACTAGCACATGATTTTATGAAATTTGCATTAATTATTCTAGCCATGTCATAAGTAGTCTTAGCATAATTGGAGCATAAACATTTTTTATAAATATTAAATTTTTTTTTTCAACAAATTTCTGACTGTCGTTGGCACTTTCGAAAACCTTTTGTCTGCTACTTTTTAGTTACTATTTATTTTTTCAATTTTACACTTTTTACTTTGTCTTGGCAAATGCAAAAACTCCCATGAACAGTCTACATATCAGCTATATAACCATTTTACATACTAACGGTACATACTATATGTATGTATGTACTAGAGTGAAAGCATTTCTCCATTTTCTACTCGTATTTCCGCATTTTGGCTGCTTATCGGCAATTACCGCCTTGCACGCCAAAAACACATTAAAAGCGTACAACTCCGCAGTTTATCATATTTATGCTTTTCGAGGGTTGGATTTGCCCAGAGCTTTTCAGAGCAAGGGAACAACTTCAAAAAATGTGTTGCAAGAAAGTTTAGCAGTTGAGATAGTTTGATAAGTCCCTTGACTGCACTCGTTAGAAATGTTTTTATTTTTAGATTTTATTTTTTAATTTTTTTTTTGTGGCTTGGCAAATTAAGTCGCTTTGTGCCGTGCGGCTATCTGAAATAAATGAATCAGTTTTATGTCTAAACTTTTTGAAAACAAAACTTTACCTTATACCTACCCAATATACTGCAGTATAATTGTAAGTAAACTTTTGTCAGGTTGAGTGTTAAAATTTTAACTAAAATTTAGAAAATTTTTTTTACTTGCAAGATAAAAGGTATTTTACTCCTCTTTAAATGCGCTATATTTATATTTTCCTCGTCTGTAAGTAGGCACCCCTTAAATAGAAGTAGCGCTATTAGCCTAGCCCAACTCTGCATATCTCAACCGACTTATGAAATAGTAGCAACCTTCGGTTCGCCACATCTGTGCTCCCTCTCTCTGGGCTCTGCTCAATTGACGAAAAATTGTATGTGAAAGGAACAGCAAAGTTATCGAGCATTTCGCCATGGTAAAAAGATTTTTATAGTGCTCTTTAACAAATCGTTATTCGGCTCTGAGCGAATTTGACAGAATCAGCTGATGGACTGATGTCACTTGGGATGTGTGTACAAAAAAACCCAAGATTGTGTTGGTGATATACGAAAAAAGTCAACCAGTAACTGCTATTGCTGCTATCTGAACAACGACTGATTGGACAAGTGTGTGAATGCATGTGAAATGATTGTGCAGAATTCGGCTGAATCTCCTAAGTTGTTGTGGGCACGTGCCAG
This sequence comes from Anastrepha fraterculus, assembly GCA_037575425.1. Taxonomy (NCBI): domain Eukaryota; kingdom Metazoa; phylum Arthropoda; class Insecta; order Diptera; family Tephritidae; genus Anastrepha; species Anastrepha fraterculus. Next base: position 297,099 of record JAYXIM010020480.1, on the reverse strand, counting down.
TCGTAGATCCGCTCACAATTTACTTTTTCATCACACTTAAAGAGCAAACCTTGTTAATTTATTACCCTTGAGTATACCTCAAGATTGACAGAATAAGAGATTGCGCCTTCCGAATTCGCTGTGACGTCAGGCTCCGAGAATATGCAAACAAAAGAAAGGGAAGTTACTTGTTTGTGAAAGCAGTAGGAACTAATAAACACAAGATAGTATACCCACACACACACACGTTCTTGGCACAGCTTCATCGGCATAAAAACGCAGAAAAACTGCATTTGTAGCTATTTTTATAATTTGTGTTTTCACAATTTAATACGCGGCACCTCGTTTTCATGAAAGGGGTTGCCGTCAGACTTGTAAAAATAGCGACAAAATACAGTAACTGTTTTTTAATGGCACAACCCAAGGTACTCAGTTCGCCTTGGGTATAATTCATTATTTGCAATACTGCCAATTCACTTTCAAAGGAGTGTCATTAGACCGCGATCATACAGGTAGGCTTTAGTTAGTTCAACTTTGCGAATTCTCTTTTGGTGTTGACCGTTACTCCGTCGACTACTAAACTTTTTTTCATACACACATATTGTTTTAACTACAATTTTTTTTCTAAAACTTTTTTTCCACAATAATGTTTTTCAAGTATATTTATTTATTTTTTTTTTTTATAAAATTTTTTTTCTAAAAAAATATTTTTTTCCAAAACTTTTTGTTAATTTTTTTCAATATATATTTATTTTTTTTTTACTACAATTTTTTTCCAAATTTTTATTGTTTTTAAAGGATAAATTTTTTTTTAACAAAATTTTTGATTAAAAACGTATTTTTCCCCAAAAGTTTTTTAGCAAAATAATTTTTTTTATTTAACTCGAAAAATAAGAACTGCGTAAAAAGTCAAAGGCGCCTGAAAATTCACATTTTCATTTTTATCCAAATAGAGTAATTATTTATGTAAACTTTAAGCCTTCGCTCAAGAAAATTGATCTGACTACGCCCGATACAACTATAAGCAATTTAGTGAATTCACCGAAACTTTTACTTGCATTGTTCCGTGCCTCAAGTCAACGAAATTCACCATCTACATACATACTTATATATGTATGTTCACTTTTGTCATTATCAGGTGGAGCCGAAGACGAAGAAGGAAGGGGAAAAATCACCTGCTACGTATGCCTGACAATAGGTTGGCTAACCGAGGACTACGAGGCCATCAGGACGCCCTCCGAAACGCTGGAATGAGTGTTGGACATCCATCTCTTTCGATAATTGGTATTTATTTACTTATTTTAATTTGTAACAAATTGTATTTCTTGCATAAAATTGTGGATGAACAGGATTTAATACCATAATAAAGAAGAGGAAGATGTTTACTTTTGCTACAAGGAAACCTGGTAATAAAAGTGAAGAAATCGGCTTGGAATCACGCCCACCCTTTGGCAAATCACCGCTGAGTTGCTAAATAGTTGACTGTATATCTCACCAGAGGTTCTTCCCCAAAGAGCTTTTTGAAGTGAAAACTTCTTTAGAATCGTTGGGAGTGATTTGAGGAAAAGTGAAACGAAAAAGCGACCCTCTTGGCTACGAAGCGTTTATTATATGTTGATATAAACGTAGCGACGAACTAAATAAAAATAAATTTTATTTTTTCTTGTGATTCGAACAAAGGATTTTGGATCGGAAGCTCACATTGCTAGTCGCTCGGCTACCGCGCCATGCTGTCATCGCTGGCCTAAAAGTTATTTAGTTACGAAGCGTAATATTATATGTTGATATAAATAATTTTTGTGAGCGTGTAATTCTCAAAAGGTTTATTAGAAAATCTATTGAAGTAGGTAGTGTGGTATCTGTTCATATCAGCTTAACATATGATAGATCCTCCATCGGAGGACAACAAATGTTAAACTGATTTTTGGAAATGGGCGGAGTGTTTTAGGGGCTTGCTCCATCTCTGCCACGGGTTGACCCGGTATTGCAGTACCGCCGGGATTTCGGCCTTGAATAAATACAAGGAGAAATATACAAATACATTTAGCTTTGGTGGGAAGAGACATAAATTTTTATATGTATGAATACAAGTAGACGAAAATGGAAGAAATTTGTAAGGCTGTTTCTTCGGTCCGTTTGGGTATTTTTTTTGACAACATCGAAACCAAAGCATTTGTATCATATTTTATCTATCATAAACCACTCGTATCATTTGTTGAAATTGAAAACATTGAGGATAATAATAAAATGAAGAAAATAAAATATGAACTTTATAGCAATATTATAATGAACCTATAATTATCCCGCTCCTAAAGCTGCTTTCGTCTTATTATTCTCTCTCAGTTTGTTTTACGGAAGGTTTCACTTCTATCGAGTCTAACCGTTAGACTGGTATTTTTTTATCTCTCTCTCTCCCAGATAGCACATTCACAGGGCAAGCCTATGCCGCAGACTCCAACGCACGAGAGCAAGTAACAATACAGTACGAGTTCTTTTGCGAAAAAAAAAACAAATTGAGTTCTCTCATTGGAAAGCAATAACAAAAAGCCAGCAATAGTGATTCATCATTAATGAATGTTGCGAAAAACAACGAAACGCGTTTGAAATATTTACGGTTACATCGCGCAAAAGATTCCATGCAAGAGGCAAAATGAAACCAGCTCAATGGAACCTGTGACGCAATCACAACCAATCGCTATGAGGCCCTTTGAATAAACAAACAAATTTGCAAATAATTAAAAACAATTCATAAGTAATGGGATGTGTATTTATAAGTTCGCTGTGAAAAATAAAAGCTGCTCATATACAGGGTACTCCCAGTTGGAGTTTCCTTTTTAAATTTAAATTAAACACATGCATGCGTATTTTGGACGAGCGTTCATAATCCCTTCATTGAAATATGTTGGCTGTAGGGAGACTACAATTTATGAACAATTATGTTCTAAGTGAACGCTCACAGATGTAGGCTGTTTTGGAGAAATTTGCAATGATATTTAAGCATCACAGAGGCTTTTTCGTGGCAATTTCGAGCTAAATATAATATTACACGGTGCATACGGTAGTTGAGGACATGCTTATATCGTAAGTGGCTATAACTTCCAGAAACCTTTATTTTTCGTTTTGCTCTTTTTCAGATAAGACATGGAGTACTACAAATTAACTCAAATTTTTTTAGGGAATCCGCAGATTTGTTGACGCACCCGCGGTTATGACAATGGTTTGGTTACAAAAGAACTAAGATTGATTAACTTAGATTCGCTAATGTTACTTCGTTGCCGTCTGACCAACGACAGATTGAACGGGTGTATGAAGTTATTCTCACAATTTTGCTTCGTATAAACAAATCTTGTAATTTATGACCCTCGTAAGTTGCGTTCCTGCTACTCGACTGTCAGTGAATTTAACAGAATCAGATGTTGAGCTGGCGTAACCGTAGAGCTAAGTTTTTAACAATTTTTACAAAAAAAAAAAGTTGATTTCTATTCTCCGTTGTATTATCTTTCTTCCCTGTTTACATTAACCTAATCTCAACTTTTAATTTTTGTTTACAAACCTTCGCTATTTTGACTTTTTCGCTATTTCACACACTGAGGTTGGGTTCGCCCTCACAACATCTTGAATTGAGTTGCGACAAAGTTACTACCTGATGGCACAGATGGCTCGAAGTTGGACGGAAGGGTTGGTGGGGGAGTATTCTGTAAGGAGCTTCCCATCAAACTCAAATTCCGGCTTCCGGACCAATGTAGTGTTTTCCAAGTGGAAGTATCCGCAATTAAGGAAGCAGTGGATTGGTTGCTTACCTCGGTAATTACTATTAAGGAAGTAAATATTTACTCCCATACCCAAGTGGCAATTAGGGCCTTGGGCTCGTTGTTTGTGCGTTCCAGATTGGTCAGGGAATGTTTGGCTTCTCTCTCGATTGCATCCGAATACTTCAACATCAGGCTCATTTGGGTTCCCGGTCACAGCGGCATAGATGGAAACTGCTGGGCTGATGAGCTGGCTTGACAGGGAACTTTGGAGACGGTTTCGTCGGAGAGGATTGGGGTTCCTTTAAGAACCTGTGTTCTACTCCTGGAAAGATGGGCCTCGAACGAGCGCTGGGCTTGTGCGCAAACGTGCAAGGTCGCGAGATCCTTCCGGCCATGGGTAGATCGGGTCTCATCTCTCGAATTTGATGTGTATCCTTACCATACATTGTCCGTTAGGTGCTCATGCGGTGAGACTTGGGATTGTCTTAAGTCCGTTCTGCAGAAGCTGTCTTGAGGACGAGGTAGAATCATCACAACACCTTCTTCGCAGCGATCAAACTCATTGCAGTAAATTGTGGATCTTCTACTGCAAATCTGTCTAAAAAAGAAGCTCGAACTTGAAAGACCCTGTATAACCTACCACAAGTGGAATAACATAACAACTTCAAAGAACAGTGAAAGAAAGGGCAGACAAAGAAGTCATATTATCACACACTCAATTCCCGTGAAGGACTAATGCCCTTTCGAATGCATTGTATTGGTGGCTGGTAAGTTAATTGTCAATTACGATGTTGATAATTTACGACGATGTAAGTTTATTTTAGTCCCACCAGATTTTGGCGATCTTAGCCTCACTCGTATATAAAGAGGTACAAGGCTCATAACTGGCTTAAATTTGCGCACCGAATAACATGAAGTTGCTGGTGATATTTGCTGCTGGTGGGTACTGCGCATCTGAGGTTGCTTTGGGATACGTAGTAAAATAAATAAATATTCTTTCTCGAATTTTCTTGCAGCACTGCTATGTGTACAAGCCGTTCAATTGCCATACCTAATTTACAGTGTGCCCGACTCCAGTTCATTGGATTCCAGTGAGGAGACAAACAACCCACTTCCTTCTACCTCTAGTCAACGTCCGCCAGGCCTGCCGGGTATTAATGTGATTAACCGGCCTGATTCGTCTGAGTCCAATGAGGATGAATACCGTATACTTTTACCTACTAATGGCGAACGCTTAGCAAGTCTACCGGGTATTGGTGTGATCAATCAGCCTGTTTTTCAGGCGGTTAAAGTGAAGGTGCCACGCTATGGAAATGCATTGATCAGACAACATCTTTTAGCTCAAGCTTTGGCTGCACGTGGTATAAACCCGCAATATCTTGCGCCGCAACCTTTAACAAGACGTCCAACTAACGTGGAACAGAATCAAGTTTTGCTGATACGCGCACAGCGTCAAGCGCCAGTTACACCGGCTGTGGATGAAGGGATCTCAGAAGCTACTACGGTAGCTGGTGACGTGGTAACGGACGTGCCAGCGGCTGCACCTGTCGTGTCCACAGTTCCTATTGACTCGAAATCAACTTAAAAATGTGTGCTTTTAATTGCTGTCGGTTGTCGGAGGTTGAGGAGGCAAGGCGAATTCATTAAAGGTGTGAACTCAAGACCAGCACAAGGTTTTGGCTCATTAAAATGTGACGACAAAACAAAGAAGATTAGTGATAAAATAGAACGATTTCTCGTCATTTCATTTTGTGCTGACTACCTAATGTTGAAGGAGCATGAAAAAAAGAAATCAGCTGGTCTACTGATATCTCCTTGAATTGGTTCGCTTCGGGGTGAGGGAATTTTCGACCAACCTTATCAACATTGGTGAATTCATTCAAAAATATTTGGAATAATACCTCTTTTTTTAAATAAATAAAATAAGCCACTTTATTCAGGTTTACTATCTTATGATTTTCCCCGCTTAATAAATATTACTGCGTTTTTCGTCTCGTTTATTTTATGTTAAGTAGTAAGGCTAAAAGAGATTTCCCTCACGAACTATGTGTCAAAATATACTGACCTATGGCAAGATCTTGCCTACGATTATGTAGTTCTTGAAAGTAGTCATTGAGTAGCAGTTGTGTATGGCTCAGGTATAAAAAATTGAGTGTTTTTACCATACCGGTACCTCTGTTTTCACTGGTGGTACCAAGATGGAATCGGAAGTCGAAGCAAGGGCTCACAAATCACATTTGATCAGTGTCACTCACTGAGCTGACCTAAATCGTAGTTGATCAGTGTCAGCCTGCAAGTTGGTAGAGTCACTTGAACATGATCCACATTCTACCATTCTCGTTACGAATAGGAATTTGATCAGAAAGTGGTCGGAGGTAACAAATAGAAGAAGTCCACCTCTCCTCTACTAACTTCGAATGCGTTGCCAAAAAAAATCTTGGTTGTCATCGCCTCGCATGTTAAGTATTTCTGAAGATTACAGCTGATAATGAGCTGATGAGGTAAAACGTCCTATTTCAGTGTTTCTATGCTTGCTTCTCCCTTAACTGAGCGTCATCAGTGACACTCTTGATACTGTGATTATTTTTCCGTCCTTGCTCAGCTCAGATGTACGGACTACATTTGATGTTCGGAACCTCTAATAAGTGCCTTCATACCAGATTTCTCTCAAATTTTTTTTTTTACTCCATCGCTAGGGCAAACTTCGACATCAAGCTCATCGCTCTTAAAGCATTCACATTACTAGCTTGTTTCTTTATCCACGGTCTTACTGTAAGTATTTAACAGCATTTGATGCATATCAGCCTCACTTTTCTTTGAACGGAAGCAGGAAATCCAAATATCTCGCACATGGAGCTCCTATGGCATATTGAACAAGGGTCCACTTTGAGTCATCATTGTGGCAAACTGGGTTGAAATCTAAGCTTCTAACACTTCTACGAAGTTTTTTGACTATATTCACCCTGTATAAGAGAAAATGGAGGTCTATATAGTGGCTTCTTAAAATGATATTTCGTTTATTCGAAAGAGCAAAGGTTCTCATTATTTATGGATTACGACGTCATTCATATGACTGTCTCAGCTGGCTTTGCGGTACCACATCATGCTAACTCAGTTTTCCAAAACCTTGGTGACGATTCCGGCTTTGCCTAACCAGTTATTTGCTATATTCTCACCTTAAGAGGTTAAATCGTTAAAGCATTGTTGGGCATAGCATCGATCATTTACGGCCCTCCACAGTCTAACAGCGTCAAATCGCACTCCGATCGATGGCTAATAACACGATTTTCGAACTTGGTGCGCAAACGATTGGTTGTGGCATGGACTGTGTGGTTTGTCGCGTCATTCTGCTGAAGCCAAAGATCGTCTAAGTTTATGTCTTTAATATCCAGCCACAAAAGTCGCTTATCATGTCTCTGCAGCATCTAACGTAGCCCAAAATGGTGTTTCCAGCTGCATTTTCAAAGAAAAAATGGGCGAATGATGCCACCGCTCCGAAATACGTACCGAACTTGCTCTCCCTGAGGTTGCAGTGGCTTTTCCCCTATTACTTGAGGGCTTTCCGATCAAGAGATGTGGCAGTTTTGCTCGTTAATACAGCCGCCAAAATGAAAATGCGCTTCGTCAGAGAAGATGATTTTTCGGACAAAATCCTGGAATGCTCCAAGACCCAAACTGAGAAGCACTAATGAAACGGATTGTTCTGAGTTTTCAATTGCTGAGTCAGTTTAATCTTGTAAATCACCCTATATTTATCATTGTTTTCAGTGCTGAAGAAAGTTTCATTCGGAGGATCGTCGAATCCGTCTCAGGTTTTAAGTTGTATGACTTCTTAGGGTTGGCGCGGAGCGATTTAAAAATTCCAGTTGAAATGTCTTATGGCTAAATATGATACGGAAAACCATAAACATTTCGATAAAAGTTGTTCTTTGTAAACGCACTAGTGACCCTTTCAAAGTCACCCAGAAAAATATATAGCGTACGCCTCGCAGAGAGCGCAAGCTTTACTAATATCGATCAATATTTGTCTTCCAATGTATGCTCGATGCTGCGCGAACTAGCAGATGCCGACATCTCATGGGACGGTGCAAAAACAACAGCATAGAAATGTGTACAGTGGAAGAGTCTTGTCGAGGACCTATGCTCCCGAGTGAACAAGAAAAAACATTTTTTTTTGCTTTTAGTCTAGAATTTAACACCGTTGTACGTTTGTTGACACTACTCATTCTCTAAGAAGATTATCAAACTCATCTTGTGAAAAAAGTTTGGGATTTGTCAGTCCGTAGACCACTCCTGCCTCGGAAATGAGGCTCACCACTTGAGAATTCCACTCCCGTTTTTCTGTTATTTTGTCATCTCCATGTGTGCGTATTTCCCTTTCGGCTGTTTGCCGTTTCCTACTTGTCTGCTTGTGCCACATCTGGGGGAATGCCACAGGCGCATAAAATGAGGGTAAGCAGAAAAATATTTTGCACTGCAAAACAACTTTTATTCCATCATTTATAAGTTCACTACAGTGTTGACTTTGTGCCAGCTTGCCGCAAGCAAATGGAATATTTATTTCTTATCTTATTTTGCACCCTTGTCGCGCAACAACAACATACAACGATCGATTTTGTCGACACAGGACCTAAATCGCTGCTAGAGAAGTGTGCGATATTCTCTTAAGTGGCAAATCTATCCCATATCGGCTGGTTGTCTCGCATGCATGAATGCCTTGCTTCTTTATGTAAAGCATTTTTTCTGTGCCACTTAAACCTCCTCTTCAATCTACTTCGCCCTACACAGATTTAAAGATGTTCCTACAAATCAATTTTGTGCCATTTTCGTATTGAAATCGTCTAAGCTGAAACAAATTGCTTTTGTGTTGTTGATTATTAGTGCTATTGTTGTTGTTATTAGTACTTAAAGGGTGCTTCAACTAAAATTTTATGCTTCACAGCTTGTTTCACCTCAAAAGCTTGCATGCCCGTCATAGGTCATATCTCTCCTTGGTACAAATTGCGTACGTCCAACGATTTAACAACGTTAGGAGATATTTCTAACTGATTCCCAAAATATGAGTGCGGTGATACCCAAGCTGTGATTTTATAGTAAATAAGTTTTTGCTCAAATGAAACATTGAATTTTGTGGGAAAAGTTAGCAAGACTAGTTTAATATAAGACTATTCACTAGACCCATCGGCGTACGGAGCCCACAGAGAGGCATTGGGGAATGTATAATTTAATCCTTGAACATGGACTCGGGAGAGACTTTTGAAAGAAGATCTCGAAATGTTGCCTTACAAGTTTCAATTACTGATAAATTGAAGGCTGTTCATTACCGATTCTAAGCTTGTGCTTTGGAGCAGACTGAGTTGAAGATAGAATACTGCCGAAATACAACCTTTATTGAGAAGTGGAAACTCCCACTCGATGACTATTTGAAAAAAATTACCCCATAGATTGTCAAAAAGGCAATTCATCAGCAAAAAGTTACAGTGAGATGTAGATTTTTTCCAGGTAAGTAAACGGTGAGCGCTTTAAAACTCTTTAGCTGAATGTTGACTTGAATAATCTTTGGATTCAGAAGAATGGAGCGTCATACTATAATACTTACTTGGGATCTCTCGTGCGCAAAGTTAAGTAACCAGCTATTTTTTCTAAGAAAATTAGTCACCCAAGAACTGCGAATTGATTGTTTATGGGGTGCTCTAAAAGGTTGTTGTTAGAGAGATTAGTTTTGGCTATAAGATGACTATTTTTTTTTGCAGCGGAGGTTAAAATCGAAAATGTCAAAAACATCATCAAAGGTACCGTCACACCAGTGGTATGTAGGGGAATGCTCCCACTAGCCCTATAACATTTCTCCCATCTCGGCTGATTCCACCCTGGGACTGCTAAAAGCAATTTCATCAAGGTGGAACCGTGTTTATGCCTTTTAGGCACAGCAGGTACCTGCGTCCAGGTTACTCTCTTAATTGCGTATTGGGGTTATACTCTATCGAAAGCATCTATTGGTTTGTCACTATTGGTTACTCCATATCAACTTGTCGTCTGTTTGGGTTCGTCTTGAGGCTTTACCTTCCGCGTTCGTGCTTGTCGTCTGTTCGTCGTCTATTGGGCTAGTCGTTACTACAACAGAGTCAGAAGTTATCCAGAAAGTTCATTGAAAAATGGGTTGACAGAAAACGCTACCTCGAAGTCAACCGACCAAATGCGTTTATGATTTATTCCCTTAATAAAGAAAAATTTGACTGTTCACTACAAATTCTATTTGGGTTTTCCGAAGTCAATGCAACTAGAAAAAGTACTTGACTGCCATTAAAAGTATTAGAAACGATTATTTTGCTGACGGTTCCAGCGATTCACTACTTCCGATTTCGGTTAAATATCATTAGGTTGCAACTAAACACCAGCTTCAGTGGGAGTCAAAGTGAAAATCCTGTCTCGGAGCAAACTTCTCTGCGGTTCGCTGGAAATTCTGGTACCTTAATGGGGAAGATGCCTCAGGTTATTGCCCAAATCACTATTGACGGTTCTAATTTTGTTGTATCGGAATATTGAAATACAACAGAGAATGTCTCCAGCTAATAACTGTTACTTTAGTCTAAGGAAACAAATGAGCAGTTAATTCCTTTCTCGGTGAATAAAATCTGCACTGTTTATGGCGCCAAACTTGGCTGATGTTAGTATTCTTTAACGCGATTTCTTGCTCTATTCCAAAGAGACATTCTACTGAAAATTTAGGGAACTTGAATCTTTGATAGCGGTGCATAAACTAAACGATAGAATGAAGAGCTGTATGAGCTCTACAGACACATAGTTGTAGTACAGCAAATAAAGTTCATGCGGCTCCGCGGACTAAGCCATGTTATATGAAAGGAGGCTGGTACTTGCTGCTGGTGACAGAGAAAGAAGAAAGACTTGAAAACCCAAGTTGAATAGGTTGTGTTTAATTTAACTGCAGAAAGATTGTAGAGAATGTGGCTAAAGTGAAAGAATTCTGCCGGATATAAATCCGGGTCGATCCACTAAGGTAGAACCGACAATGTTGTTATTGTAACGGCATAAACATTTCCCATAAATATGGGGAGATTGCTGCTGGAGTGATAGTTTTTTGGCTGGATATAAATCTGAGTTGTGCCGGTAACGTAGATCCGACAATCGTGGGAACTGTTTGATGTTTTTAATTGGCGACGATAAGTAAGAGAAAAAAACAACAGGTGAGAGTTTTTATACTCAACTAAAATCGCTTAGGCGGTTACTGCGTGAATCATGAAGAGTAATAAATTCTGTTCTTATGATATAATTGCATATTCTAAAATTTTCAATATTCCTCTTTGAAATGAGTTTGAAGGCAAATATGGAAAAGTGGTACGCGAGCCCTTAGAGTTAAGATTGTGTTTTGCCGATTTACTCTTCACATGCTGAAACATTTGTCATGGTTGAGTGATGCCTTCAAGCTATTCACTCAAAATGAGGAATATAGAGGTTGAGATGAAAATAAAAAAAAATGAAGTTAATGCAGGGTGTGCCATATAGCGTTTGCGTTTTGAACCACCTATTTTTTTGAGATTGGTAACACAAATGACATGTCAAATGTTTTCATAATTTACTTAAAGGTTTGACATTTACGAAATGGGTCGCTATACGCTTGAACAAAATTGGGAAATATTGAAAACCAATTTCCAAAGTGGTGAGTCTTCTTCTTCTTTTCTGATGAAGCTCATTTTCACATCGGTGGCTACGTCAATAAGCAAAATTGTTGGATTTGGGGCTCAGAAAATCCACACGTTACTGTAGAGAAGCAAATGCATCCACAACGAGTCACTGTTTGATGCGGTTTTTGGTCTGGCGACATCATCAGGCCATTTTTTTTCGAAAATGAGCGAGGAGCCGCGGTTACAGTAAATGGCGAGCGTTACCGTGACATGCTCAACGAGTTTTAGTTTCCAAAAATTGAAGAGGATGACATGGACGACATTTGGTTTCAACAGCCAAAGTTACACTCGAACTTTTGGCTACCGTTTTTGAATTTCGATATCAATTGACCGCCTCGGAGCTGTGATTTAAGCCCGTTGGACTATCGATTAGGGCCGATTCAAAAAGCAAATCTTACATGGCCCACCCTATATATGCGTTGCATCAAATCATCGCAATTTCCGTAATGAGTTGTTTCACTGTGGGTGTCTTCGATTCGCCACTTCTCTGCTTGCTATGTTTGGGCTCTGCTTAGGTTAGGTTATGGTGGTAGTCGGTATGCACGACCAACTCACATAGACCTTACAGGTCCGTTGTGATACCACTATGCTGCACGTGAACCCCATTTACTTATCTTCGTGGAACCATTTTGTGGCTCCTATAAAACGTAGAGTTGATCCCAACCCCACGCCAAACAGCTCTATAAGAGAACTAAAAAAGTATGTACATATTTACCTAGAACCTGCTATGATTTTAGCTAGGGCTGGACAAAATAAAGTTTCATTTGAATCACCTTGTATATTGTACTTTTCGATGTGTTCATAAGCGTTCATAAGTGCTGTCATTGGCAATAAATATGTACTCCTGTCACCGAAATAAACAAAATATGGAAAATGCCTTGAGAAAAACGGAAGGAATGAGGACTTAGACGCCATGAATGAGGAATGAGTGCATTGGGATATGTAAAGATGTATCTGTACTTTTATATTTACATGAATATATGCCATGTATTCCTGCTGAGTGTATAGCAAAACCTCAGCTTTTGTTGAAATGCTGCAGAAAAGCCGATTTATGGCGCTTAACTGCCGTTCAACTGCCTTCTGCTTTTGTACTGGTATTAGTCGATTTCTGTTATTGTGTCAGTTGACACTTTTTCCTTCACGCACGCAATAAAGCTGTCTACATTTTTTTGTTTTCTTCTTTGCAACTTGTAAAGACGTTATGTGCATAAGCAATTTAACTTTTTGCAGCAAAAAAGAGAGACAAAATTTCAAAAGAAAGATTTTTGTGTATTACAGAATTATTTATAAGAAAAATCAGTTAGAAATAGAAGTTATTTATTGCTTTTTATGACGCCTGATATTTAATATAATAAAAGCACGAATTTTCGGCAAATATTTTCCTCCACCGAAATTCTCATAATTCAATGCGATACAATTCGGCCTGTTGTTGGTGGTTTCAATCTGTCAAATCATACGCTGTCCACGCTGCAATTTCTTGAAAACATATTTCTCAGCATAACAATATTTTATCGTTAATAATTTGACTTGAAAAAAAGTAAAGTTTCGAAAGACAAAATTAACCAAAAGCTTTGCATATTCCTCCACTCATTCCCATGCTCTTTCGTGCCTCAGCACATTTTTGCCTACTCTGCTCCTCCTCTTCTTTCCGCAACTCAAACTCGAGCCTCACTGTGGCTCTACCCCCTCACTTACTTCTCTCTCCCCGTCCAGCAACTCGCTCCCAAATAGCTTCATCAATTGCACTCCACCATAAATAAGGCTAATCCATTGATGAATGTGAGTTTTGGTGGCCGTCAAGCTGGCTGTCTCACGCCAGACCAACCAACTATTGGCTGCATGTTGTTGTTCTGCTTATACGAGTATTGTGTTTGTTGTATTTTTTAGTTATTGCTGCTATTAAACACAATGTTGGTGTTGAAGAATTGGCAGCCTAGCTTTTGAGCTCGAGTTATGGGTATATCTCATGTGAGGGGGTCGTAGGCACTTCACTAATCAGCATATTTATGATTCTTGTGCGTTGTTAAAAAATTGGTTGAAATAAATTATGTATTAGGAAAATAAGGAATACCATATAAAACAGTGTGTCTTTTCTACAACTCTGTTATTTTGACTAATTTTGGCTAATTTCCGTTGTCATATTTGGGAGGAAAACATTTTTCTATGAAAGCAAAAACAAAAAAGGTCTAATCTGAAGATTGGAAGTCCGTAAATTGTTTTGAAAACAGTCTTGCATCTGCAGAGAGAGGCAGTTTGGTGCGGATTTTGGTTTTAGTGTCCCGAAGGTGCTGTTAAAAACGTCATTTCAGTTTCAGAGTCGAATAATGACCCAACTCCTCCCTTACCCAACTTCTCCTCCTATTTGTAGTGTGCGTATTTGGTTTTCCAAATCCGCTTGGTATGTGATTGTTTTGACGAGCTTTGTCATGGTAGAAATACATTTGGAGGTTTGCAATTTCCTACCACCCGACTACTATGTATTAGAAAAAAATGTTTCTATCAATTGGTGCTTCGTGGCCAAAGTGGGTTACGTATCTGTACACTACCGAATGGCAGTCACTCACCAGCCCATTCGGCTACGGAGGCCGCAACTCGAGCAACTTACTATTCAGTCATTGGCATACTTGACTCTGTAATCGTATCAGGCTCTTGCGAAGGCAGACACTTTGTCACAGATCTTGTCAATGGATGGTGTTGTAACTCTGTGAATATGAGTGCTAACTAATTGAACCTTATTAATCTGATTTGGACTACTTTCTGTAAGGCGACCATGATGTTCTAAGTGGGCATCCCGAATGGCATTCGGTGCGCCTTAGGAAGTTCAAGAAACGTCTTCTTCTTGATTGGCGCGATAATCGCTTACATGATTTTGGCCAAGTTTAACAAAGTGCGCCAGTCGTTTCTTTCTCGTGCTAACCGGAGCCAATTGGAAGCACCAAGTGAAGCCAAGTCCTTCTTCACCTGATCTTTCTAACACAGAGGAGACCTTCCCCTTCCTCTGTTACCATGAGCTGGTACCGCATCGAATACTTTCAAAGCCGGAGCGTTTGTATCCATTTGGACGACATGACTCAGCCAACGTAGCCGCTGCATCTTTATTCGCTGCGCTATGTCTATGCCGTCGTGCAACTCATACAGCTCACCGTTTCATCCCTGCGATATTCGCCGTTGCCAACGTGCAAAGGTCCAAAAATCTTCCGCAGAATTTTTCTTTCAAACAGCCCAAAGGACGTATCATCGGATGTTGTCGTCGTGCAAGTTTCTGTGACATACGTTAGGACGGAATTGATGAGAGCTTTATAAAGTGTGAGTTTTGTTCGTCGAGAGAGGACTTTACTATTCAGTTGCGTACTTAGTCTAAAGAAGTACTTGTTGGCAATACAAACTCGAATTCGTATCTGCCGACAGGAAAGTGTGTGCCCATATGCGAGTGCGCCTGTTTGTTTGATGACAGAAGGTACTTCGTGTTATCTTTCTTCACCACTGGACCCATTCGCTTTGCTTCTTTTTCCAGCTTCGAAAAGGCAGAACTAATAGCGCCGCTGTTAAGGCCGAAGATTTGAAAATCATCGGCATACGCCAACAACTGTACGCTCTTATAAAAATTATGTCTGAGCAATTAAGTTTTGCGGCTCGCAAGATCTTTTCTAACAACAGGTTTAAGTAGTCACACGACAGCGAGTCACTCTGCTTGAAACCTTGCCTGGTATCAAACGGTCTTTCCCAATTCTGACGGCGCTGCTGGTGTTGAGCAACGTCATCTTGCGCAGTCGTATTAGTTTTGCGTGGATACCAAATTCTGACATTGCGGCAGATAGTCAACTCCTTTTCGTGCTGTTGAATGCAACTTTGAAGTCGACAAAAAGATGGTGTGTGTCGATTTTCCTTTCATTAGCATTTTCTTTTCCGCGAAAGAAAGGATGCTGCCTATAGAGCTACGCTGCGATAGAGCGCAACGCGAGCCTTGCAGGATCGCTACCGAGAGCTCGAAAAGGAAGAGAGACGTATAAAAAAGAATACATAAGAGACCGAAATATGTGAGTGCGAGGAGCTTGAGATGCTGGCCAAATGGAAAAACACCCGAAATTTGTATCAGAAAAATCGGCGGCTTACAGAAGGTCTCAATACCGGGCCGATTACCTGTAAGAACAAAGAGACCAGAACACCAGATGGTGTTGATATCCAGAGCTTGATTGAATTATGGAGGGAACACTTCTCAAACCTGCTAAATAATGGCAGCTGCGCATGATACAGAGAACATGAAGATCGCGAGAAGAATAGCGATAACGCGGCTAAAGATCAACAAAACCGCGGGCGCCGACGGGCTGCCGGCTGAGCTATTCAAACATGTCAGCGAGGAGCTAGTAAGGTGCATGCATCAGCTTCTATGCAAAATATGGTCGGATGAAATCATGTCTGCCGATTGGAATTTAAGTGTGCTCTGCCCAATTCATAAGAAGGGCGATCCTGCAATCTGTGGCAATTACCGCGGGATTAGACTTCTAATTATCGCCTATAAGGTTCTAGCGAGCGTATTGTGTGAAAGGCTGATGCCCACCATCAACCAACTGATTGGACCTCATCTGTGCGCTTTAGACCTGGAAAGTCCACCATCTACCAGATATTCACAATACACCAAGTCCTGGAAAAGACGCATGACGGGAGCTGTCTTGCTCACAAGTGTCAAACATGGCGTATGACGCCATTTGCAAAAATTATAAATTTTCCGAAGGGGTGACTAGTTTTGCGCCACCTTATATAAGGTTACTTTGATATCCAACACAGTGGCAGCAAGTCAGCCAATCACATGGATATGGCTTTGTCAACAATTCCTTGCTTGTCATACCTATGCGTGCATGGTTTTACATAGATAAAAATGTAATCGTGTGACTTATGTATGCCTTTAGTCGATAAGAGTCACTCACCCATCATGTTGTGACACATGCAAACTTAATTTAAAGCTCTATTAAACTACAGGAGGATAATAATTTCAATTAAGTGAAACCAAGTATGAACGGAAGCAACGAATTTGAGGTACTTTCTGTAGATGTAAGTATTGCATGTGCATACACAAACACGCACACTTATGTATGAACACATATACATATATTGGGTATTTGGACTGAAAGAAGTAAATGTTATACGTAAAGGATAAAAATATGTGGATGTGGAGAAATTCATAGTTCTCTCTATAATTTACAGAAAATATTTTATTTAAAAATGTCACCACACACCGACTTCCTGCTGATTGCAAGTGTTGCTCGTACATCTTTGTTTTACTTTTCTCCCACCTCTTCCACCTTCCAGCTTCCATAAAA
This sequence comes from Anastrepha fraterculus, assembly GCA_037575425.1. Classification (NCBI taxonomy): domain Eukaryota; kingdom Metazoa; phylum Arthropoda; class Insecta; order Diptera; family Tephritidae; genus Anastrepha; species Anastrepha fraterculus. The sequence goes on along the minus strand of JAYXIM010020480.1, from coordinate 280,347 downwards.
TGTGTTATATGTGCGATAATCAGCTGCGTAAGTTCGTACGTGAAAATTTACACTTAAGCGTAAAATAAATCTGGCGCATAAAAGGCAGTAAACACTGCCAGTTAACCGATGTCGACGGTGAGGGTAGCGAAATTGGAGGAAACGAATTTATGCGGAAAAGTGCTTGCATAAATGTCGTACGCAAGGTTATTAAAATAAAGCCATTAATGATGCTAAAGGCTGAAGGTATTTTCTGACTGGTATGAAAGCGTAAAAAGCGCAACGAAAAGAGGTTACAAGGTGGCGGGGGCGTATTCAAATACATATACTGACGTATTTATTTACACGAAATACATTTATGGTTATTTAAGGATATGTGGGCTTTTACAACAATTTAATAGGTATATAAATAAAAAAAAATTAAAAAGTAGAGCAAAATATTCAAGTTTTAACGCGAAAAATTAAAAATGTAAAAAAAAAATAAAAATTAAAAGTATAAAAAAAATTAGAAATATAGTTAACAAAATAAAAATTAAAATATAAATAAAAAAATTAAAAAGTACAGCAAAATGTTCGAGTTTTAACGCGAAAAATTAGAAATATAATTAAAAAAATAAAAAATTAAATATAAATAAAAAATTAAAATTAAATAAAAATTAAAATATAAATAAAAAAATTAAAATAAAATAAAAATTAACATATAAATAAAAAAATTAAAATTAAATAAAAATTAAAATATAAATAAAAAAATTTAAATTAATTAAAAATAAAATATAAATAAAAAAATTAAAAAGTACAGCAAAAGTTTTAACGCGAAAAATTAAAAATGTAAATAAAAAAATAAAAATTAAAAGTATAAAAAAAATTAGAAATATAATTAAAAAAATAAAAATTAAAATATAAATAAAAAAATTAAAAAGTACAGCAAAATGTTCGAGTTTTAACGCGGAAAATTAGAAATGTAAATGAAAAAATAAATTTTTTTTTTGTTTTTTTATAGTCCCCATTTATTTTATACATCTGTCGACGTTAAGTATGTTGTTTAACAATTTGGTCAGGATTTATATACATCGCTTAATGGGTAGTGTCAAAAGCGATAAAATTAAAATAAACGAAATAATATACAATACAATGATTACAATTTATGGTTTTTTAGCATTTATCATACTAGGTCGCTTGGTCGGGTTCTCTTTAAACATCTTTTTGTGTTTCTTTCCCTTTCAAGAAGTTTGTTGATTGCTGCATTACTGTGTGCGTGTATTTTTTTAAAGTGCCTTGTTGTTATCTTTTTGATTTCTTCGTCTACTGTTGCTATATTAAAAGTCCTGTGAATGTCATCATTTTTCGTGTACCTGTCAGTCATGATCAAAATTCGAAGAATCTTAGATTGCTGTCGTTGGATTTTTTCTATATGAGTTTTTTTAACCATTCCCCACACCTGTAGTCGATATAGCCAGATTGGTTTAATCATAATTTTTTACACTAACTAATTGCTTTGTCATTTATTTTAATTGGAATTGCAGTAAATTTTGTTTTGTTAGTAAATATAACCTGTACGGTTTTGTCTTCATTTATTTTTAGGCACCAGTTATCAAACCATTCTATATACGCCCCTTTTTGTTGGTGAGTCTTGAGCTAAAATCAATGTGTTTTGCATTGAGATCTCCAGCTGCAATAAATCTGTAAAAATTAAAAGTAAAAAAAAAAAAAATTAAAAATACAAATAAAAAAATAAAAATTAAAAGTATAAAAAAAATTAAAAACAGAGTAATCTGAGGCCCTTTTATCTAGGGTTAGAGCAGATTTTGCTCTGTTGGCATTGAAGTTCAAAAACTTTTTGGAGTGATTAGGCCGCGTGGGCCGTTCCAGTGTTCCCTGATTTTAGTTTGGATCCATTTTTTGGTCACCTGTTTTATATTATTTTTGTTAAATAGCCCTTCTGCCCCGTTTCTGGCATAAAAGACTGCCTTCTCGTTCCCTTCGTCTCGCTCATGTCCTTGGGTATTAGGACCTTGTTGGCCTTGTTGTTTCGTGCATTGTTGCACTCTATTAGGACCTTTCACTTGAATGTGAAGCTATTCAAGGCTTTGATCACCAATTGGCTGTCCGAAAGTATTTTAGTTTTTACCTTCTCGAACCCTCTTTTGAATATGATTTCCACTGTTTCGAAGAACTCGGCATAGAAAATCGTGGTATCTGTACTTAGTGTTAGGGATTTGTGTGCTCTAGGCCCCACTATTCCTGCTCCTACTCCTTGGAGCATTTTGGAACCATCTGTGTACCATTTTTGTGAGTCATCATTTAGCCATGTTGGGTTAGTGTGGCACTCTTCTCTAGACGGGATGGTAACCTTGTATCTCTCCTTAAAATTGAGTACGGGTTCCATGTGGTCACTCGCTTGGGTTATGCATACTGCACGTTGAACCCTGTTCGAGATATTGAGGTGTTCAGTAAGATGTCCTGGTTTAAGTTTTTCTTTCATATGAAGAGAGGGTACTTACATAGTAGCTTCCTCTTGTATTGCAAAATGTGGCGGTGGTAAATTTAAAAGCGCTTCCATGCCAGCAGTTGGGGTTGTTCTCATGGCCCCTGTTATGCTCAGGTACGCCAGCCTTTGTAGTTTACGCTTGCACCTTATTAGCTGTTACCGTAACGACACCACAAACACCATTCACAATTTCAGCGGCCTCGCTTGGATTTTCACCTTTATCACAGAAAAAGTGTAAAATGACCGCATTTTCTCTTTGCTGACTTCCATTGTTAACACCCTGTATCTCACAACTGAATGGAATAAACAAAAATAGTAAAAACATTTCTTAGTGCAAAATGTCACCTTGACAACGAGCATAGACTTTAAACTGTTTGATCGGTACTTTACGAGCTATCGATCATTACAGCCATCTACCAAGAAAATATTGTATCCCCTATGAACAAAAACTACCGGGAATATTTAATTTAAACGAACCACGCACGTGGGAACCGGTCCATATTTTTTTCTTCAGTAGGACTGTAAGACATACATCAGTCACTTTTTAGCGCCATCGGAACATTACAGTCTGCCTGTATGTCGCAAACGGCCGGAAATGTGGGCAAAGAATTCATGGATTTTGCTGCTAACGCGCCATCGCACCAAATTGTGCTGGATTATTTGACAAAACACCAAGTAAATACCATCGTGCAAGCACCGCATGCACCTGATATGGCCCCGTGTGACTTCCTTTTGTTTCCCAAGTTGAAATTACCACTTCGTGGAAGGAGATTTCAGTCGATAGAGGAGATTAAAGAGAAGAAGTAGCTGAAGGCCACCCCTTCGTCGGGTGCATGGAGGACTGGGTTAAACGTTGGCACAAGTGTGTTGCTTCGGACGGGTTGTATTTGCCTGAAATTTAACTCTGTGTGGTTTTATTTAAGCATTCCCGGTACTTTCTGATATTTTGCCCCAGAATAATATCAGACTTTGTCCCTATTGAAACACAAAGTTCTTGCTGAAAACCCCTGTATTTTAAACTGCTTATCGAAACCTGTATCTCTGTAATCTTTCATACTAATTTGCTTTGGGAAGTCATTCCCAGTGTGCGTTGGCGGTGAAATACACTTTTATGGTGGCACGAAAACTATGAAAGAAAAATTCACAAAGGCGGAAGACAGCGAATTCCCAGCTACAATTTGCCTCAGAGAAAATCCTTTCAGAACCGCACGATTTCAGCGTACTTAAAGCTACCAATATGCATTACATCCTGTACTTTTTGTTGTTACTACTGTAACATGGTTTAATTGCAGCACAAATGACAACAGCAACAACAATTCGTCGCACAACAAAATGGTTAAGCACATAAGCAACACATGTCAACCGCCAATGTTGCAAGTATGTAAGTACATATGCTACATATGTATGTATGTATGTAAGTATGCACACACGTAATCTCCACCAGCCAGCAACAAACTATAGGCCGACATGAAAAGAAGAAACCAAAATGCAAGCAAGTAATGCAATCAAGCAATCCTCCAGCTTCAACTGCAGCAGGAGCGACAACCGAAGAAGAGTGAACTTTCAGTGCCATGGGAGTGCACAAAGAAAACAGACATTTCCACAAATATATACTCGCATGCATGTGTGTGTGTGTATACATATATGACTCTATGCCTATGCATCAGATATGAATATGTATGAGTGTTTGACCATAAAACAGCGCGCTTGGCATGCATTCATTAATCCGACAGTGGAAATGCGATTCGGACGCAACCGGTATACGCTGCATGGCATAGGATCCAATGTGGCAAGCATTCTGTGGCCCGCCTAGTGTCTGAAGCGTCAGTGCATGGCTAATACGCTTTGGTGACTTTCCTTCTCCTTTGCTTCTTTTTTGTGCTCGTACCTGCATGGTTTTAGATTTGCTGTTTTGTTAGTTTAACACGTTTTTATTGTTGCTTTTATTGTCGTTATGTCTGTTCTGCTCTATGTAGTTGTTGCTAGTGTTGTGCGACAAGTATTGCTTAATCGTAGTATTCCGCGCGATAACTTAATTATTAACATGACACTTGGCGCAATTGAGGAAAGCCACCGCTGTAACTCCACAATATTCTTCTTAGTACTTTTTGTTTTCCCCATCTCTTTTTCATTTATTTTTCACTTTTCTCTCAAACTCTTATGCGCTTTGTGACGCTTTTCAGTTTGCTGCCAATTAGAATTTGTGGCAGTGACATTTGCGCCGGTAGCCAATATTTCGCATGACTTCCGCTTGACTAAAAGGTGGCTGGGCTACAAATCTTACCAAATTCAACTTATTTGCATGCGAGTACCGTTAATTACATGCAACATATGATTGGCTGAAAATTAACTTAATGCACTGATCAGCTAACTTGGCTTCAATTGATTGGGAGAGTGGAAGGAGGCAGACGTAAAATGTCTGTCAAAAGACGCGCCTTGATGTTGTTTTAAAATAAAATAGGTATGCGAAAATTTAGATTCATTTACCTTAGATTCGTGTTTTAGCATCCCATTCGATGCATCGGTAAAATGTTTATTGTTAAAAATAAATAAAGAAAAATGGTTCCGTCTTACCGCCCGGCCTCCGAGTGAGATAATTCAAGAGAAAAGCGAGCCATTTCGTAAATGTCAAACTATAAACTAAATTTATGACACATCTCGGGTGTTCGATGTTTGTAAGTCGTAACTTGCCTTTCCAATGCTAGATCTACTATCGCTAAACTGTGAAGACAGCCTCTATTTCATTCAAATTGTATTGATTGTTCAAAACTAATTTCCAACTCAACTATTCGTGACCATAATTTGGCCGACAGATGGGCTGCCGAGTGCTCTAGACGCGGAAAAGATTTAGTCTTCAGCGGAGTCACTGTATACTTTGCAGTAAGCAACATATATTTCATTCCACCAGTCGATTGGCTACGTATGCATACGCAGAAGACATACGCTAGAATGGAGGCGTCGGCGAAGCCATGAATTTGGCAGCTTGCACTCGACTCGGTATGTACAAACCGAAGATTGCTTATTGATGGTAGCTGCAGTACATTGGCTTTGAAATTTTCCCAGCTGGTGTCGAGCCGCAATGGAATCGACTCATCCCAATCTAGTTTTTGTAGCCAAAACTTTTGCAATAAGATTTTTGCCTTGGTAACGTGGGCCAAGTAAACCAAGATGATCGAAAAGACAAGCCGAAGCTGATAATAGGTATATTTCGCTTAGTGGCGCGTAAAATGGTAAAGTTGTCATCTAAGACAAACCGAAACAAATCTTCCTTCGGCAACCAATGGATTCCAAGTGTTTTTGAAGTGTGCATGAGAATTTGGTGGCACGAAAACGAAGAAGAGTTGAATACAGCTCTTCTTGAATGGTCGACCCAACCATCAAGATTTCATTCAACGCTATTTGAGAAGAGGTACGACTTGACGCGTCGAAAACAACACGTAATTTAGCCGTCGTACTTTAAGTGCGAAGGACGCATTGATGCGGAGTGAAGTAGTGTGGCTCACTCGGGATCTTATTATTTGTGGCCCAATTCGATGTATTTAATCATCAAGTCCAGATACATTTGACGAAGCTCTGGATCTTTCAAAGTCTTTCTCTCCAGGGCCTGAAACCGCCGAGTCGCGGTTTCATAGGAATTACCGATTAACTTACGGCCATCTTTGAACGGCAGTCTTACTTGAAGCCTTCCTGACGACAAAACTTTAGTGGTTTTTACGAAAAAATGTTCACACTCTATTTGTTCAGATATGAATTTTGTGGACCTAGCCTCTGAAGATATATTCATTCCCAATCATCCCATTTTAACCATGTAAAATTGTACATCTGTCTGACTTGGGAAGTGTCCAGATGATATAAAAAATCGATATCGTCTAGGAATTATTCACTACTGACATCTAGTCGTCATTTTTGAAAGGCTCTTGATGTCAGTGAGAAATCTTCTACCCGAAAAATAATTATAAAGTTTTTCCAAAGAGGCGATCGGAATGGAATAACGTTTTTTTTTGTTTGATTTTTGAAAGACCTATTCTCTATAAAATTACACGGAGTTCTAATATAAAACCCAAAATATCAACTTACTCATCAAAATTGATTTTATCGCCTTCAAAGTAGGCTCCATCTAGTGCAATACAACTTTGCCTGCGCTTGAACCAATACGCCATACATTAATCGTAGTCTAACTGAGGTTTAGCATTCAATTCACTCCGTGAATATTTTTTCAGGGCCTCAATTGTTTCAAAATCTTTCCTCGAAGAGGTAATTCTAGCTTCAGGAACAAGAAGAAGTCACACGGGGTTATGTTGGGGGCGTTCGGTGTTTGGTTGATTACATTCGTTAAGTTTTTGACCAAAAACTCTCGCACTTTGATGATTTCGTGTAATGGCGCATTAAGATATTTTGGAACCGGTTTTGTGGAGACGCGTTTCATGTCCAAAATGTATGCCACAATGTTATGAATTAACCTAGTAAATATGTTGACTTCTTCACCCAATTCTCTGAGACTTATACAATGATTTTCGACAGGTAGCTTTTTGATTATATCGATATTTTTCTCATTCGTAGACCAGACCGAGACAGATTAACTACCACTTCTTTCGTTGAAATCTTCATACCACTCATATGCCTGTGTTTTTGACATGCATTGTTATTCAATATTTCCAATGATTTGGCGTACGAAGTTTCATTTGAGACACAAAATTCAAGACAAAATCTTTGTGCAACTAATTTTTCCATTGTTTAAATCGCTCAGAGGTATGACAACCAATATCAACTGCTGTCAACACCCTGAGTGACAGATCGCGGTCCAATTACGCGATTAATGACTTGTAACAATGGCATCGAGTTCCTCTTCCTATTTGTGGTGTGCGTCTTGATGTTCTTCCATAAATGGGGTGACCTACAGTTTTATGCCGTCTCAGAACGGCAGATGGTTTTTTGCGAGCAGCTTTTTCATGGCAGAAATACACTTGGCGGTTTGCCATTGCCTGCCAAGGGGCGACCGCTTTAGGAATAATCTTTTTTATAATTTAGTGTTTCATGTCCATGCTGGGTCTCGAGCTGGGACTTTACCGAGTGGTAGTCACGCAGAAAGTTATTCCGCTACGGCGATCTCAAACTAAGCTATTGTGGTTACAATCAATGCCTTCTTCATTCGAACCAAGTCTCTTCCCTACGAACGATTCTTTGTGTAGGATTCAAGATTAACTTTGAGAATAAGTTGAAGTCTCTAAAGCATGAAGATTTTGTGATTTTACCTAATTTTTCTCAAAACTATGGCTTAAAAGGCACGTTTGAATACCAGAATCGTGCTTAGCGTGATCAGTTCCACACTCGCTTCATGTATTCCCAAATATTATATTTTGATTTAATTTCCCCTTTCCCTTGATTTACCAGCCCAACTATTGACTTGATTTATCAGATTAAAAAGAGTTTTCTTCATGCATTAAATTATCGTGCAACAAAAATGTCACACAAATGAAGTTATAAATTTTCAAGTATTTACAACTTAATGCATTTTTCATTACACCAACATATTTGCGAACAGTCGTTTACTGGTCGCAAAGCATTCATTTGATTGCGGAATCGAGGCATAAACAAATGCATGAAACTCGAAGCCAACAAAACTGGTGGCGGCGACTGGCGTTCAAAGGACCGCAAATCAGTGCACAATTAAAAAAAAAACATACGAATACTCAGTTGTACGCATTGCCTCCGAAAACTTATTTTAAAAGAAAACTTTAAAAACAACAATAAATAAACGACGGAAACAACTCTGCGCCAGCCTACTGCATCTTAGGGCAGCCTCATTCTTTTTAATCGTCATAAATTTCGCAACAATATGCTTTACATTTGTTATGCCTGCGCTGCTAGCAACAATCGCCAGCAATGGAAGCTTTGCCAATTCCCAAACCAAATCGTTTTTCAATCACAGCGAAACACAATTGCGGCTGGAGAGGCGCCGCTGCTGCCACTCAAAGGAGCAGCCACTTTAATGGTTTATGCGTTGCAAGGACCAAATGTGCTACACATAACTCAAAAAATGATTTGCAGTTGCGATGAGGGAAAATAAACACAATAAATAACTCGGAAGCTGTATACACTTCTTTATTTTGTTAAAAAACAGGAGTCCTATACTGTTAATACATAGGAAGTTCGCAGACCCAAGGAAATACATTATGCGACAAAAAGTGGAAACATTTAGAGATGCGAATAGTGTCGACATTCAACAAAGTTTCCTGTGAGCAATACAAACGTCATTGCATTTTGTTTTGCGTCCGCTTTCTGTTATTTAGAAATTTTGTATAGTACCGACTAGTGAAAGCGCATAGTTTTCTTTTCCTTGTTCACCCCTCTCGGGAGCATAAGGTCTCGTCAAGACTTTTCCACCGTACACGATTCTGTGCTGTTGTTTTTGCACCGTCCCATGAGATGTCGGCATCTGCTAGTTCGCGCACCATCGACCTTCTCCAGGTGTTTTTTGGTCGATCCCGGCCGCTGCTCCTTTGGGGGTTCCAGTCCAGTGCCCTTCTCGTGATGCTATCTGGTGGTTTTGTCAACGTGTGACCTATCTATCGCCACTTTCTGCGTTTGATTTGTCTAAGGATGGGTTTCTCATTCGTTAATCTCCACAGTGCGTCGTTACTAATGGTGTTTGGCCCGAATATTCTGCAGATGATGCGAAGGCATTTGTTGACGAAAGATTGTAGCCTCTGTGGGATGGTGTTAGAGACCAGCAATGTTTCGCTTCCCTACAACAATACGGACTCTACGCATGAGTCCAATATTCGTAGTTTAGTGCGCCTGGAGATTTCCAAACTCTCTCCTACTGTATGCACTCGCCCGAATGCCGCCCTTGCTTCGTTTAGCCAGCAGTTGACATCTTCATCTCCATCTGCCCTGATGATGTAGTCGAAGTAGCAGAAGCTTCCAATAAATTCCCCGGGCATCCGTCAACCAATATCCGCCTTGCGTTATTGTGGTTAACTCTCATAGCCTTGGTCTTGGCGATGTTGACCTCGACTGTGCGTGCCAGCGCGACTAGTCTGCCCGCCTTCGCTTGGATGTCAAAGAGTGTGGGAGAGAAGAGGCAAATGTCATCGGCGAAGTCCAGGTCCTCAAGATGTCAAGAGAAACTCAATACGAAGCCTTTTTTGTGCACGGTCAGTTGGCCCATGACGTTATCAAGGACAATGGCGAAGAGAAGGGGCGACGGGAGACAACCTTGCCTTACGCCTGCGTTGGTAGTGAATGGATCGCTGATATCGCCTTTGTGAAGCACTGCCAGTTCAAAGTTCTCGTAGAGGGATTTGATGAGGCGGATTATCTTGACGGGAACTCCCTTTCTACTCAGTGCCAGCCATATTGCGTCTCGTTTGATAGTGTCGAACGCCTACTTACAAGTGTGTTGGCTTGGTCAACACCGCTTCGGTGGGGGTGAAACCCAGCTTGCTGGTCTCTTAAGGAGCGTTCGATATTTTTGAGTCTGCTTTGTATGATCGCGGCTACATTTTTGGAGATGGTGTTAAGTAGAGTTTTTCGTTGCCAGTTGCCGCAGTCACGCAGGTCGCCTTTCTTGAGCAGATTCTCGATGATGCCTAGATGATAGGCTGCAGTAATGCTTACATAATTACAACATAAATTCTTACCACCTTTATGCATAAAATTTGACTCTGAGATATTTTTCAAATGATAATTTTATTCAATAAAATAAATGTATTAAAAAAAATTTATATTTCCAAATTTCAAGTGAAATTTACCAAAAAAACTCGTTGCTTGATTTCTAGTCTTAACATTTTTCCAATGAAAAAGAAACCAGGGTACTGCATTGGAAATAGTAGACTTCCTGCTATGCAGATTACAGTCGCGGTCGAATTCGTGCTTCTTCATAGCAACATCGACTTCGACAACCACAACCGTATCTTTTATATAATTTTACAATTATTGGGCCACAATGCACTGGAATCTCTGATGTGGTATGTTGTGCATGACCGCAGGCCTATAATTCGAGGCTTCTGATGAATTTGAGTACTTCCTTAGGTTTTTTGTTCCATGTCACTGATAGATTGTGATTTCGTCTTGTAAGAGCTGCTCGTTCGCAGAAAATATACTCTGGAGTTTCGTCACGCAGTTCTCAAGAACGGTAGACGCGTTCGATGTCCTGAAATTATAATGAATTAATATATTTTATATTGTGCCTTTGCTCGACTACGTGTAATGAGCTGTAATTCGAGATTCGATATTCGAAAAGTTTGGCGTGTTTTCGCATTAACTTACATAAAACATTTCCACTTATGCACTTTACTTGTGATTTTTTGAATGAGTTGAAGAATTAATCTCGTCTAGAAGATGAAATTGACTCATGAAATTTTTCGTGCGATGATTTACTATAATTTTCGACGTGGATTTTTGAGACAGGAGTGAATTAATCAACTTAATGCGACTTTCGACCATTGGCGTTGAAGCACCACACCGAGCCACTGTGAAAAGCTGATACAAGGGCTTCCATTGTTGCCGTCGATCTTCGCAGGATGAATTTCGAGAAGACCGCCCAAAAACCGTTCTTGTGCCAGAATCAATCGTTGCTATGTGTCAATTGATAACGCAAGATTGTCATGTGACATATCGCAAGGTAGAGGCAATCATTCAATATTGTATGAACATTTGGTCGTCAAGAAAATTTGCTCCCGTTGGATACCTCATAATTTGACAATTAGCCAAAATAGACTCGTGTCGATTAATGCAAAGAAATGTTGAAGAAATTCAGCCGCGGTGGTTCAAAGGATGGATATGACATTGTAAGAGGCGACGAATCTTAGAAATCTAATCGAATCTAAGCAATCGAGCTTCTTAACACATCAGTGCGAAAGACCTCAAGCCTGATTCGAGTGAAGGCTGGGCAGATGCACCGAAAGTAGTCCGCCGTCTCATCCTCCTCTCCACATGTTGGGCAGAGTGCGCAGTCTGAGATGCCCATCTTTTCCATGTGCTTTGCCCATCGAAAGTGGCCCGTCATCAGCCTGCCTAATGACAGCAGGATCTGCGACAGTCGGTCGGACATTACAGGTAACATTAGTTTTGTCCATCTGCAGCCTCTCTCAGCCTGCCAAGCTCGCTTGTGAGTTAGAGTAACCCGTTTCCTAACCGTGGCTTTGATGGCTGCAAAAGGGAGCGGCAGAATGGGGTCCGGGCCAAAGAAGTTGACCTCAGAGCCCATCATAGCTTAAGAGTCAGAGATCTTGTCCCGGAACCTATGTTAGCATCAGCATATTATGTCTACCGACATAGCTCAGTCTGGATTTACAGGACTCAACTACCTTTGAAGTGGTTGGAGGGCTGTCTAAGGCCTTGAGCGCAGCTTTGCTGTCCCTGCTGACACATACAGATCTTCTTCTCCATCTATTTTCCACAACAAAATTCATCGCTTCTTGAACAGTATACTCCTCTGCTTGAAACACAGAAGCGTGCATTCCAAGAGCAAAGTGTAGTTTTGTCCCACTGGATTCCACGTAGGCGCCAGAGCCGGAAACGTGGTCTGTGCTGGAGCCATCCGTGAAGTTGCGAAAACAGTGCCCACGAGCTTAACACAAGCACCTATTTTCGGAAAATCTGGTTACGTGCCACTAGAGAAACTTAAAAGAGTTAATTCTGAGAGGTACTCGTACACAACCATTACCAGAAGTTTTCGGAGAATTAAGGATAACCAACCAGACGAGTTATCCTTCACCAAGGCAATATTGGCTCCCACAAGAGAGTTTTTGAGTACTCAAAAGATCGAGCTAATGAGTCATCCGTCCTGATTAGGCACCTAATGATTTTTGTTTTGTTTGAAGAAGCTGTAGGTTTTTCTAATGGCGATCGACACTTGCCCGCCCCCTAGTGCATTTCTGCTTTGAAAATGCTTCTAATTGGAAGTGATATAAGACTGTAGACGCACACCCCAAATTGGAGCAGAAGATCGGCCAAACACCGCACAAAGGATGTATGGGTTAGCAAATCAGGAATATTGAAGTTCAAAATAAATATAATTTATCTGTACTCAAAAATAACCATATTCACATTCATCTTAGTACAAAGCGAGTGCATGCCGTGGTTAAAAATTATACAGTGTAAGCTCGATCAGCTGAAATAATCTACGTCAGCCGGTACCTGAAGAGCCTATGTTACATGCACGAGGTAGCACAGCTTTGTCTATTATTGTCATCATTTCCGTGATAGTGGTCCTCAGAGCGTCCAGAGCTTTGTGTTAAAACATACCGCAGCAACGCCCTAAATACAATAATGAAAGGTATTGCAGTCCGACGATCATACCTCTGGAGCTCAAATACTTATCCACTCCTAAAAGCTTTTATTAGCTGTTTGGTCGAGCTCCTCCTCCTAATTGTAGTGTTCGTCCTGATGTTTTTTTCACAAATGGAGGGGCCTACAGTTTTACGAATGAATGATGAATGAGAATATTTTTGGCAAGCATTTTCATGGCAGAAATACTCTCGGGGATTTGCTATTTAGGAGCGACCATTATTAGAAAACAACTTTTTCTGTCATTTGGTGTTTTGAGTCCGGGTTTTCGGACGCGGCCACAAACGGATGGTAGTCACGCAGTAACGCTTTCGGCACAGGCGGCCGCCCAAGACACTTTACTGTTAAACAGGAAGCAACATACTTTTACCACTAATGCCACTGCTTCAGCTCGCATCAAGCGGATTTACTTTGACAGTATATAGAGTTAAAAGAGACAAAACTGGATTTCCCAATTTTACGATCCTTTTTCAATGCTGAATAAATATACCCTTCTCAGCAGGTCACATCAATTACTTTCAATTTAACTTTTTTTATTTACAACCACACCCGTTACCATAGAAATAGTTACCCAAGTCGAATTCAGCGAGTGCTGAGCTCCACTCCTCTTATTAACTAACCTCGCTGACAAACGTAAACTTATTTTCACATCCGTAAGTAACATTTAAAAAGCACAATTAAAGTGATAATCAAACCACTCAAATTTACTCTCCTAAACCGACAAATTGTGAATGATGCGTTCGAATTACCGCTATTAAAACATTATTCACGGATCATCCTTTGATTATCGTACGCTTTTGTGATGATTATGATTCAACATTTCTGATCTTCAATTGGTGGTGGCAGCGGTGGCAACTATCTATGCAGTACGGAAAATAAACGACTACTTTCCAATGCTGCATGTGGAAAATCGAGTTCCTATAGTGTTGCTACAATTCTTATTATCAAACTCAAAAGTTGCTGCAGCAAGCAGTGATCATATTTTACAAGAATAACAGGCGACTGCAATCATTTGTTGCTCCTTTCATGTTGCTACCACTGGTGTCGTCGCGGAACTGTAGCTCAAATAATTATAGACTATAAAAATTTATGTTGAAATGTTTTAAAAATCACCAATCACCAATCACCGGTCATCAATGAACATCAAATGGCTCCTGATGTGAAGTATACTCGCATACATATGCAAGCGTATGCATGTGTCTGTGTGTGTCTGATGACATCCAACATCAACAACAGTTTGGTCTACCCTCTGTTGCGGTTTCACATTGTCCACTACAGCTGCTGTTGCAGGCCACCGATCAAGCAATTTGGTGATGAATACTTTGTTGTTTGCTGCTGCTGCGAGTTGCTGAGTTGCTGAGCGTCATAAAACTTGTTGCATTCGCACTACTAATAGTTCCACAGATTGCTGCTGGATAATAGTTTGCTATAATTTGTTGTTGTTGGTGGCTTCACATCATACTTTTTGTTGTTGTTGGCCACGTCAAATGTTGTTATTAATTGAATATTACGCGTTTTAAATTGCCATTTGTCGCTGTTAAGTTTCACTTCTCTGCAGCTCAGAAAATTTTCAATTAAATTTTAATTCAGCTGCGGAATTTATATGTGAGATTTATGAATATTCCATTGAATTCCTTTTTGCTTTCTTTGGCTTACGTAATAACGAACGCATTGTATTCTGAAATAGACTACGGTGGAAATGAGATGAGGCTTTAATAAAGAAGTGAAGTATTCCATGTGAGGAAAATGAGTGGGAAACGCCAGGCATATTTTATAAACTAGCGGCAGGAGTATAATATCCATTTCTACAAACATTTTTTTATTAAATTTTATTTCTCGTTTTTTTTTATTTTTTCTCAGTAGATATGTTTCGCCATTTCACTCTGTTTTTACCCACTTGCTGAATTTCCTCAGTAGTACGAATAATACAGCCATAATTACTCATAAGTTACTGAGCGCCATTCACTTGGGAGTGGCCAGGACGATTCTTCTGCATATGGTTCAAGCAGCTACCAACTTCCTGGATCAGCCCATGTATCCTCTGGGTAGCTTTCGAACACCCCTTCGAGAGCGAGCTAATATGAGAAGGTGATGCATCGCAGGGTAGCTGGTTGTGCGCTGGGTTTGGGACCCGTCACAGAAAAACCCCCCCCAATGAAAACACGCGCACAGCCTCGGATGGAAACTTCCTTTACTGATGACGACCCCTGCGAACGAACTAAGGACTACGATTTGAGGGCATGCACCTGGAATGTCCGGTCTCTTAATGGGGAAGGTGCGTCTGACTGGCATCACTGCCATTCAAGAGATTCGATGGACAGGGCAGGACAAGAAAAACATACGACCTTGTGACGTCTACTACAGCTGCCATGTAAAAGAGCACAAATTCGGTGTCGGATTTGTTGTGGGAGAGAGACTTCGTCGCCCAGTACTGTCGTTCACTCCGGTGGACGAGCGTCTCACAATAATCCGCACCAAAGCGCGATTTTTCAAACATCTCGCTCAATTACGCCCACGCCCCGATGGAAAAAAGAGCGATGTGCCCAAAGATTCTTTTTATGAGCGCCTAGAACGTTCCTATGAGCGCGGCTCTCGTCACGACATAATAATCGTGCTTGGCGACTTCAACGCCAGGGTGGGCAAGGAGGGAATTTTTGGTCCCACAGTCGGAAAATTCAGCCTGCACAACGAAACGTCCGGTAACGGACAGAGGCTGATCGACTTCGTCGGGGCCCGAAACATGGTAGTCTGCAGCACCAGATTCCACCATAAGAAGATACACCAAGCTACCTGGCTGTCTCCTGACCGAAAAACGCGAAACCAGATCGATCATGCTGTGAAAGATGGAAGACACCCTTCTAGTGTATTAGATGTACTTACGATCCAAAAACACAACATCGACTCGTTGCAGCCAAACTACGCACAAACTACGCACACGCCATAACTACGCAAAAAACACAACATCGACTCGTTGCAGCCAAACTACGCACAAACTACGCACACGCCATAACTACGCAAAAAATGTTCGACATCCAAATGCTGCAATCACAAAAGACAGAAAGAAGATTCGCCACTCGACTTTCACTCCTGCTCTCAGAGAGCATTGCCCAACATTCCGGCATGCACGAGCAATGGTGCAACTTTTCTCGTTCTCTACGTACCGCCGCCGAAGAAGAAATCGGATTCCGGCGAGCCCGAAAAAACAGTTGGAACGATGCGGAACGTCATGCTGCCGCAAAAAGAAAAGATGCTGCCTATAGAGCCACGCTGTGATCGCCTGGTAGGATTAATGAAATACGAGGTGTGTTCAAAAAATATCCCGAATTTTGAATTTTCGCAGGTTACGTATATTCGAATTTCGATTCTTTTACGGTGATATGTTGGTACTCATAACTCTCACTCATCCGACGAGTTCGACCTTTTTGAATGTTCAGTTAATTGTTGACAGCTGCTTTGCTCGTTTTCGATTTTTACCTATTCAAAAAAATGGTTCAAAGAACCTGTATCAAATTTTTTGTGAAAAACGAAATTAAGTGCGGGGATGCATTCCAAATGTTGACTGTGTCATACCTAGAAGCTACTTTGGACCAAAGCAACGTTTATCGGTGGTACAAAGTGTTCTCGGAAGGCCGAGAAGATGTGAACGACGAAAAGCATGGCGGACGCCCGAACACTTCAACAACAGACGAACAAATTGGTGAAGTGAAGAAAATGGTATTGGCCAATCGTCGAATCACCATTATAAAAGTTGCTGAAGACCTAGACATATCGATTGGCTCGTGCCATTCGATTTTTTCAATGATTTGGGCATGAAACGGGTCGCCGCAAAATTCGTACCAAAACTGCTCAATTTCGACCAAAAGCAGCATCGCATGAACATAGCTAATGAAATGTTGGACTCTGTCCGCGACGACCCAAATTTTGCTCCAGAGGGTCATAACTGGTGACGAATCGTGGGTTTATGTTTATGGCATGGAAACCAAAGCTCAATCATCTCAATGGAAGCTGCCGCACGAACCAAGACCGAAAAAATCGCACCAAGTTCGAAGAGGCCCATGAAAGGTCGACGCTATGCTACGATTGACTAGATAAAGACGGCATCAAAGGAGGAGCTGAACAAGATAAAAAAAATGATTTTTTGAAATGCTTCGAAGATTGGAAAAAACGTTGGCACAAGTGCATAATATCTCATGGGGATTAACTTGAAGGCGACTAAATAGATATTAATGAATAAATAAATAATTTTTGAAAAAACACAAAATAAGCGGTTGTTTTTGAACACACCTCGTATCTGTCACGAGTTCCAGGGTATATCTCGACGATAAAAAAGGCGTTGCCACAGCAGTCGGGTTGTAAAGGGTGCTTAAGTTTGAAGGGCTGGTGTTGATTTTGAATAAAATACATTTTTTTTAGGAAATTATTGTCATTTCTCTTTATTATGATAATAATGGTATGGTTCAATTACGAGTGGAGCAAAATATTGGCCAAATGACCGCCGCGGCCTTGGCGGCACACCTCCATCCGATGGTCCAAACTGTCAATGTCGCTGAGGCATAATTGAGGTTCTATGCCGTTAATGTGCCGAATTATCTCATCCTTTAGCTCTTGAATCGTTGATGGCTTATCGACGTGCACCTTTTCTTTCAAATAACCCCGAAGAAAGAAGTCCAATGGTGTCGTTGACGTTTAGGTGTGGTTCGCATTCAACATCGGCCCTTGAAATTTAAACACCCTATATATTACCGGAACGACTCATATTTACATCCCACCAAGGACTGCCAATCCTGCAGCGTTCCCCGTATATGCATGAGGAATGTTTATGCTGCTACAATAACAACAGCAACCATAAGAAGTTACTCATAAAAACCAACTGTCTTTCGTCGGCAACTGCTATACCTATAATACAAAAATCCTTTCGATTTTGTGGGAAAGGCAAAGGAAATGCCATGAATTGGTGCATAAGCTCGGCCCGTGCCTGCCAAGATTCTATGTGCCGCACTATCACTTCATATCAGCTTAGATTCACGATTCATTCACACCGGGCAACACTTGCCGCTTACTAAAGCGAAATATTTGCTCAATTTAAACGGTGATTTTTTGTAATAAACATATTAATCGCCCAAAGCGAAAAGGTTCAATTAATGTTCCATACAAATAACTTGACGCATTCGAAGACGCATGCTTGGAAGACGAAAAAAAAAGAAATTACCTCCTAATAAAGTAACTGACAGCCAAACGCGCAAGTGAGCCGCTAAAAGTTGGCGCATTTCCTGCAATATGTTGCCGTTCTGTGTGCGCATCCAAAGTAAGCTGCTACTTATTTCAATAGCTGCCTGTGCGCGAGACCTCATTTCTACCCTTTCTACTCATTTTTCACGGCCAAGAACCCTCTTTAGCTTCCGATAGCCAGGCAATTTCTTATATCATAATTGCATAATTTCAAACTTGTTGGCAACTTAATTGCGTAAAAGTTGTTGTTTGGTTTAAATGCAATCATGACTTAAGTGCCACTCATCAAGCCAGCCAGCGCGAGGCCAGCGAGATGGCGAGCGCACTCGTACGAATATAGTGGGTATTGGGCGTTTTTGCGTTGAGTAGTTGAGATGAGTTGTGCAAAATAAGGCAAAGTAGTTGGAAATGCGGTAAAATATGAAGTGAAGTAGAAAGCGCTTTTGCTCAGCGATTTATTGCATACCTTTTAGCAGGCAAGCACCGCGTTTGCTCTACAAACAGTATTACGCTTGGCGTCACATGTGGCATGCCACAATGTGCTTTATATAAGATGTTTTTAAGTGCTTGTCATGTTGCCACTAGCCACTAACCACTCGCTTCCAAGTCAATTCAAATCCCCAACCAGGCAATTGGGCGGGAATTGCACCGCAAATGCAGTTAGGTGGCTGCACCGCCTTGACGCCGCTCCCTGTAGTTCTTAGTTTAAGTCTAATAGAAACGCTTCGCTTTCAGGCTATTAGCGTGTCCAACATGTGTTCTTATAACACGCATGCAACATGATGTGGAACGGAAGGACTGACAAACGTTAGACGGCTAGTGAGTGAGGTGCATCTCACAAACACGTTCGCATTTACTGTTCAGGAGCCGACAACGGTAGTCCGAGGATGGTGCAAGGAAAATAAAAATACGTTCCTCCAATTTAAAAACAGCGGGAATAATTTAAAAAGACTATAGTACAAGGTGGCGCAGAATTAACCACCCTATCGGAAGATTTAAAATTTCTGCAAATGGCGTCGTACTTAACCATATTTGACACCTTAGGTAAACAGGTAAGTCATAATACGTAAAGGTCAAAATAAAGATTTCCATCACTCAAAATCATTTTTTTATTTAGTAAAAGAGAAAATTTTCTTATTAAGTAAAAAGTGCTCTATAATTTTATTTTTGAGTTATTTCATTGTTTTCAGTTTTGAGGCTTAGAAATGGAAAACACAGGCATAAATCAATATTTTCAACACCTGCTCTTCTTTGCTTTTCATCGAGGTCAAAAAGATGCCGAAGGGGCCCTGGACATTTTCGACGTGTATGGGGAAGGTGTCTTAGGCAAGCCTACAGTACGGAAATGGTTTGCAAAGTTAGAACTTGGCGACTTTGACATCGATGGCACGCCCCGCACGTCTCAAATCACTTTTGAAGGCGAACCGTCGCCAAAAAAGTTGTAAATTGGCAGAAACAATTAAATGCGATCATAAAACGATTCTCAACTGCCTTCATTCAATGGGATTTACTAAAAACTGGGAACCTGGGTGCCTCACGAGCTCAATAGAAAAAAGCAAAGAAAGTCGCCTTCAAATTGCTTCTCAGCATCTTGCCCGCCATCGCTTTTTGTAACGAATCGTCACGGGAGATGAAAAATGGAGCCTATAGATCAATATAAAGCAAAGAAAGGAGTGAGTGGCTCCAAGAGACAAGCCAAAGCCGAGAGTCAAGCCAGACCTTCATCCAAAGAAGATCATGGTATGTGTTTGGTGGGACTGGGCGGGCATCGTCCACTGGGAAATGCTAGAAACGAATGCCACGGTCAGCATGCAGCTCTATGTTGCCCAGCTACACCGCGTGAATAAGGCAATTCGACTGAAAAGATCTGATCGACATAGTCAAACCATACCTCTCCACGACAACGCCAGGTCCCATGTTGCACAAGTCGTCAAAGCCGCACTCCAAGAGCTCCTCGCATGAGGTCTCTCCTTCAGCATCCGCGGACCTTGCCCGTCCGATTATCATCTTCGGTAAAGGCGTTACGAACTTATTCCTCAACCCAATAATTTTAACCTTGAATTGAATACGGCGTCCTTGGAGCTAGCAAGTTGACGACGAAGACAGCTACGATGGGCTATTAGTCCACGCGTTGGAGACACGATCGACCGAGGCCGGAGCGGAAACAAGGACTTTCCATCCAATCGAAACAAGGAAATTGAGATCTCTCCCAACCCAACCACAACAAGAACGACGGTACGATGGCTGAAACTACGGTCCTGACACAACCTTTATCAGTTAGGGCCATGAAACTAACCCCGTTGTGCGGCCTTTGTGCCCTAACGAACATGCGTCCGATTTAATTTGATTATATATATATATAATTGGGCGTGCGTCTTTTTTGGGTGTTTGGCCGAGCTCTTCCTCCTATTTGTGGTGTGCGTCTTGATGTTGTTCCCCAAATGGAGGGACCTACAGTTTCAAGCCGACTCCGAACGGCAGATATTTTTATGGGGAGGTTTGCCATTGCCTGCCGAGAGGCGACCGCTATTAGACAAATGTTTTTATTAATTTTGGTTTCACCGAGATTCGAACCAACGTTCTCTCTGTGAATTCCGAATGGTAATCACTCACCAACCCATTTGGCTACGGCGGCCGCCGATTTGATTACATAAAACAAAAACTGATGATGATGAAAAACAACAAAATCTAGAACGAATTGAGTTATATGATTTTTTTTCGCAACGAGGAAGAGTAAACTTTGGTAGGTACGCTTAAAACGTTTCTTTTGTCACTAAACATTTCTGCATTCTAACTACAAGTACCGTAAGCTTAGTTATGGTAATCGATTTGCTGTTAAGCCTGTGCAAAATACTCTTTCGAGATTTGATATCTCTCATCACTGTGGTGTTCAACCAATGAAGAATTTACTTGCTACACGCCAATTTTCGCAGATTGCCTTCGCAGGTTGTACTCGACTTAAGTTTTTTAACCTGCCATTGATCATCATAGTACATCCAGAACTCCTTCCAGCAGGTATTCCTGATGTGTTTAGACGAAGTAGTTTCACTGAGTTTGTGCCTTCAATGAGACGCTGAATCTCTATATGAAAATTTAACTATCAAATGCGGGGCCGTAGCTTTTGTTGCTATCGAAATAAGTTAGTGGTGGAAGAAGAGATCATCTGTCGGTGAAATGAGAATGGCGACACCTTGGTAAGCTTCATTAAAGCCACTCTGCATATAAGGAATTCCACTGGTAACTGAACTTTGGAGCGAGCACGCAGCGAGACAGATTATAAGCGCGGATCATATTACAACTTGACCCGGTGCTAGAGGAGGAACATGAACGTTATTTTAGCAAATATGAGTGCGGAGGATTATAGGTGAATAGGCTAAGAGAAGATAGTCACAGTTGCTCCCTGTGCGTTCATGTTATCCAAAGACATCAATGGAGCAAGTCTAGAAGATTAAAAAAAAAAAAATAACACAAAATTCGGAAGCAAAAAAGTTGATTCAAAGCACAATTAGGGAATTTTAAATTTATTTTTATAAAAGGTATATCAAAAGTGACGCTTAGATGTCAGTAGTGAATAATGCCTAGACGACAACTTTTTATGTCATCTCCGTCATTTGTCAAATAGACAGATATCAAATTTTACACGATGGAATAACACGTTCAAATTATTGAAAGTTATTATGAAAATTGCCGATCTTTTAGAATAACATATCAAAAAAATTCGTGATTTTTTTGGTGGAAATAATAGTCCGAATGAGTCAACAATTGAATGGTTGGTGAAAAAATTTCAAGAAACTCGTTCTATCGAGGATAGAAAAGGGAATGACAGACTGGACTGGAGTTTTTTGAAAAGTCTATGTAATTAGCCAACAATGATTCCAGAGCTGAAACGCCATTCGGATCGAGATTGCTGAACTCGAGTAAGCGAGTGCTTGAAAATTTTAATTCTCGTATAATAGTCTGTAGACGTACTTATAGTGGGCATTTAAATGGTATTATTTTTCACATAACATATAATTTTTAAGAGCCGCATGTTGAATACAAATAGTGAATCTTGAAAGAGTCAAAATGTTTACATGTTTTTCTATATTCTGGGAGTATTCTAGCAGAGAATTTTGAAAAAATCGAAATTTTTTTTCCATATTTTCAAAGTTTAGACATTTAAGAATATTTAATTATAAGGATTTTTAAAACTTACTACTATTTCAGTAGTTATAGTTTATATAATTTTTGGTGGCATGACATTGGTTCCGGTCCGACAGCTTCAGAAAATTTTGAACACGTTTTTCTCAAAACTAATTTTTCAAGCTGGCGGTAAGGATATCTCGAGCGCGAATGGACCGATTTACTTAAAGTTTGGGGAGGATGTTCTTTACAAATTCCTTCATTGGATGACTCTAGCTCGAAACTATAACTTTTCATTTAGTATTTAAAAAAATTGGAATTGTTGAAAAAATATGGAAAAAAAAATTTTTTTTACAAACAGCCGCCATGTTGTGAAATTTTTTTTTTTTAATTCATGCCTCTACACTTGAATACCCCTTTAAAACAACATCTAGGCGCATCTTTTGAAATACCCTCTCCTATTTTTGCTGGTTTTTGTGTTAGTGGTTTTTTTATTGCATATTTCATTATCTTAATGGTACCACTATAATTCTTAACAGACTTATGAAATGGTTTCCAAATGAGCCATTGAGCTCCAAAAAATGAAGCAACCACGAAGTTCGACCCTAATTTAGATGAACGACTAATTTCCCTTTGTAAGCCAAAGATCAGCTTTTGAGATTTCAACTATAATTTCACAAATTCTAAAAAGACACATTTCCTAAGTGCGTAATATATATGATGCTTTCCATTTCAATTCAACCGGGCTATTCGGGTCATGTTCTTCGATTTCGATGTAACTGAAATATGTTTTTATTTTCCAAAGAACAAAAAGTGCGAAACAGGTTTTTTACTCAAAAATTCATTACTCAAAAACAACTCATTTTAGCTTCTAGGCATTCAGCTCAATTAAAGTTTGAGATGTCCTTTTGATTTGGAAAAAGTTATAAAAAAAAAAGTACACTTTTTGAAATATAGAATTTTGAAAAAATTTCAATTTTTTTTCTTTTTTGCTAAATAAAAAATTTTCAACTACTTTTTTGCAATTGTTTCTACATGAAGTCGCTCGTGTAAGTAATTACGATCATTTTGAACCCATAATTATTAAAATCGGTTCATTTTTGACTAAGTTATGGGCATTTAAAAAAATTTTTTTCTTATATAATTAAAAAAAATCGAGTTTGAGCCGAAAAACAAAATTGCCGATAACTCTTGAAAAAATTTTTTCGGGCGAAAAAAAAATACGTGTCTCATTATTTTGACCAGAGAGCAACATATTTCAGTTACATGGAAATCGAAGAACATGACCCGAATAGCCCGGTTAAATTGAAATGGAAAGCATCATATATAAAAATCGCATATTGCAAGAAACTCACCAACATATGGTATACCCCACTCATTTTCATATTAAGGGTTTTCCAATAACAGGTGCTATTTTGAATAGCCCTCTATTTTGGTACATGTCACTTTTGAAGCTGTCATTTTTTGATATTTGACAAGTAGAAACTACGCCATTAATGAAAATGGAACGATACACGCTTAAACAACGCTTTGAAATTATTAAAATTCACTAAAAATTGTGAAAATTTGGCAGAAACGGTTCGTGAAACTCAAACATTTTTGGGTAATCGTGAAGCAGCTTGTCGGACCGCAATACAGAAATTGGTGAAAAAATTCGAGCTGTTGGGACAAGTTAGTGATATAAAAAATAAAACCCGTGCACGTGCTCAAGAACAGCAGAAAATATTGCTGTTGTAGGCGAAAGTGTTTTAGAAAACCCAGGTTTGTCCATTCCACTTCGTTCTTTAGAATTAGGCATTCCAAAAACGTCATTACACCGTATTTTGCATTAATATTTGGGTCTTAAGGCTTATAAAGTCCAGTTAACACAAGAACTCAAGCCGGCCGATCATCAACAACGACGTGTCTTTGCTGATTGGGTCATTGAAATGCATGAAAATAGTCCGGAATTCCATCGAAAAACCATCTTGAGTGATGAGGCCCATTTCCACTTCGGTGGCTTCGTCAACAAGCAAAATTGTCGGATCTGGCTCTCTGAAAATCGAACAGTTTCTATTGAAAAGCCTCTCTATCCTCAACGTGTGACTGTTTGGTGCGGTTTATGGTCCGGCGGAGGGCGGAGCCATTGGACCTTACTTTTTCGAAAATGAAGTTGGAGCAACAGTTACGGTGAATAGATTGCCATAACGAGAGATGATTAACGATTTTTCATGGCCGGAATTGGATGGTATTGATCTGGACAATGTTTATTTTCAACAAGACGGCGCTACGTGCCACACAAGCAACGATACCATGACCTTTAATGGGAATAACATCTCTTATTGGAAAACCCTTTAGAATGTGTGACGTGTGTTTAGTTGTTATGACTTGGCTTTGTACTAGAATCTGCGCAAAGCAACAACTGGTGTCAGTGCCAGTTCATCAGCCATTGTCGCCGCCAGGCGCATCCCACGTTCTCTCTCAATTGCGCTGATGTTATTGCATTCACAGCGTTTGCTCCCCCTTTGCAAAGGTGATGCGCTCGCGATCAAATGCGCCCAGTGTGCTTCGCTGATTTTTTATAGATTTTTGCATATGCGTACTTATACATATGCGCCGCTCCTTTAAAATATGTATTAATGATTTTTTCCGCTTAAGCGATTTTTCTGCGTTCTTGCATATTAATTTGCTTTGCACTTGGATACCTACGACTCCGATTTGTTACATGTGTTGGTGTTCACTTGGTTTAATATACGTATGTATGTAAATATGTGCATATTTGTGCATTTGTATGCACATAATTCAACCAGTATTCCGGACCAGCCTGGCTTTGGATGCCGTTTGCTTTTCCTTTCTTCCGTTCCGCTTGCTAGTTGCTCAATTAAATTTTGATGAAATTGGTAATTTTTCAAAAATGATTATATTAATTTTTTATTGAAATGCATGCATAAGTGTGTGTGTAGGTATGCGCGTAAATATATTTAAACTTGAAAGAGCCATCAAAACCATCATCACTAAAATCGGTGGATGAGAGATGACTCGCTGGCGGCATATTTGCCAAACGATGTTAATGGTACTTTTATACAAAACCATTGAAGCTCGGGTAGGGTTGAATATTTAGGGTTGGTTGTAAAAAGAGTCAAATATGGATATTACTTTTGAGGAAAATAAAAAAAAACATATAAGACGTTGCCAGTTTGCCGAGAGTTGTTGAGTTTAAATGGAGTTTGCTCGAAGTATTCCACTTGATTCCAACGAAAGCTAAACAGATAAAGGGCGATCAGATTGGAGATACCTTTTCCAATTGGGTCTTTTTATAGATCACACGAGACTTCTGTCAGACTAAATACATCAGTTTTTTCAGTATCCATTGACATTTCATCATGAAAAGACTGACACCTCAACAAAGTTTACAATTCGTACAATCGTATTACGAAAATCGGCGCTCTGTGAAAAGTGTGCATCGCGCGCTCAGGCCAACTTATGGTTCTCAGCGATGAGACCCATTTTTGGAAGCCATACATCAACAGCCATTAAATCCATTGAAAATAACCGATTGTTGCGGCCTATGAGTTGGAGGAATTATCAGTCCATATTTCTTCAGAGACGAGACTGGCGCCAATGTAATAGTGAAAGGCGAATGCTATCGTGCCATGATAAACGACTTTTTGATGTCGGATGCCGGAAAATGAAGCCCGTAATCTCCACAACATTTGGTTCCAACAAGACGGCGGACGGCGCTACCTGCCATATAGCCCGTGAAACAATGGATTTACAGCGCCGTCGTTTCGGTGAGCCATTTATGTCTTGCCTCGGGCCAGGGGATTGGCCACCAAGATCGTGTGATATCACACCTTTAATGATGTAAAAGTAAAAATGGTATGTAAAGTCTAAATACTTTGTAGATAAATCAGCTTCGATGGAGACATTAGAAGCCAATATTACTAAAGTTATTCATGAAATACCGTCCGTAGTCCTCCAACCAGTCATTCACAATTGGTGTTTACGGGATCACGGCGCAGTTGCGGCCAATATTTCAAAGGGATTCTTTGTAGAAAATAAATGTCACTAATGGACACAAAAATAATAAAGATTGCCCCACCAATTGAATTTTCGTTGTTTTATTTCAATTTAAAACCCAAGAACTCTAAAACAATCACCCTTTACGAAGCAAACGTCTTCAATACCTCTCTACACGAGATGTACTCTACGGTCGTAAGATCCATTTAAGAGTAAAATAGAAACAACTTGCGACGAAGGTTCTGCCTTCCACTCCCACAGAAGCTCAAGAACTTCTTCGATTATGTCTCTATGATAAACTTCATCCCAGTTGCAACGCAGATTCACCCAAATTTGGCATCATTTATATCCAAGGCAAATATTCAGATCGGATAAAAACTGCATCCACTTTTTATATTTTAACTATAAATTTCCGTCCGTCTGACCGTCCACCCGTTGTTACAATTTTTAACTCTCATTGTCTTTGAGTTTGTTTGATTTCTAAAACAAATTAAAATACATGAAAACACATTAAATATACATAAAGTTCAGTGGGAGCGACATTTAGCGCAGGAGTATCTAAGAGCCACTGGTAGGAAAAATACTTCATTTTTTCTGGTCAAATACTCATTTTTTATAGATATTTTTTAGGATTTTTTTTTAAAGAAAATAAAATGCGATCTTTTGATTTTATTATTGACAGTAAATAGTATACAAAAACAATTTGTTTTTTCTTGACATGTTTTTTCTAGTAGTGGGGCACCAAAGTCAACGTCTTAAAAAAAAGATAGGTGGCTTATCAACAGGATTTTGGCTCTTCAGGACATCTGAAACGAAAAAGTTAAACTGATTATTATTCTGTAGGCTTGTCATCCTGGCAGGTGTGACAATGGGACATTTTTTTTGAAAAATTACGAAATGGCGGACTTTTGACACATACCTTTTTTTCCATAAGTCCGCCAATTTTTCTAAAAACAAAATTCCTAAAAAATATCTATAAAAAATGAGTATTTGACCAGAGTTCTTCAAGGCTTCCTGAAGCGAAGGTACAGGAAGGGACAGCCTCAAAGCTAACCAACGAGATGAGTAGTGAAATTTACTCAAAAGAACTCCAACTAATCCTGAGTGTACGTCTGTCTGACCACTGCAGTGTCTTTCAAACTTTCATCGATCATTTGCTCAAAATTATTTTCAGCTGACTTATTCTAAGCTGACAGTCTGTTGTTTGCTGCTATTAAATATCTGCACAAGTCTGATCTCAATAAGAAGCTCGCGCATGGGTGTCCCACGAATGGACGCATAATAATCATTTGGATCAAATTGATGCCTACGATTTTTTGTTGAATCTTAAAGAAAGTCGACCCATTTTTGAAGCAGATGATAGCTCTTGATGAGAAATAGCCCAAATGCGAGTACAACACCCGATAAGAATGTGGTTAGTTTTTGTTAATTTGATTTTTGTTAATCTATTTATTTCCTTAGAAGATTGCTTATAGTATATTTCGTTCCCTCGACTGCCGATTCTGCGCTCTCGACTGCCGATTCTGCGCCACTTTAGCAACGCGTCAGAAGTTTGGATAGAAGATGGGATAGTGAGTTTGGATAGAAGGTCCTATTGCTACCAACGTAATTTTAAGACCTGACACTAGGTGATTATTATCACTTTTTCAAGCATTTACAAAATTTTCTTGTTGGTACAAAAATGGCCTCAATAGTGGATTGTGAAACTGAACTGATACATTTTTATATCAGTATTGCCGAGGACTTCTTCAATCGCGAAATTATGGATTTGCCTACGAAATTGACAAAAGTTCAGTAAAGAATCGGCTCATATTTGATATATTGGGTTGGCAAGTAAGTAATTGCGGATTTCACTGATGGCTTCAGTTGAATTTTTAGGTTTGCAGACGTATTACAAATCTAAAACACATTTTGTTATTGGATAGTTGGCAATTCAGCTGTCAATCAGTAAAAAAAGTTTTTTGATCGCTTGCGGAGTTTTCGTTTGGCGTTCGTTGAAAAATGGAAAATCAAAAGGAATAATTTCAACTTATTTTGCTTTTCTATTTCCGCAAAGGGGAAAGCGCATTGCAAGCTCATAAAAAGTTATGTGCTGTTTATGGTGACGAAGCCTTAAAAGAACGGCAGTGTCAAAATTGGTTGGTCAAATTTCGTTCTGGTGATTTTTCACTCTAAAATAAAAAACGCTCTGGTCGTCCAGTTGAAGTTGATGACGCCCTAATGAAAGCAATAATCGATTCGGATCGTCACAGTACAACACGTGAGATTGTAGAGAAGCTTCATGTGTCACATAAATGCATTGAAAATCACTTAAAACAACTTGGCTATGTTCAAAAACTCGATCCATGAGTTCCTCACGAACTGAAAGAAACGCAATGAAAATTATCCTTTTCTTAAAACGACTGATAACTGGCGATGAAAAATGGGTTGTTTACAACAATATCAAGCGGGAAAAGATCGTGGAGCAGGCCAGGTGAACCAACTCAAACAGCATCAAAAGCTGATATTCATCAAAAGAAGGTTTTTTTATCAGTTTGGTGAGATTGCAAAGGAATTGTCTATTTTGAACTCTTACCACTCAACCGAACTATCAATTCTGATGTACCTATACATTGAATAACTAACGGAATTAATCAATGCAAGTGAAAAAAGTGGCCCGAATAGACAAATCAATGTATTCCATCATGATAATGCAAGGCCATACACATCTTTGGCCACTCGGCAAAAATTATTGGAGCATGGTTGGGATGTTTTGCCACATCCACCATATATTCCTGATCTTGCACCATCTTTTTACTTTTTGTTTCGATCTTTACAAAACTCCTTGAATGGTAAAAATTTCAATAATAATGATGATGTCAAATCGTACCAGATTCAGTTTTTTGCTAATAAACACCAGAAATTTATGAACGTGGAATTATTATGCTGCCTGAAAGATGGTTAAAGGTTATTGATCAAAATGGGCAATACATGCAGAATAAAGTTATTCAGTTCCATGTCTTTGATTTGCTAAAAGAAAATCCGCAATTACTTAGTTGCCAACCCATGCTGCTGTGGCTAGACTGAGTAGCACTTCATTTTTTATTGGGAATCAATAAAAATGTTTCTGAAAAAACAGCATAACTTAATAATTCTGCGGTTTGAGTATTTGAAGACTATTTGCTATAACTCCCATCAATCGAATGATTAGTCAACTGTCAAAGTGATACACTGCGCAACGGCCGTTCAAAAAAGGGCATTTGTCAGTCTGAGAGATTCTCATGTTTCTGCTATAAACGGTTTAATCTATTCCACAGCAAGGCATAAGCGATTTTATTAAATTAAATTAAACTAAGAAACATGAATAAATATTTTGAAGCGGAAACCAGATTTACTTATTCATACAGATACGCTTAGTTATAGAGGAGCCTTTTTTGAAAGAGCACGCAATATCTACTTCGGGTCTATGCTAGTCGGCAATTAGCAGTAAACCATTGTAGTTGACAGCACTTGTATAAAAGCAAAAAAAACAAAAAAAAACCCCGCGAATTATAACAAGCCACTACGATTAGGTATTACAGTAAAGCATTAAACATTGTTCATCGATATACTTCAGATATTTCCCACAAAATGTCAGCTTGCAAGACGACAACAAATTGCAAGCCGCATCGAATGAGAGTAAAAATGAGACAACGGAGATGCCAATGACGGTGTTTAAAAGACGAAAGCAGCAACAACAACCAAATTCAAGATTTTTATGAAGAATGCGTACATGCACATGTGTATGTACACCTGTGTGCAGAATAAAAGCAGCGCAACTTCTTCGAAACTTTTGAATATTCATTTATTTTTACTTTTTTATTTTTTTATAAAATTATAGATTGTACTAAATATAACAAAAGCCATACATGTATAACTTAAAGTTAAAGCAAAAAACTTTCATTTAAATTTTAATTCAGAATTTCGAGTATGCAGTTTTGTAGTCCATTGAATTTTAATGTAATAAAGTGCACGTTCGAAGAAGTTGTTGAGCCAGTTCTTAAGGACTTATTTGTTATTGAAAATAACGCCATTCATAGGGTTTGACAGGGAGCGGAAAAGATGGAAATCGGTCAGTGCAAGGTCCGCAGAATACGGCGGATGTTCGAGCTCTTGGAGAGCGTATTTGACGACTTGTTCAACATGCGACTTGGCATTGTCGTGAAGGAGTATGGTTTGTCCTTGTCTATGAGGACTTTTCCATCGAATAGCCTCATTCACGCGGTGTAGCTGAGCAATGTAGAGATCCTTGTTACCCGTGGTATTCTTTCAGATTATTTCCCAGTGCACCATTCCCTCCCAGTCCCGCCAAAGAAAATATCATGATCTTCTTTGGATGAAAATTCGGCTTGACTCTTAGCTAAGGCGGTACGATTCGGTACAAAAAGCGCTGTTTATGATTGCGTGTTGCTCGATGGCGGGCGAGATGATGAGAAGCAATTTGAAGGCAACTTTCTTTGCTTTTTTCTGTTGAGCTCGTGGGCCACCCAGGCTCCCAATTTTCGGGTAAATTTTATGAATGAAGGTGATTGAGAATCGTTTTATGATCGCAGTTAATTTTTTTCGCCATTTCATAACTAGTTCCTCGACCGTTCTCACCTCAAAAGTTATTTACACGTTCTTCATCGAATTCAGAAGGCCTTCCGTTGCGGGACGTGTCAACGACGTCAAAGTCGTCATTTTTGAACTTTGCAAACATTTTCGTGCCGTAGACTTGCCCATGACACTTTCTCCGTATGCGTCGCAAATGTTCCGGGTTCCTTCGGCAGCTTTTTGACCTCGATGAAATGGAAAGAAGATCAGGTGTCGAAAATGATGTAAACTACAATTAACATAGTTTCGTACAGCAGAAAGAATTCTATTGAATGAATACTTACCCTTTGTCAAGCAGCAAACAAATCGTTGTATCATAAAATAGAACTTATTCCCCAACCCAATATCTCGATGTCCATAGGCTCATATCGATTTCAAGATAGCTGATTAAAGTGAGAACCTATTTTCGAGAGAAACATAAGAATTTCTTGAAGTAACCAATTTGGGTTTCTTAGTTTTGTTCTTAGTGCCTTCCGTTGGTGAAAATATGAGTTTTCCATGTAAGTTTGCTATCCAGATGCATGCCGAGATATTTTGTATATGTCGTACTGTTATTATTTGAAACAAAAGTGTATGTATACAAGTATAAACTGCGGCCACTGCTGTCCGAGATGCAAGACTCAAACAACTACCCATTATACCACTTACATACAATAACTAGCAATCCACCTAGAATCGCAGCAGTACCGGCAACTACTTGCCGCAGCTACCGATTGATCGCAATTGACACTTGTTGACTCGTCGCTGTATTCGGCGTCGTCGCTTTGCAATCAAAACAAAACAAGTTGTCTACCTAGGCCGCAAGTCTACAGTTACTCGTATGCGCCGTTGCCTGTCGTCAAGGCGCTCGATTCCACGCTTCCAATTTACGCAAGCACATTTGTGGCGACAGACAACTTTTTGCCTTTGGCGCTGATGTGTGATCAGTCAGAAAGTTGAGTTGAGTTGATGCTGCTGATTCACTCTCGTGTCACATTTTGTGCTCAGAATGCAAAATCAATAGACTTCACATTGTCAAATGTGAAATGGGCTCGAGCGATTAATGTTGCAGTTGGCAGACAGTACCAGCATCAGAATCTACACACGAAATAGACGAAATCTGTTTGTGACATAAACGTACGAGTATATGGAGAAAAATAAAAATTATTATTGTGTTAGTTGTAATTGAACAGTACCACAAACTACGCTTAACAACCTGACCAAATAGATGAGAAGGAATAATCTGAGAATCATCCTGCTAAAATCAACTTAGTTCTGTTCACGAGACAATTAATACCTGGTATTTTCAGAATCTAAAACTATAAAAGTATAAATCTAAAACTGGGGATTGATCTCCCTCAATAGCTTCAACAAAGAAACCGGATCCTTTGCAGGCACCCTCCAGTTTATCAGTCCAAAGATCTTGGCGTCGTCATTAACTGCGTCAATACAGGTTTCCCTTGGGCAACCCCTTTTACAAGGCCTCAGATCTTTTTAGATCTTTTTTGCAATTTAGTTTGAGTCTATCCTCTAAAGGTGTCCAGCCTACTTAAAATGCTGAAATTTGATGTAGTCAGCGATTTGGAAGTCGTTTAGCTCAACTAGGCCTTCATCGTTGTAACGTAGGCGATAGTTGAGGTGGTCTATCCGCACCGGCCCAAATATGCGGTGTAAGATTTTTCGCTCAAATATGATAAACTTTTGCTCATCCGCCTTACGCATCTCCCAGGTTTCAGAAGCAGAAAAGATTAATATTCGACCCTAAATTTTTCTGGGTCTGGAATACTGAAGAGGAAGACGGAAAGGGAGTGTCATCTCTTAGTAAAGATCGGGGACTATAATCAAACATTATGCATTGGACATATACAGGGGTTCACCGAGTCTTTGGCTGAATTTAACAAAGCGCGCCAGTCGTTTCTTTCTCATGCTAACCGGCACCAGTTGGACACACCAAGTGAAGCCAAGTCATTCTCCACCTGATACTTCTAACGCAGAGGAGGCCTTCCGCTTCCTCTTGTTGGGATGTCAACTCACAGTATATGTATTTCCATTCTCTGGTACTTAAAATTTACCTTTACTTAACTTATTCATCAAGAATGTCATCTCGTTTTTTTTTATTGGTATAAGAAAATTGCTTTGCTCAGAAATTGGAAAACCGTGGAGAAAATTGCAACTTTCACCATACTATTTTTTACGGGCTGATGTATTCATCAGTGCCGCTAGTTAGTACGCCATTAGCATATCACCGCCTAACTACTTCCGTCACCACTTAAAAGCCGTTGGCAAGTAGGTTGGCAGTATATAAACTTGACCAACAGAAAATTGATATTAATGCATACATTATGCAAGAGGTAAATTAATAACCTCCCTTTGCTTTAGTTGCAGAAACACAGGCATTGCATACCCGTAGAGGGGGACTACAAAAAATATCATTAAATTGATGAGAAGGCATCAACAAAGTTACTCGTTCTCGGGCCCGGCGGCAATTAGCGTTGTTGCAACAATGTTTCCAACCTCTGCATGCTGAGCATTTGCAATTTATGATATCAAAAACTAGAATGCCACAAGAAACAATTTACCAGCCCATGCCACGAGGTAGAGAAGTTAACACATGAGTAGCCATCCAAAGGGGAACAGGTATTTTAAATTAAAATTACAAAATCAATTTACATTGTCAAGGACACCCTTAATTCAGGTTTTTGTTTCATCTCAACGCATGAACTTACATGGGACCATATTTCACTGAGCCTCGCAACCTGCCGTGTCAGATTCTTCACGGAGAAGCCACTTGCCGGATACTACGCTTAATCATCTCATTATCCATACATGTCCATGCGAAGTTCCTCTGATCTGGTATCCATATGAGCTTGATGAACAGAGTTGCGATTTGAGGATCCACGCTTCGAAAATCCAAAAAGTTTCGTTATGGGTAGTTCAACCAGCGACAAGCTCTTTCTTTCAAAAATAGGTAGATAAGTGGGGTTGACAACCAACGGACTTAGATGGAGTTTTATCTGAGAGGCGAATGGCAGTTGCACTAAAAAGTATCTGCCAAATTGAGAGAAAGAGAAATATGGACTTAAAGTGATAATAAAAGACCCAAACAGCCGATAAATCATGATCGTTCCTCAATCAGCTTATTAGTAGGCATAATAAAAGAGCTCTGCCTGATGATAATAAACGGTAAGAAGGTGCAAAAGCAAAAAAGTGGTGGAGAGTTTTCCACTCTGGTAACCACCTCCACCTAACCTAACCTACTAAGTTATTAACTTCGATATAAATAAACCTTAATTTTGATCCTTCATTAATTTCACAAGCTGTAATAAGCGGAACTTGCAAGTCCTAAAAGGCACAGTAAGTCTGCTGTGAGCTCTCAACTGTTTTATAAAACATACTACCATACCCCAACCTGCAGGTACCAGTTTCCCCGTGAAATGAAAGTATAAAGGTTCCTTTGAGAGCCTGCGATCTGCTTCTGAAAAGAAGGGCCTTGCGCTGCGATGGGCCACTGGGTTAATGCGCAAACGCGCAAAGTTGAGAGATCCTTCTGGCCACGGGTAGATCCGGCTCGTTCGAGGGATCTTCTAAGGCTAATAAAATCGCAGGTCTCGAATTTGGTGGGTATCCTTACCGAACATTGTCCGTTATGTATCCATGCGGTGAGACTTGGGATTGCTTCAAGTTGTTTCTGCAGAAGCTGTCTGAAAGATGAGGTAGAATCATCTTAGCATCTTCCTCTCCGCCGTCCTGCACACGTCCAGCTAAGATTCAGATATCTTGGCTCTCACTTTTTTTGCGTCACCTGGAGATATGCTTGTAGTAGGTTAAAATATCACTTACCTGGCGAGTTTCATCAAGAGCTTGAGCAGTTAATTACAATTAGCCACCGTCATCATTCTTCTCTAATCCAAAGATCCTTCTCCGTTGGAAAGATCAGGAGAACAAGGACTTAGCTTCACTTGGTGTGACCAACTGGCACCGGTTAGCAGGCGCGCTTTGTTAAACTCGTAAGCAGTTATTGCGCCGATCAAGAAGAAGGACGAATCTGATTCTTTGTTCAAGTGGGCTCTTGTAAGAGCAATTTTTTTTTTGGTCAGAGGAGGTTCAAATCGAAAATATCAGAATAATCATACCAGTGGTATGTAGAGCATGCTCCCACTAACCCTATAACATTCCTCCCCTCTGGGTTGATTCCACCCAGGGACTGCTAAAAGCATTTCAACAAGGTGGAGCCGTATTTATGCCCTTTAGACACACCAGAGTTATACGCTATCGATAGCTTCCATTGCTTTGTGGCCAATGGGGCATCGGAAAATTGCAATATCGGCTTTACTTTACGCGTTCGTGCTTGTCGTCTGTTCGTGAATACAGTGACTCCAAGAGGAGATCTGTTTTAAAATGGCTTCTTTGGAGTTTCTTTCCGGGTTTTATTACTATCTTTGCTGCAAACTTTTTGTACTGCTTCCTATTTCCCTTTCTAGTTCAGCATTTGCGTTACAAGCTTATTTGGTGTAAGGCACCTTTTTATCCGAATCGACCTACCGAATCTAACCTATGTATTCACTCCACATATTGGGCTTGTTGAGCCCTTTGAAGACATAGAATAAAAATTATTTATATGAACAGCGAGAGGATCAATTCCCTTGAATGGTGTGAAATCGAGTTATTTAGCTCATTTGGAACTGAAGTACTTGCGGCTGCAATAATTTCGATACTTCGAATGGTATGCTGTCTCACAGGCAGAGGAAAATAAAGTAGGGAATATCTATACTCGAATTAATTACGAATGAAGTAAAAGCGCTCACCCACCCACAATTTCAACAGAAATGCTTAACAATTTTCTTTAATAATATTTGTATGTTGCAAATCAGAAAAAAAATTAAAATTTTTTGTTTGCTGGCGTTTATATTTGAATGTAGAATTATACTCCAATTTAAAAAACCCAAACCATGATATTCACCACATTACACCCTTAATAAATCACTCATTTAATAAATGATATACGCCTATGAACCGCAACTCTGCTGTCTAGACGATGTTGTACGAAGCGCTGAAAGCCTGAAAGTATACGAAGCGATGCCCCTTGATGGTGGCAGAGGAAGAGAAGAGTCTCTGCTGTTTTGGAAATACGCATTTTTTAATCATTGTAACAATGGGGTTTGAGCCCACAGTTATAACGCATAAGCCACTGCTTAAGGCAGCAATCTAAAAAAAAAACAAAATATACTGTCCCCATATCGTAGTTTGAAGCCACAAAAGTAGACATACAATCTGTCAAAAAGGTACTGGGAAATGCAGTGCCCGAGGAGTGGTGATTTAAGTTTTGGAAAAAAGAAAAAGTCACAGGCGGCTAAATCCGGTTAATACGGTGGTTTTTTGATGATATTTGTCAAGGTTTTGGTCCAAAAAGTGTTCACGATAAGAGCCTTGTGAGACGGTGCGTTGCCGTTTCCTACGCACATTCTCTCTCAAACGTCGCATAACTTCCAAATAATATTTTTAATTTGCCGTAGAACCATATGGAACGAATTCCGAGTGCACAACACCATGATAATCAAAGGAAACGAGTAGCATGACTTTAACTTTTGACCGACTTTGACGTGATTTTTTGGGTTTCGGCTCATGTGGATAGCGCCTTTCAGCCGCCTGTTGACTGGTTTGCATGTCTAACTCATATACCCATGTCTCATCACCTGTTATGATGCGCTGGGGTTATGATACGTTGGGTCCGAACTCACTTGCTCAAGCTTGTCTTCAGCCACCTTCTTCCGCTGAATTTTTTGAAAGAAATTCAGCTCTCTTAGAACGAGTCGAGCAGCCACGCGTCTCATGCCCAATTGATGGTGTAAAATGTTGCGAATTAATTCGTGAGACACGCTAAGGTCAAACTTAAAAGATGGGTTTCCTTGACTTTGTCGACGTTTTCATTCGTTGAAGGCGTGGATGAGCGACCAGAGCATGGCAAATCTTCCACGGCTTCTCGCCCCTCTGCAAAAGCCCTATACCAATCGTAGACCCGTAGGTTTAATAAAGGAAACTTGCAATAGGCTTTCTGCAACATTTTCAGATATTATACATTTTCGTTAAATGCATTTTTCTCAAAACTATGTTTTTTGAATGTGGTCGCCGCCGTAGCCGAATGGGTTGGTGCGGATTTCAGAGAGAGAACGTTGGTTCGAATCTCGGTGAAAGACCAAAATACAGGAAAAGTTTTTTCTAATAGCATATAAAATAATAAAATATTTCCTGAGGCCGCCATATTGTTAATTTAAAAAAAAACTTCGATCAGGCACAAGATTATCTATTAATTGATTTCTCTTGTCGGATTGATTTTAGATGAGTCTCTGAGGACTTGTGATGATCACCGCAAGGTACTTTTGGAGAAACGGGTTCCACACAAACAGCGATAACTTTTACCATTATTAATTTTTTTTTTTTGAAATTTTGCTAATGTTTGCTATGTTTTTATATTTGTAAAATAAAGCAACTGCCAGCAAAAAAAAATTATTGAAAATCAGCTCTGACTACCCCTAATCCCTTAAATAAACAATTCCCGATATTTTTTTGACAGAAAGTAATTGGTGCTAGAAAAAGTGGGGTCTTGTGAAAAGCTTGTAGTATTGTAAACTGGAGATTTAAGCCTAGAAAAATGGGGTCGATGTATCATACTATAGCTCGAAATTGTATAATGTAGAAGCTAGCGTTATTTAGTATGAGTACACATTTGGTTTGATGAGTACACATTTGGTACACCTTATGCACCGCTTAAGTGTTGTTATTGCTGTATTCAACTGGCTTTGTATTTATAAATTATAGCGAAGGCAAATTATCGCTTTTCATTGAAGTGCCTCCAAAGTTATAGTTAAGTTTTGTGCTTTAGCGCTACCTGTTTTGCCGTTGTAATTCTTAAGCATCTCTATTCACGCCCGGGAGACAATACTACCAGCACCGTTCATTCTTTCTTTTGAATGTGAATAGATTCCTGGCACCTTTTCCCCACTTTTCCAGCTTCACGCTTTACTTTTTTTATATTTTTGTTTCTGCGACTATAATTGCTTTATTATTGGTCAGCCTTTAAAATAATTTGCCTAGCCAACATCAACGTTACACGGTACTAGCTTGCAATTGCTTATGGCGGGCTGCATTTGTGGCTCCTATTGCTTCTGGTTGCTTACCGCTTCAAATGCATGGTAAAATCTGCATGATCATCGAAAATCATAAGCTTGTATTTAAGTTGCGCTGACCACTTATCTACATACGTATATAATCAAATATAAGTGCAACCTAGCGCATGCATGTATGTGTGGATATATGTACGTGTTTATTGTCTATGTACTTGTAAGTGCATAGTCTTTTTCTTTGTGGTCACTGCAGGATATGACAATTCCCTTATTAAGCGGAGAGTCTAGGTTGCTGATATATTCGGATGTATGTGAAGACTTTATTCTCTTTATTCACTTTATCCACAAATTAGCAGGCCAGAGAGGAGCAATAATTCGTTGAAGTCTTTGAAGCATGACACAGATTAATTGTAAACAGTTTGCATGCTTGTAATCGGCTTAACTTCCAAAGGAAATTCGCTTTAATATCT
Source organism: Anastrepha fraterculus (assembly GCA_037575425.1). Taxonomy (NCBI): domain Eukaryota; kingdom Metazoa; phylum Arthropoda; class Insecta; order Diptera; family Tephritidae; genus Anastrepha; species Anastrepha fraterculus. The sequence continues at coordinate 242,056 of JAYXIM010020480.1, read as the reverse complement.
AATGAATTGGCAGCAAAGCTTTCGCAGCTATCTGGCACTGAGAAATATTTAATATCAATTTTAGCAGTAATAACCGGTAAATAATTAGAAGTGATACTTCATGCATCTAATCCGACGGCGGTTCCTTTAAATGAACACTTTTTTCACAAGGTGGTGATATTAAGTAACGCGATTGGCATTTTAAACTATTACATTTTTTTCATACAATTCAAGTTCATTGGTTTTTTTTTCCTTGTTCACCCCTCTCGGGAGCATAGGGCCTGGACAATCCTCAGTCTTGAGTTGGTTTCGTTAATCCGTTTTTGATTTCTGACAGCGTAGGTGATTAGCCTGCCGCTACCAGTCCTAAGTAGTGGGAGTGCCTACTTGTCGTTGCTTAGGAACAACGCCTTCTTACTGTGCCATCTGTGTTTCACATTTTTCTGGGAGAAGGATCGCACAGATGGTTGAGAACTTCGTTAAATTTCGTGTATCTGTGTATCGATTTTACACGAGTATAACAGCCACTCTCGTACAATGTTGGATGTGTGCTTGGGGTCATTATCCTCCTGGAAGATAAACGTTGCTCCAAGGCCCAATTTTGTAGCGCTTTCTTTTAAGATATTTTTCAAAATATTTAAGTAACCATATCGGTCCATAATATTTTCGATATATACCAAGTTTCCAACCCCGTTCGCAGCCATACATCCCCAAACCATCACAGAGTTCCTCCAAGCTTCACAGTGCCGGTCATATTGTTTGGATCCAATTCCGCGTTAACTTTTCTCCAAACTTTTTCACGGCCATCAGATCCACAGATACTGAACTTACACTCATCAGAAAATATGACTTGGTTCCAAAACGTTTGGTCATATTTTTCATGATCTTTTGCGAATGAAATCCGTTTACTCCGATTGACACTACTCACGAAGGACTTTTTCCTAACATTGCACCCATGATAACCAGCACTATGCAAAACCCGGCGAATAGTTTGGGTGCTTAATTGTTTTCCAGTCTCATTTTCAACTTCAGATTTCAATTTGGGGGCACTTATTTTGGGGTTTGTCCTGATTTTCCGTACGACTAAGCTTTTTTCTCTGGGACTTTGCGATACAGCTGGCAGTTGCCAGATTGCAACACCAGGGTTGCCAAATCCCGAAATATAAAAGGCACCCCTCGTATTGTCTTTCATTTTACAACGATTTGTTTGCTGTTTGGCAAAGGGTAAGTATTCATTCGATAGAACTCTTTCTGCTCTACAAAACTATGTTAATTGTATTTTTGAGTTATTTAATTTTTTATTAGTTTTGAGGCTTAGAAATGAAGAATACCCAGCAGTCGAAAATCAACATTTCCGACACTTACTCTTCTCTGCTTTTGATCGAGGTCGAAAAGCTGCCGAAAGAATCTGGGACATGTGCGGCGTGTGTGGAGAAGGTGTCATGGGCGAGTCTTTTTGTTGACACAGACTAGCAAGCACAGCACTCAGACAACATTAAGTCCATTGTACTCGGATTCCCTTTTTAATTTTCTTTAAATCTATTCGACCTCCGAAGACATTTGAGTAGATCAGTTTTGTTCATCTGCAGCCCCTCTCAGCCGGCCAAGCTCGCTTGTGGGTTACAGTAAACTCTTTTGAATTCTAAATCACTTTTGAAGTAGATCGGTCGCCAAACCAGTTGTGAATTGGCAGAAAAAATGAACTGGGATCATACTCGTAAAACGATTCTTAATCACCTTCATTCAATTGGGTTTACCAAAAAATTGGGAGCCTCACGGGCTCAACGAAAACAACAAAGAAAGTCGTCTTCAAATTGCTATTCAGCATCTCGCCCACCATCGAGCAACACGCGATCATAAACAGCGCATTTTGAACAGAATCGTCACGGGAGATAATAAATGGTGTCAATTCATCAATATGAAGCAAAGAAAGGAATGGGTGGCTCCAGGAGATGCGCCGAAGCTGAGAGCCAAAGAAGATCATGATATGTTTTTGGCCTGGCATGGTGCACTGGGAAATACTCGACAATAATGTCATGGGCAACAAGGAGCTCTACGTTGCCCTGCTACACCGCGTGAATGCGACTATTCGACTATTATCATAACCTACACTATTCCTATATTCGCACAACTGGTTTGAGAATATTCTATTCTACGGCGAATATTCTATTCGCTTTCCATTTCTCAGCTTCCATAAAGTCAATCATAATCCAATCCATAACTATCAAAACAAATTTCGTATAGCCTCATTACAACAAAAAGTAAATCGTGACTATCGAAGATGATTTAAATACCTAAAAAATTTAATATAAGATAATTACAAATTATCTGTTCTGGTCTTACCTTCTATCAGTGATGCCCGTTCTTATCTTTTGGAGTCATAAAGACTGTAAATATCGGAATTAGCCTAGTCCTTTGTCATAATATGCGTTAATTTTTTCATTTTTCTTCTTCCGCTCGGTATTTATAAAAAAATATTTTCTTGCAAAATAATTTGGTTATACTAAAAGCAGCAAAAGATAATTACTTTAACATATTTTTTGCACGCACTTTCAATTTACACTAAGGTTCACAGTTAAACGTTCGCGTTACATTCGTAATTATTTTGTATCCAAAGCAGAAAACTAACAGTAGTCGTTTATGAAAAAAAATGTAATATGTTTTACTTTACGTTACTTTTTCGCTGAGCTCACTTCTACCCTTGCTCTGTTTACCTTTCTCTCAAAACTCAATCAACTGTTAAATTACAAAAATTTTCCTTGCTCTCAAACAAGGCAGCAAAAATACTTTGAAAACTGTTGCTACCATCTGCATTTAACGAATGAGCCTCCCACTAAAAAAAAGCACATTTTTTCCATGTCCGCATGTATGTGTGGGCAGCATATGGGACTGGCTTTTCATGCCACTTTGGTTGAACTTGCCACACCTGAATGCATTGGCTGCGATTTGGAACATTATGCACCTCCTTGCCAGCTATAGCGCACACATACTCGTATGTGTATGGTATGTAGTAGTATTTGTTTTCGCGTACTTATATGTGCGCAAGTAAGCGCAAAATTGGTTTTTGAAATTTTGGAGCTTCTGCGGCATTAGTTGCAAGAAGTATTTGCTTCAACAAAATTGCTTAGAAAAAAATACACAAAGTTCCTTTCTTTTGTTCAAGTGTTCACATATTAGCCTAGAGGTCGCTTTGTAGGTCAACAAAATTAATAAAAAAATTGTAAAATCACTTATCCGCACCACTGAGCTTAGCTATTTTATCGCAACCTCTTTGGTAAGTAGTAACCAGTACACATTTATTCACTTAAAGGTTGGCCATGATGCTCTAAGCGATATAGAGACATTATATAATAATAAATATATAAAATATAAAAAACTTTCAGTCGTGGGTATTATTTTCAACTACAGTATATTTTGTCAAAAAATATTGGAATTTGGTAAGTGATCTAAAGCTCATTTAAAGGGATTGCCAAGGAAAGATCAAATGGTATTTATAGAATATTTTCTGGTAGAGCCACAGAAATACCACAAATCTTTGATAGTATAGTAGAAAGATGGGTTGCTGAATTTAAATGTGGTCGTACAAGCCTTGAAGACGATCCACGTCAAGAACGTCCAAAAATAGCAACAACACCAGAAATGGTACAAAAAATACAGGATATCGTATTTGAAAATCGTCGAGGGACTGAAAGAGATTTAATAGACGCCCTATACATCTCATTAGGCAGCGTAAGCAATATTTTGATATATTTTATGGGTTTTCAGGAAGTTGTGAGCACAATGGGTGCCGCAGTCGCTAGCAATGGAACAGATACCTGTATACATTCGAATGCGACTTTCTCAGCAACACTTAGAGCGTTTTCGGAAGTTCAAAGTGAATTTTGTGCGTGGATTCATCACTATGGATGAGACCTGGGTCTATCACTAAGAACGCAAATCAAAACAAGAGGCTAAGGAGTGAGACGAACGTTATTCTTTAGCGCCAAAACGAGTTAGTGTCGAGAAATCGGCCAAGAAGGTTTTAGCATCAGTGTTTTGGGATGCGAAAGAAATTTCGTTTGTGGATTACTTGCAGACTGGTGACTCTATAAATTCTTAATTTTATTGTAACCTGCTGAAGGAAAAATTCTGACAATTCTGTGATCAGTTGAAGGAAACAATGCGTGATAAGAAACCCAGTTTTCAAAAGAAAAAAATTCTTTTTCATTAGGACAATACACCGTGTCACAAGAGCTGTTTTGAAAATGGCTAAAATCCATGAATAAATGTTCGAATTGTTGAAACATTCACCGTATTCACGAAATTAGGTGATGAAATTAGTGACTTCCTTCTGTCCCCAGACCTAAAAAATGCATGTGTGGAAAACGTTTTTCATCAAAGGATGAGGTCATAACAGCTGTGGAAACGTATTTTGCAGCCCTTCCAGATTCTCACTTCAGGGATGGAATTCATAAATTGGAATCGCGTTGGAATAAGTGTATTGATGATCAGGGAGACTATATTGAATAATAAAGTGTATTTCAAACCATAAAATTGTGTTTTTCTTATAGAACCGCAAAACTTATTGAACAACCTAGTATGCGGAAAGACCTAAAGATTTTGCATAACGATAGCGCACCGTCTCACAAGGCTATCGCTGTGAACGAATCTCTGGCCAAGATCTCAACAAATATCATCCATCAACAGCTAATATTTGCTTCTTATATGTCTCCGCGGCCGAAGTAGTCGGATAAGTTGGTGCGTAATTATCATTCAGGGGTGCGTAGGGTCGAATATCCGCAAATAAAACCGCAAATTTATAGAAAACGTTTTTCGATCGATCGCCCCTCGGCAAGCCATAGAAAAGCTCCTCATAAAAAACCATTTGTCATTCGGAGTGGACTTAAAGCTGTAAGCTACTCCATTTGTGGAAAAACATCAAGAGGTGCGCCAGAAATAGGAGGAGGAGGTCGGCCAAATACCTAACACCAATTATTATTTTTTTACACGGCTCCAGCTGACTTTCTCCTCTTTCCGAAAGTTCTCTCTTTATCAATTACCACTTCGAGGCATCCCGCTACAGTCACTAGACAGCATACAAGAATGAGCTAAGAACCAGACTACAATTTTCCGCATGTTTTTGACTCAGAATCACCCCAGCATGATACGTTTTTGAGATACTCGGCTTAGGAGTATAAAAAACACGATATATTGTAACAACTAATTTATAATATTTATCGAATTTTAAGGCAAATGCATATCAATCTAAAATTTCGGAGTACACATTTCTCTTAAATTATTGAAACCATCTCGCTTAAAATACTTTATAAAAATGTTTAAGCATTCCTTTAAACACGAACTTTTACTTCACTGTGTGAAAATTCAGTGCAGATTTTTTGCTTAAGCGTTGAAATAAAATTTGCAAATTGGAGTATTTTTTTTTTAAAGCATTCACATACCAGTATTTTTTTAATAATAAGCTGCTCAGAAAGTTTTCGCATTTCGCTTTTGTGAATTAGAGGTTTTCGGAGTTGAAGTTTTTTTCGGAGTGTCTTTTTCTCTAATTGCTTTTAAAGTATTTGTCTTTTGTGCTTGTTTCAATAGTTGTCTTACCGCAAACTATTTTCGGAGTACCAAAAAAATTCGGAGTTGTAATGTTCATATATTTAAGTATTTGTGCCTTGTCCGTTTGCGCTTGTTTTCATAGTTTTTAGATGGTGAATTATTTTCGGAATACCCAAAAATTTCGGAGTTAATAGTTTTGTTTTATTTTCAAGTGTTTGCCCTTTTTTGAAGGCTTGCAGAGTTTTCGGAGCAAAAATGTGGTGATATCTGAAATTTCGGAGCAGATAAAATTTGGAGTTATAATTTTATGCTCCCAGTTATCATTTCGCGCCAGTAAAACTCGACGGAATTATCATAAAAAAATTAAAGAGAGTTGATACATGATACATATTCCGTTATTTTTACTAACGTTATTTTTATGCACGCACTGCCGCAACGCTAATTGCATTTCCTTTGTCAACACCCTCCGCACGCACTAATTTATTACGAGTACAACCTACTTTTTACTTACTCGCACTTAGATATTTGTCAGCTTAAATCCTTCTTGAACAACACTTAGCGATAGGTGCATTTCCAATTTATTTCCAAGATTCGGGCGGTTAGCAGTTTATATTTTCCACTACGCCTCCGCCGGAACATTTGCCAATAACGCATTTTTCTTCGTGATAAATGTGTCGCAGTGGCATAGTGAAAAATTCGTATGCGTGTAGCGGCAATAGAAATGGATATAAGCGCAAATTGATAGTGCAACACGCATGTTGCATGCTGCAGGCATATGGTATCTCCACTACTAAACAGGATTTTCGCGACTTTGGCTACCGGCTCAAAATAGATTAAATGCGTTATCTCACTTTGCCCATTTTCGCACCTCCAATGCCAGCTTCTCTTCGGCACTTGCCCATCTTCATCAGTGTTAGTACACATGTTTTCACAGATTTCGAGTTGGTAACGCAAAAACTAACTGCGCATTGTGGAATTTATTAGCAACATTTGTCAATAGATATGCAGTAGAAGAAAATAAGTTTCTGCACCTTTAACCCTCTAAATTGGCGGACAAACTTAACACATTTATTTTTCAATGGCAATTAATCTGTTTTGAAGAAAAATTAACCAATAAAGTTTTGCATTAATATCTGGCCTAGTAAAGATTCAACTTTTTAAAGAAGTCTTAAGAATTGATATTGAAACGATATCGCCTGTAGTTTCTCATGGAATTTGCCTGACAACTTTTAAACTTCCGCATCGCTATTAAGCCAGATTTATGTATTGTAACTGGCAAGGCAGTGAAGCTGGTGTGAACTTAGTTGCCCTTATGAGTGGACTACAGAATAAAGCTCAGTTATATTTGTTAAGATATAGACTCATTACAAGGATCTCCCTCGCAACATGACTCCAAAAAAGTTTCTACAACTTCCTCAAATCAGTTCATGGTAACCACGAGGGTTGGTATGTTATTAGAGTACTGCTCAATAGGACCGCTCGGTGAGGTTGCACATTATTTAATTTCACCTTTTGTAGGAGCTACTCGGACGCTCTGTAAGCATACAACATCATCTCTTCAGGGATCTTATTTCCGTGGGGCTAAGAAACTCACTTTATCAATATCCCTACTGTTTTAACCGCGGATGTTAGCCAGTAAAACAGAGTTATCAAAGTCACCAAATGTATGTAACTGACAGCGTTAGTGTCGATTACGGCTTATTCGAAGCAGACAAAGTCCTATCAGAATTCCTCAAACTTCTTGCACTGCATAAATGTAATCTGTAGTGGGTTTCAGAGCAATTAAGCCACGAATTTGGTCAATGTTGGATAACCAAACTGAGCTTAGTTCGACAGGAATCTACTCTCTACATAATTTTGAATCCTTATTATGGAAATTGTTTAGAAAACAAACGAGATGAAATCATCGTCAGGCTAAGACTCAAACTACTTGGTTCCTACTATATCCATTCTTGAAGTTCAATCAAGGCAATCAAGGCTCTGTGCATATTCCGCGTAACGATTCTCTAATAACCTCTAAAAACGTTAGCCTACATTTTCTCGTTTTCTTCTTTTTTCCCGCATTTTTTCTATTATCAACTCTCACGCAGAAGCTTAAATGGAAAATGGAAAAACAAAAAAAAGTTGTTTGGCTTTCTTTATTTGAATATGTGAATACCACAATTGTCTCATACATGGCGTTATCTGTAGGTAATATTCTTACACTAATCTAAGTTAGCTTGCCGGTGACTCCGCTGGCCAGTAAGGTGCAACAAATGTAGACATTTACTTTTTGAATCGGCTATGAAAAAAAAACTAATTAATATTTTTTCAAACTTTTTTTTTTATTTTGAAGATTGAACATTGTCATTTACGAATGAAAAAAAAAAATCTCGTTCAAATGACTGCCACGACTGGCTTTACAGTAGGCCATTCGATCAACCCAATTTTTAAGCACATTTTCGATTGTTTGGGCTCCAATTTCATGAATGGCAACTTCGATTTCGTGTTTTAAAGCATTAATCGTCTCTGGATGGTTCGCATAGCATTTGTCCTTAACGGCTCCCCACAAAAAATAGTCCAACGGGCTTAAATCACAGCTCCGAGGGGGCCAATTGATATCGGAATTTCGACTGATTATTCAGTTTTCATGTGAATCAGCCTTACACGATCTTGTTAGCAAGATTGAAGCCGGGCTGGAAGCTGACGAATACACAATGGGCGTGTTCGTGGACATTGAGGGGGCTTTTGATAATGCCACTTTCGGCTCGATATGTTCTTCTGCCGAACGACACGGAGTTAATCAAGCCATTATAAAATGGATATATTCCATGCTCTCTGAGAGGTTGTTAACCGCTGGTGGGAGCAGTGACGAAAAAAATCACAGTCAGGGCCAAGCAAGGATGTCCCCAAAGGGGTGTTCTTTCTCCGCTGCTGTGGTGCTTCGTCGTAGACTCTCTATTAGTGGAGATGCAGGAACTCGGTTTTCACGTCCAAGCATATGCGGACGACGTCTGTGCGCTAACATCGGATAAATCCTTAAGGAGGCTTTGCACGAAAGTGCAGAAGATTCTGGACAAAATCGATGGCTAGTGCATGAGACAAGGTCTTTCCGTTAATCCGAACAAAACAACCATAGTCTTGTTTACGAGAAAACGGAAATTGGATGGACTCAGTCTTCCAACACTGAAAGGTGTGACACTTGCTCTTTCAAACGAAGTTCAATATCTTGGATTAATCTTGGATAAGAAGCTGACTTGGGAGGCACACGTTTCACTGAAGGTCAATCGTGCATTGAAGATTTTTCAGCAATGCCGTAGAGCCTTTGGCAAAACCTGGGATCTGAAACCTGCTGTGGTCCTATGGATATACACAGCACTTATCAGACCAATCATCACTTACGCCTCTGTGGTCTGGTGGTGACGGAGCATGGTTAAGTCCACAATCCGGGAACTATACAGGCTGCAAAGAAATGTATGTTAATGCATCACGGGTGCCATGAGTACAACCTCTGGTGATGCCCTAAATGCTATGCTTGATTTGCTCCCCCTGGATCTTAAGATACAACAGGAAGCAATAAAAGCAATGAGTAGACTCCATAAATATGGTTTCTGGCATGAAGATGGAACTTCGGGACACAGAGAAATCTTTAAGTTGCTGTCGGAGCAGTATCCACTGTTTTTGGCACCTAAAGATGACCTGATACCCACAGTTTTATTTGGAAGGAAATTTGATGTCAGAGCAATCCAGAATGCATGCAGGGAGGTTTGACGGATATTTTCTTTAGCGATGGGTCCAAGACTGAAATAGGGTCTGGAGCCGGATGGTACTTAAACGATAGTAATAAGTATCACTAAACTATGGGGGGAATGCCAACTGTTTTCGAAACAGAAGTTTTTGCCATCCTAAAAGTAGCCGAATGGATAATCGAGAGGAGATGGAGCGGGAAACAGATTGGAGTCTTCAGTGACAGTCAGGCTGCATTGATGGCCCTGGAGAACGCGAAGCAAACCTCAAAGATTGTTAAAGAATGTAAGAAGAAGCTTAATTCTGTCGCAAGACAAAACAGGCTTGTACTTATATGGGTTCCGGGACACTCCGGTGTTCACGGAAACGAAATTGTTTACGAATTGGCCAACCGTGGATCAGCGGTGCCCCCACAGGAGCCAGAGCCAATAATCGGAATCAGTCCCGCAGGAATCAAGAATTGGATCAGCGATTATATAATCAATCTACATAAAGAGTGACGGTCCGGTCTGGAACGCTGCAGAACTGCAAAGTGTTTTGTGACAAGTCCGAACAGAAAACTGTCAAACTTTCTACTAAAACTTAGAAGGAAAGATATTCGGTTGATGGTCGGCATCATTACAGGACACAACCCATGGGGTCAGCATATGACCATCATTGGAATCATCGAGAACCCGGTATGCCTGTCATGCTTGGGGAAGGCGGTTAGCACTGAGCACTTTCTCTGTGAGTGTCCTGCCTTTGCTAGAGCAAGGCTACGAGTATTGGGTTCCGATGTCATGAGAATGAGTAATATTCGTTCTCTAAAACTGTAGGATATTTAAAGATTGGCCAAAGAATCTCTCAAGACTAACTATCTCCATCTCTGTCTCTATTCTTTCCTATCTCTTTTTCTGATACTTTTCTCCCTCCCTCCTTGACTATCTACCCCCTTTCCAGAGCTTTAAATACAATAGGCTCTTTAGCCTGAGTGTTTTAGGAGCCACCAAATCTCCTGGTGCTCCTTGGCTCGACCTTTTCAAATTCAATGGGAATTTTCAAATTTCGCGGGCTACGTATATTCGAATTTCGATTATCTTTTTTTTTTATGTTGGTACACTCGTCTCGAAGATATAATATGTTCACGGCTTGTGAGAGGCATAAATAAGACAACTGTTTTGCGTGTTCGGCGATTTTCTGCCATTGAAAAAAGTAGATCAAAGAAGTTGCATCAAATTTTGTGAAAAAAAGGATCTAAGTGCTCAAAACTACATGAAATGGTGACAAAAAAATGTTTGCAAGTGGTACAAGCTTTTCACAGAAGGGTGAGAAGATGTGAATGACGACGCTCGCACTGGACGCCCCAGCACATCAACAACCAATGAAAATGTTGAGAAAGTAAAGAAAATTGTTAGAGAGAATCATCGAATCACAATTAAAGAAGTTGCTGAAGATGTCGACATATCGGTTGGCTCATACCATGTAATCTTTTCGAAAATGTTGGGCATGAAGCGTGGGACAGCGAAGTTCGGTCCAAAATTGCTGAATTTTCAGCAGACCAAAACCAATGACGCATCAGCATCGCTCAGGAATTGTTGAATGACGTCAACGATGATCCAGATTTGCTTAAAAGGGTCATAACTGGTGACGAACTATGGGTATATCGTTATGACAACGAAATATCGAACGATTGGGCCCAATGGAAGAGTAAATAAGAGCCAAGACCAAAAAAAGCACACCAAGTTCGATCAAATGTCAAGGTTTTGCTCACTGTTTTCTTTGATTAACATGGCGTCAGGAGTTCTTACCACAAGGTCGTACGCTAAATAAGGAGTAATGCGTAGTTTGCGTGAAGCAATACGAAAAAAACGCCCGGCATTATGGAAAAAAATGTATGGCTTTTTGCATCGTGATAATGCACCTGGACACCGCAAGGACATACCAAAGAGTGCATATCAGAACTGCTTCAAGGATTGGACAAAACGATGGCATAAGTGTATTATATTTATATGGGGACTCTATATTCGGGGATTACTTTGAAGGAAATAAAAAAGAAATTGATGAAAAAATAAATATTTTTTGAGAGAAATGAGAATTCACCATATTTTTTGAACATACCTCGTATAACAATAATTTTATACAACTATTTTTTTTAGTAACGACGAAACAATGTTTGATCTTTTACGAAACCATTGATCTTTTTCGGGAAATGTTTCCGGACCGTGTTATCTCTCGAAGAGGTGATCACAATTGACCACCGAGATCTTGTGATTTAACACCTTGTGACTTTTTTCACGTGAAAGAGAAGGCCAGTCAACAGCCCAGGGTCGATTCAAGACCTCAAAAATGGAACTCGTGAGGCTATCGAGGACATAGGGCAGCCACTTTGCAATTCGGTTATGGAAATTATTTAATGAAAAGGATATTGTCCTGTAAGCGTGGTCGTGGTGGGCATTTGCCTGATCTTATTTTCCACTATTAACGGCATACCTACCTTCCTCTTTATAAGGAAATAAACACCTGATCATTTATATTAAAAAATACCATTTTTCTTTGAATATCAAAATAACACCTTTGTTTGGAAAGCCCTGTATAATTTCCTTCATCTTCTCCCCACGAAAGTGAATTATGGGCACTTTTTCGCAAAGTAGCACTGATAACATTCATTAACTGTTGCCCCAATCATCTTAGCCATAAATTATTTTAACACACTGTTAATGAAGTTATTAATCAAAATTACGTACAAAATTAAAGGCGACATATAAACGTTTTATTACTTCATTTGAACTCAAACTTCTTGACCAAAAGTTCAAAAAATATCAAACCTGTTTAGAGGCGCTCATCCGCAATATTTGCTTAAATATGTTTCCGGTATATCTAAGTATGTAGCATAGGGGGGTTTAAAAAAAGGTGCAAATGAATATGAAGCTCAAAATTCCACGAGGAAGTCAATTAGTGAAGAATAATGTCGCAAACCGCAAAAGAAATGCAAAAATGCCTAAGCAAATTTTTGTTTTGTAATTGGAACATGCATGTGAGAACGTAGTTCTGACGCTGTGCACTTACTCTTTGGAATACATTCTTACATACGAGTACACTTACGAAGAGCAGCCCATATGTAAGGTAGTGAGAGTAGAAAAGACATGCTTGCACAGACTCATATACCAATTATACAAAAACAAAAAAAAACACTGTTTGCACATCATAAAATAAATAATATTAAAATTCCTCAGATGAGGTCAGATGACGCAGAGCTTATCCAGCTCAAGCAGATGAGGTCATATGACGCAGCACTTTCCAACTCACGCTGTGTTTATAAAAGGAATTATTGCCGGAAAAATAGTCAGTTTAAATTTGAATTTAAGCAGAAGAAGATCATGGAGCTACTTGTGATATTTGTGGCATGTAAGTGAAAAAACTTGGCCATTGCCATTGAGCACCTTAAATAAGTCAGTTCTCTTTACATATTTCTTCCCCACTTTCTTCACAGCGCTAATATGTGTTCAGGTAGATGCATTGCCATACATCGACTCCGTTAGCTCAGAGTCCAGTGAAGAGATCCAGTATGGTCGTACTGGTGGAAAGCCCAAAGCGCCTTTGTTGCCTTTGCCACAACTTGACTCCGTTTCCTCTGCATCGAGTGAAGAGATTTTGAATAATCCTTCTGCTGGAAGGCCACCACCGCCGATGCCTTTGCCACTAATTGACTCCGTTTCCTCTGCATCGAGTGAAGAGATTTTGAATAATCCTTCTGCAAGAAAGCCACTACCACCGTTGGCTTTGCCACTAATTGACTCCGTTTCCTCTGCATCGAGTGAAGAGATTTTGAATAATCCTTCTGCTGGAAGGCCACCACCGCCGTTGCTTTTGCCACTAATTGACTCCGTTTCCTCTGCATCGAGTGAAGAGATTCTATATATTCCTACTGGTGGAAAGCAACAACCGACTTTAACGGGCGTAGGTGTAATCACACTACCTATTCTACAGGCTGTTAAAGTGACAGAGCCACCTAAGTCGAATGGAATTGAAAATAATCTTTTACTCACTCCAGTTTTAGCGTCACAAGACGTAAAGGAACAAAACTTTGGAGGTCCTGATGGCAAAGCTGACGACAAAAATACACAAGAAACCAAGGCAGGTGAGCGCTGGCCAGTATTGAAGCTTAATGGTGAATCGTCCAACAATATTGATGAGAATGAGATCTAAAAATGGTGAAGGTGGCAGGTGTTAGTTAACAGATGAGAGAAATTAATAATTTAAATTTGGGCTAAATATTTGTGAAATTACAAAAAAAAGTTTTAAATTAGGTGGAGAAAAGTGGCAGAACAACTGATTTTCTTATTCCATTCGTCAACAATAATGAATTAAAATGTTTGCTTAAAAAAAATCCAAGAGACTGGATATGTAAACATTTAGACTTACCAATCAATAAAATCACTTTTGGAATATACAGTTTTTATTTTCTTACATTCTGATCAATTGCTTTACTGAGGTCCTCACTCTAAGGCTCTTAATCAGATATGTTTCGCTCCTAGCATCCACCCAGGCTGACACTATGAATCTTGTTCAGAGTAGCTCTACTCTTACCTTTACCACGACCTTTTTTTTGAAAGATAAATGTAAGTCTTCGTGAGGTCGTCTTGCAGTGACTTTTTTCTTTTTGACGATATGAAGACATATCCAAAACTTCCAGATTCCTTAGAGTCCATACACCTTACACTAACTAGACGCCTGCCTCTGGGAGTTGTACAAGGAAAAGATTATGAACTACTTTTAGATAAGCACTTCCTGGAGATCTTGCACACCAATGCTCAATTTCTCACTTTCAGCCAGAGTCAGAACAGAAATTATTCAAAATATTAGGTTAAAGGTGTTTACAGAGCGTACAAACTAAGTTACTCTGTGCTTCAGCTTCAGCAAAGGTTTTCTACCATAGAGTTAATATGTCCTCGAAACAATTATCCTTGAAATGCTCTTTTAGACTTCCAAATCGGTGTAACGTCTCCCATGCTGAGATCCAAGCTACAGACCAAACAGCAAAAAGAATAAGACTGATAGACTTATCTCCAGCAAACCTTAGGATCAGCAAACTGGATCTTAAAACTACAAAATGCCTGCTTGAATTCAACAGATCAAATGACAGCGTCCTCACAGATGTTATAACGAGTCACTGCGCTATTGGCACCCTATCCAGTGCAATGGGTCTACCTCACAATGACTTCGGTACACCTCCACTTTGAATGTCTTGCCCTCAAGGAAGCCGTGCCAAATATCTTGGTGATTATTTCTTTGAATACCTAAGCCTGAAGGGACTAGTTGCCTTCTTAAAAAGATCTAAGTGGTTTAAACAACTTAGTAAGGGGATGGGAGTGAAATGCAGGTGTGACAATTGTCCTTAGGACCACCGAGTGTCTTGGTTTAGATAACACGTTGCTAGCCTAACCTAACCTAGACTTAATATGGAAACATGAATGTGGAAAAAGGCACAACTGGGGCACAGTATATTTATTGAGCTATCGAATTAATTAATTAAAATAAAAATTTTTATTAATACTTTATGTGAGGAATGGGATAGATACAGACTTAATAATTGAGACATTTTATTTAGCCCTTCGACGCCATACAGATACTTCAAAGAGATAGCAGGAGATATATATCTCAGTTTTTCTATCCTTTTTGTTGAGATTCTATGTAAGCACCCCAAGAAAAAAAAAACAATTTTACATTTTTGGGTTAAAAACTTTATCGCAAAAATGAAGACAATGAAAATTTGTCTAAAAATTATTAACAAAATTGTATGTGCACACGTAGTTATTGGGGAAATTCGACTAATGTTTAAGTAGTAAAGTCCTAGTGCGCGCTCACTGCGATCATCTCCTAGACCTTAACACCTTGTTGGCCTCCCTGTGACGGCTCTGCATTTTGTTGACTGTGGTGGTGGCGCTGCTGTTGTTGTTGTACATGATTGATTACCTGTGGAATGTGTTGATGAACTTGATTGACCACATTTTGTACTTTAGCGGGTATCTCAGGCCGCACTTGGCTTGCAGCAAAGCCACTCTGTGGCTTCTGAACAACACCCTGTTGCTGCTGTACATGAGAGATCACTTGTGGAATATGTTGATGCACGTGCTCGACAATTTTTCGAACTTCTGGGGGTATCACAACACCTTGAACTTGATGAGGAATTTCCAGTTTTTGTGGTTGTTGTTGATTTTGTACTTGGCGTTTGTGTTGCTGTACTTGGCTGATCACCTGTGGTATATGCTGATGAGCCTGGTTGACGACTTGTTGCACCTTAGCGGGCACCTCGAGTTGCTTCGCCGCACCCTGTTGCTGTTGTTGTACATGAGAGATCACTTGTGGAATATGTTGATGCACGTGCTCGACAATTTTTCGAACTTCTGGGGGTATCACAACACCTTGAACTTGATGAGGAATTTCCAGTTTTTGTGGTTGTTGTTGATTTTGTACTTGGCGTTTGTGTTGCTTTACTTGGCTGATCACCTGTGGAATATGCTGATGCGCCTGATTGACGACTTGTTGCACTTTATCGGGTACGTCGGGTTGTTTCGCCGCACCCTGTTGCTGTGCATGAGAGATCACTTGTGGAATGTGTTGATGCACGTGCTCGACAATTTTTCGAACATGTGGGGGTATCACAACACCTTCAACCTCATGCGGAACTTCCAGTTGGTGATGATTTTGTACATGGCGCTTATGTTGTTGTGTGTGATTGATCACTTGTGGAATGTGTTGATGCACGTGATTGACGACTTGCTGCACCTTAGCGGGTACCACCGGCTGCACTTGCTGCCCAACCGCAACACCTTGTGGCTGTTTTTGTTGCTGTTGAAATTTGTCAACAATCTGCTGTAATTGTTGAGCTTGCTGATTTAAGTATTGAATTATTTGTGGAATGTGTTGATGTATTTCTGCGACCACTTGCTGCACATCCGGTTTCTTACTAAGATCAGAAACAACACCCTGTGAGACTTGTTGTTGACCATTTGGAACTTGTGGAACATGTTGAACAGGCACTTGCGATTGTAGCTGCTTCTCAACGGCGGCTACACCTTGCGGCTTTTGATTAACCACTTGTTGTTGCTGCTGCTTCTGCTGCTGTAAATGGTGATTTACTACTTGTGGAATGTGTGCGTGTACCTGTTCTACAATATTTTGCACATGCGCGGGCACTATTGGTGGAGTCACCACATTATCACCAACAATTGCTGATTTCACCTGTTTTTGATGGTGCAAATGATTACTCAGAACCTGTGGGATGTGCTGGTGGACCCGGTCGACGATATTCTGTATACGACTGGGGACCTGATAGCCCTCATGTGGTATGGGTACATGTTGCACTACACTAGTGATGGTGATTTTGGGTACATGTGGTACATGTGATCCGTGTTGGTGTGATTGGTGGTGTTGTTGCTGTTGTTGTTGTTGGTGGTGGTGTGACACGTGTTGGTGAACATGTGGTTGTCCATGCGAAACATGTTCATGAACTTGTAGAGGATTTGAAACAACCTGCTGTCCATGCTGAAGATGCGAAACATGTTGCTGGCCATGTGAAACAAGTTGTTCAACATGTTGCTGAATTGCTTGTGCATGCTGATTATGCTGTTGATCGTGAGCACTTTGTTGCTGCTGCTGGTAATGCTGTGCCGTTACAGCAACCGCGTAAGCGCTGGCAATGAGTGCTAAGTTTGGAGAAAGAAAATATTTTCAAACAAAAATTAAACTAAGAAATCGATTTTCTGATTTTATAAATTCTCAAAATTGAAATAAAAAATGCTAACTTTTCGCCACGTTTACGTGAGAGTTAACTATTTTTATAAAATTATTTTTGCTACCCACCGTATATTAAGTAACCCCTCATATTATGCAATTTTCTCTAAGCGTAGGAAATTAAAAATAAAAAAAATCGTTCAAATGCTTTGCAGTGAACGTTCAAAGCCGTTCTGTGCTCAAGACAATCCACGTCGAGTGCTTTTTATACCTCCGAATACCGAATTTCTCGGCTCATCGGCACCTGTGCACTTGCACTTTGTGACCGTTGCATTTCCTTTGTCTGAAATATCAAGAGAATTTTCTTTTTTGTACTTTTTTATTACAAATTTGCATCTTCACTAATTACTTTCCCATATAAATTTTTCGAAGTTTACACGAAGTTTGCACTGATATTCTTTAATGCATTTTTATTATTTTTATTTTCCATTTCACTCAATACAGGTATTTGCAAAAATTTGGAATCTGTATAATTTTCTTGTTATCTGGTCATTGTGACGATGGTTTATTGTTGTTGGTTATTTTAAAAATTATTTGCATATATGTAAATTGATTAGCCTTTGGGTATTATCTGCTGTTAGCAACACGGAAATTTTGCCTCAAGTGTAATGATAAAAAGTACAAATTTATTTATATTATATGTATTGACTGCTTTTACTTAGCCTTTCGGCAATAAGGAAACCTTCTCGTCTTTTTGACAACAGCAGTCACTGCCAGGCGTCGTTATGACTAGACGAAATTGCCCATCTAACGGAGGTATTGCACTCTCATTCATCTTTAGTGCTTGTATCTGCACCACCTCTTTTGCTAAGGTGTAGAGGGGATAGAGAGTGAGAGAGTGAGAGCCAATAACGGGTAAAAATTCCTCAAAGGATGCTTGATTATGAATATTTTTGCAAGACATTTCATGGAAACTAAAACATTCTGAAACACTGAAAAATTTCATCAGCTGTTCAAAAATAACTTATAAACTTCCATTTTTGTATACTAATTTCATATTCACTGATTAAAAAAATGTATAATTCAGAAGTGCAGTATGAGTGATAAAGGAGTGTTAGAGTTACTGCCTTATTTTTGCGATATATTTATCGAGATCAGACATGAGCCACGGCTGGTTTGCAGGCACACGTCAAGTCAGCTATGCATTTCGTAAGCTTAATACGGGAGCTGAAGATATGAGGGAAAGCTAAAGAAATATTAGCATAAGTTGCGGCCCATATTTCGCTAATAAGTAAGCTGTATCTTGCGACTCGCTAGTCATTCTCGCTTTCTCACTGCGAGGAAACTCCCGCTTCTTTCACTAAATCCACAGCGACACTCTTTACCACCTAGACAAAGGAGGTCAAGCTGCAGTTAATGTCTCGCCACATTAAAATGTTCAGCAAGCAATTTCTGCTCGGGTGTTACCGTAGAAACCATCCCTGCAGTCGCCTGCTAGATCCTGAGCCACCTCCTATGCGAGCCATTTTTTCGACTATAATGACGAGATCCAGGACCAAACACAACTGCAACTACTGGATCGCAAAATATATGGCCAGGCATTAAACGACCCCAGATGCCGTTATCGGAGTCCAACCACCACCCATTGCGGACGAAGAGCTTCAGCTGCCTCGTGAGACCCACGTAACCTTGGCTCATTTCGGTTTGGATATAATAGTAGGTCCAGCCCTACTTATCCAGAATCAACCTAGACATACTCAATATATGTCCGGGGTGCGGGATATCACTAACCACTTATTCACATGCCCTCTTAAACCCACATCCTCTAGACCCAAACTGCCGCAACAGCACGTTTCCTGGGCCTACGTTAGATTAGTTAGGCGATGACGACCGATGACTACACCGTACTGGCAGGATGTTGGGGTTCGTTGTTTGGTTAAAGTGGTGATTCATCCGGAATTCAACCAGCGCTTCCGCACCTTTTTGTTGTCACATATTCGTTATCAACTTGTTTAACAGTTATTTACAGCAAAATTATATCCAGTCTGTGCGGTTTAAAAACCTTATTAGGTTGTTGCCGTCTAAGCCAGATAGTTGTACGAGATTTTCGATCAGCGGTTTGTCCAGGGTTAACATTCTGTCCTTCCATAAGGCAGGGCATTCACAGAGGAAATGGAAGATTATTCATAATGTCCTGCTAATTTTGTATTTCGTCTGGTCCCTCCATCTATAATCCGCGATTGAGGGGTATTTTACGGAAATTGTATTCTTTGCTGTCTTGTGAGCTGCTGCAACAAAAAAATTCAATCCCACGCCTGCCACTAATTCTAGTTTTAGTAAGTTCTACTATTTCCACGAAATGTTTCCTTGCAGATGAAAGAGATTAACGAAACTCACAATCCTTCGTCCCTCTTTTTCTCATCTAACAGTTTTCGGTGCAACTTTCTCACCAGTGTGACGTCACACCTCTCTGATGGATGCAATCTTGTATTCTATCATTCTTGGGCGTTACATATTATGCATCTCAATTAATATTTACCTATCTCTCTCTTCTTATTTTCCAGCTCTACGAACTTCTAATTCAGTTGTCGTTCTCTGAGGCTCGCTACACATTCCTGTTATAGTTTCCCACGGACTCTCTTACTGCTATACGATCATTGGGGTCTCTGGTAGTCAGGCTGTCCACATGAGGAGGAGTAGAATACTCTTACACACTGATCTACACATATGGTATTCTGACATACCTACCTGTACGTAGAAAGTAAATTACTATAGACAAAGTGCCTATCCTAGATCCTTGATCCTCGTATACAGAGTACACTGAAATTGGAGAGGATGCGTCAATTTTACGGCCGGCTAGATTTATCCTCATAAGCTGGATGGCTGCTTATTTAAAATAAAAGAATTATAAAAATTCATATCTTTGAGTGATACAAACCAGGTTTAACGCCGAAAATAATATATTAATTAAAATACCAAATGATTAGTCGAATCGTAATAACAAGATTTAGTTTCCCCGAACGTAGAGAGCTCAATAAATACAGCCATTCATCACTGGCGCAAGTTATGGTTAGCAACCGTTTTTATTGCCAACCATTTATATTAACTCAATTTGCCATAAATTATAAGTTAATGTGTTAAAAATACGCTGAGTGAAGTAGCTGGCGAAAAGGAAACCTAAAAAATGCAACAGAGAATAAAAAAAATGTGAGATGATAATACATTTGTATTTTATTTACATTTTTAATTTATTCAAATTTTATTCACTCATTTCTTCGCCTTTCTCTGAGCTATAAATATTGTATTTTTATTGGTTTAAGCGTTTATACTTTTAGGAGTTTTAAAATAAACATTTGGTGTATAAAAAGATGAATTGGTGTTTGAAAAATACTCCCAACGTAAGCTTATTTTCGTTGTCGCTCTCTGGCGCGTGGCTTTGCATTTTACGATTGGAGGACACAATATCGTATAATTGTTTATCTCTTGATCGTCCTAATTCTAATTCTGTTCTAGTTTTTGCCTCGACACATCATAACCTAAACGGAAGCCCTGCCTTGTTACAGCGAAAAAAAGTGCCGAAACACGAACTTATACACCAATCGTTGTAGGCAGTGAAGAAAAAATACACTGTTGACTATTATCATCTACACACACAGTTTTAAGTTACTAGTGCTAGATGACACATAGGGCATCAATAAACAAGTTATAATTTCGTTTGCTTAGAGCTAGAGGTTTAATTTCACTCCAGGAACGGCCTGCTCTGTCCGCCTCTGTTGCTACTTGTCGCCTCCATGTGTTGGCTGGACGGCTTCCTTGGGAATTCCAGTATAGCGCTGTCATTGCAATGTCATCCCGTGGTTTACGCACTGTGTGCGATCCATTTCCATTTGCGACATATAATTTCAACGTGAACTGGTGTTTGTTGGGTAGCCGCCCAAAGATCATTGTTGCTTGTAATATCAGGCCAGAATATCGCATTATTTTTCATAGGCAATGGTTTAGGAGGATTGCAGTGATTGTGATATGCTTGTTGTTAAGTTCCATGTTTCACATCCATACAGCACTACCGACTTCATGTTGGCATCAAATATTTTCAGTTTTGTTTGCTTGGAGATATGGGTTGATCTCTATACCTTGTCTAGCATGTCAAATGCAACGCGTTCCTTAGATATTCGGTTGCGAATGTCAATTGTTGATCCGCCGTTTTTTAAAATTATGCTCCCAAGGTAGCAAAATTCTTCTACATCTTCAAGCGGAGTGTCGTCAATTTGAAGGGCTTGCGTTTCGGGGGTGTTAATCCGCATTACTTTGGTCTTTGCTATGTTAATTTTTAGACCTGTTTGTGCTACTGCATGGCATACCGCTTGTAGTTTAGCTGATGCATCTGAGTATTAGTACGATAGTAAATAAATATCGTCCGCATAGTCTAGGTCTTCAAGCCGGCCACATAAACCCCAGGAAATGTCTCTGCTGACCGCACACGCTTGTCGCATTGCTAGGTTCAGGAGTAAGTTGAACAAGAGTGGATGTGATATGTATTACATCCTTGCCTAACACCGGTTTAAACTTCGATAGTAATACTTAGAGCATTTTTGTATTTCACGCGGCATGAAGCGCCCAAGAACAATTTATTTATGATGGTGATAATTTTCTCAGGCACTCCTTTACATTCAAGAGCTTTCCAGATTGCTTCATGGTTGAGAGTGTCGAACGCTTTCTCGTAGTCGATGAAGGCGAGCGCCACTCAACCGACTGCTCAACGATTGCTCTCAAGGAGTTTACATGATCGACGCAAGAGCAGTGGGGACGAAAGCCTGCTTGTTCTTTGCATAGTACCTTCACCTAGTACCCTATAGGAGGTCAAAAAAATGATTTTTTTTGGAATTATTAACTACGAAAAATTTAATATAAAAAGTGATCAATTTAGAGCAATCGAATTTGAAATTGAAATATAACAACGTACATTAAAATTGATTGGGCAGCCATTATTATTTTTGTGTAGAGCCACTCAGGATATTTATTTTTTAGAAGTAACTCCTTCCAAATGTTGGGCGCAATTGCACCGCAATTCGGCCATCCAAAAACACCAATTTTGAATGACTCGCTGCACAACTTGCTCGGTATCTCGTGAATAACTTAAATAATTTTGGCTTCCAATACCTCAATCGAAGCTGATTTCTCCATAAAGCATTTAGATTTCGCATACCCCCACAAATAAAAGTCCAAAGGTGTGATATCACACGATCTTGGTGGCCAATCCACTGGAAATAAATTACTCACCTAAACGATGACGCAGTAAATCCATTGTTTCACAGGATATATGGCTAGTGGCGCCGTCCGCCGTCTTGTTGGAACTAAATAATGTTGAGATTACGGGCTTCAATTTCCGACTATCAGAAATTTACAGTACAAAGTAAACAAAAACAAAAAAAAATATTGTGTATGGGAATAAGTTTCCGTCCTTTTTTAGCCAAAGTTACGAATTATTTAGACTATTAAATAATACATAATAACGGGTGGGCCATATAGCGCTTGCTTTTTGAACCACCTATTTTTTGAGAATGGTAACACAAATGACATGTCAAATGTGTTCATAATTTACTTAAAGGTTTGACATTTACGAAATGGGACGCTATACGCTTGAACAAAATTGGGAAATATTGAAAACCTATTTCCAAAGTGGTGAGTCTTCTTCTTCTTTTCTGATTTTCACATCGGTGGCTACGTCAATAAGCAAAATTGTCGGATTTGGGGCTCAGAAAATCTACACGTTACTGTAGAGAAGCAAATGCATCCACAACGAGTCACTGTTTGATGCGGTTTTTGGTCTGGCGGCATCATCGGGCCATTTTTTTTCGAAAATGAGCGAGGAGCCGCGGTTACAGTAAATGGCGAGCGTTGCCGTGACATGCTCAACTAGTTTTGGTTTCCAAAAATTGAAGAGATGACATGGACGACATTTGGTTTCAAAAGGACGGTATCAGACTGCCAAAGTTACACTCGAACTTTTGGCCACCGTTTTTGAATTCCGATATCAATTGGCCGCCTCGGAGCTGTGATTTAAGCCCGTTGGACAATTTTTTGTGGGGAGCCGTTAAAGACAAATGCTATGCGAACCATCCAGAGACGATTGATGCTTTAAAACACGAAATCGAAGTTGCCATTCATGAAATTGGAGCCCAAACAATCGAAAATGTGCTTAAAAATTGGGTTGATCGAATGGCCTTCTGTAAAGCAAGTCGTGGCAGTCATTTGAATGATATTATTTTTTATTCATAAATGACAATCTTCAATCTTAAAAAAAAAGAAACAAGTTTGAAAAAATATTGATTCAAAAAGCAAATTTTACATGGCCCACCCTATATTATGTGAAGTATGTGCCATTGGAAGCTACAAATTTACTCAATCTTTCAGACAGCATACGGACTCCTCGATGCTCTCGTAAGAAGTGAACCGCTCTCCAATAAGCGCTGACTGCATTGATCGGAAGAGATGGTAATCCGAAGTTGGAATGTCTGGAGAATATGACGGGTGCGGCAAAATTTTCCTATTCAGTTCCTCTAAATATTTCTGGACCGATTTAGCAACGTGTGGCCTGGCGTTGTCCTGCAGCAAAATCAGTTTGTCATGTCTACCGTCCCATTCCGGCCGCTTTTCTTTGAGAGCTCGATTGAAACGCATTAGCTGCAGTCGGTAACGACCGCCAGTGATCGCCAGTGATAGTTCCAGATGGCTTAAGGAGTTCATAATAGATGAAACACTTCTGATCCCACATTATGCACAATACCTATAACCTTTGAAGCATGAATAATTTTTTTTCGCTGTCGATGCACCTGGTTCACCTGGCAGGCTCCAACATTTTCCATGCTTAGGGTTATCATAATAGATCCAGTTTTCATCGCTAGTGACGATGCGATGCAGAAAATCTCCCGCGTTACCAAAAGTCTCTCGATATCCCTCTCCTTCAATTGATGTGGCACCCAGTCACCTGCATTCTGGACCATTCCCATCGTGTGCCAACGTTTACCGACGGTTGATCTGTCAACATCCAACTCTTAAGATATATCATCAAGGGTTCCACCATTCATCCAATAATTGTTGTAGTTGAGTATCTTCGAACTTTTTCGGTGCCCCTTCACGATCTTTATCACTCACGTCGAAATTGGCACTTTGGAAGCGTCGAAACCACTATTTACAAGTTGCATTTGATGGCGCGTGATTACCGTAAAAATTGATCAGTATTCGACAGGTTACAGCTGCTCTTTTCTTTAAAAGGTAATAATGAAGCATAACTTCCCGCAAATGCTGATTTTCGGGATGAACGTAGACATTTTTGACGTCACAGAAAAAAGGATTTTTACGCTTTAAACGAATGCGAACTACTGCGATTCAAACCTCACATATTCTTGTACACCTTCAAATCACCAGTATATTACAAGAGCGAACACAAAAATAGTATCAGCAGTGATACCTCTTTTACGAGGGCGGATACCCAATACCCAATACATAGTACTTCTCGACACTTTTTGCGCATAGTGTTTATGCAAATGTCGTTCGTCACTTTGTGTATAAAAATGCGCCAACTGCAGCGAGGCTCTTAAGAAAGTCAGTCTTTATGGGTATATTAAGACAATAATGCGACCTTATTCACGTCAGCAGACGAAATTACCAAAACACACCCAGATTGCAAAAGTTAGGCATACACACACACATACCTGGAAGTGCAGAAATATGCACAAAATTAAACTAAGAATGAAGAAACATTTTAATTATTGCACATTTTTTAATAATGCATAAAATAAATGGCAATCGAAAATTGTGCACCAAAAGGCACAAAATCTGAAAAATAAGAAATATATATATGTATAAACAAAAGTAAAGAACACAAGAAAACCAACCTCACTAACTTCCACTGAAGAAAGCAGCCAAATAAGGGCAGAGCCATGAAATATAAAAGCACTAAAGCACCTGAGCATCATTAGCACTTACACTGCGATCATCGAACCATCGAAGTAGAGGCCACACAGTCAATGACAAAATTGCAAAAAAATAAATACTTCTATACGACACGTAGAAAACAGTCCAAAATAATGAAATACTTCACCGCCTTTCTCTGCCTAAGTAATTTGTGCTTCTTTTTAATCAAATTATTACTGTACTTTGTTGGCAATGAAATTTTTATATCGATTTAATTTTTAGCGCTCTTCCACATTACCGTTACGAAAATGACCAGCTGGGCTCTTATCAGCAACCAACAGCAGCATCAGCAGTATAATGAAAATCAACGATACCACCAATACCATCATAATGATTTCCAATATGAGCAGCAAGGCAATGGGCAGCAAAAAGCTGAATCCGACAGCAGCGGGCGTTGCATCGATTGTCAAGGGATGGAAAAATGAGCAGAACTATTAAGTGCTGTAATGCATTTACGTGGTGATTAAAGAAACAAAACAGAGTTAAAGAAGTATTGCTGCTATGTGTGTGTGAAAAGATATTTTTTCTTAAATATCGAATGCTGTGGCTTTGGGTGACCAGTGAGTGCCAAGCGCCGGATTTGGAGTTTCGCTAAGTGCCTGACCAAGTGCTTTGATTGAAAAATATTTCCCTTTTTTAACATAACGGCTCATATTTTGGTGTAAAAAGTACGACAATGAAATGTACAAGGTGGCGCAAAGTTAATCATCCTATCGGAAGATATATAGTTCTTGCTAATGGCGACGTTGATCCACCATATTGGACACTTGTAAACTAAACTACTGCATCAGACAATCAATGGAGCGTGTAAAGATCAAAATAAAGTTTTCATCACTCAAAATCATTTTTTTTTATATTTAGTAAAAAAGTTATACGAAAAAAAAAATTAGTTGATTAATCTTGCGCTACTTTGCATTATGTATTTCTGCGTGTCACTTTTATAACTCTGAGGCAGTAAAATTGGTACCAGAAAGATTTTATTTTTTTATTTAATTTATTAATACAAATTACTATTTAAGTGAATATGTGTGTGTATGTATGTATGTACATAATTGTAACTTTAATATTTATATCTCCAGTGAATGGCAACCTGCCAAGCTGACCTACAAGAACTGTTGAATTGAATTAAATTTTTATAGAATTTTTTAGATTTAAACAGATTATAGCTTACCGTGAATTTGCTTGTACCGTAAAATCTATGCTTCAGTATTTTTTACAACATTTGACATTTTTTCGTTTATTAAATATGTTTATGTGTGCAAATATATAGGTCTACCAACTTAATTCATTAATAAAAAATATAAAAAAATAAAAATTCATTATTATTATTCTTGATTGGCTGTTTGTACACTGCGACCTGAATATATCTATAGCGCAGCCATGTAGCCTACTCGAACAGTTTTAGGCTATTAATAAATCCTTAAACTGCTGTAGGCTTAATTTCTACCAGGAGATTTGGATCATAGCCCCATTTTCCAGGTAATTTAGTCTGCGTCATGCCTCTGCTGGGCAGTCTCATAGAATATGTTCTCCTGTTTCTTTTGCCTCTTTGCAGAGTCTACAGGAATCGTTTTCTATCGCACCTATCTTTTTCATGTGATAATTAAGTTTACAGTGTTCTGTTAGTAGTTCAGTGTAAAGTTGTATGCGCTTTCTGCTTAGGTTAAGGATTGCTTCTGCCTTTATCCGTTCTATATCTATGCGTCTTTTCGATTGCCGCATGCCCGATTGGGCTCTCCAGTAATCGATTAGGCCTCGTTGTTCCTACTCACGCAGAAAGGCACTTTTGAAGCTGTTATTTACCCCGCAGGAAGGTACCGGACCTATGAAGGGAGTGTTTGCACCCTTTTTTGCGAAAGTGTCTGCAATTTCATTCCCTTCGTGCCCATCATGTCCCGGAATCCACATCAAGGAAACAGAGATCTTGATGCTAAAGTGTTGAGAATTTTAAGATATTCCCAGATCATCCTTGATTGGAATGAGAAGCTATCCAGCGATTTTAGAGCTGCTTGACTGTCAGAGAGAATGTTAATATTGGCACTGCGCGTGCTACTCCGTAGCCATTCTCTGGCACACAACTCTAAGGCGTGGACCTCCGCTTCGATAATGGAAGTGGTTTTTCCCATTGCAATTGCTTTTTTTAAATCCCACAATGCCAGCCCCAGCACTACCATCTTCCATTTTGGACCCATCAGTAAACCACGCCCGTGCTCCCTGTTTTAAGAATATTTCATTGTTTTTCCACGCTGAGCGGTCACTAATAACCACTTTGAATTTCTTGGGAAATTCTAATTTCCTTTCCATCTTGTCGTAAACTGTCAGGCACGTAGAGTTCAGATTGCCTTCTTCCAGATGGAACAGATTAGAGGAAGCCTTAGAGATGTACTGATTGTAGCCAAGATAAAGTGGAATAAGTCCAGTGATCATTCCTAAAGGCGCTGTGGGGCATGTTCGCATTGCTTCCGTAACGCTCAGACAGGCTATTCTGTACACCTTGTTAAGTGTTATCTGAGTCTTACTTTGCTTTACTTTTGGCCACCATACCAGAGAGGCATAGGTGATCATTGGCGCTATTATTGTCTTATAAGACCATGCCATCATCTTTGGCCGCAGACCCCATGTTTTACCGTAAAGCCTTTGGCATACGTATATTGCTCCCAAGGCTTTGTTTGTGATGTACGATAAGTAATTTTTCCAGGTCAAGGTTTTATCAAGGATTACTCCCAGCTAGCTTATGCTCCCAGATAGAGTTAAGTCGGCGTCCCCTAGTTTAAGGGTCCCTAGACTTAATTTCCTTCTTCGGGTGAAGGGTACCACACAAGTTTTGTTGGGATTTAACGAAAGTCCTTTCTCCTGACACCAGTTTTGCGTAATGTCGAGAGCTAGTTGCATGTAATCAGTTATAGTGGACTCAAATTTGCCTCTAACCATGATGACTAAATCGTCGGCAAAAATTAATTTGAAATGATTTGGTTATTTTATCCAAATAGCAAATACTATTATATACACTAGTGGTCACATAATTAGGTAAGGTTAGCTTGTAGGCGTTGTTCGTTTATGCCAAAAATAATACCATAATATTATAGGAAAAAAACTTCTTATCTTGCTTTCTTTTGGTTAGGTTAGGTTGTAGTAGTTGTCCGCTATTAGACACACTCAAAAGTTTACAAAATTTTTGAGCACCTAACCTTAGCAGTGCCTACACAAACAGAAGTGTACACCTCTATTATTTTTTTTTAAGATTTCCGTACAGTAGTGTAAACAGTTTTAAGAGAAACGTGCCAGGGTTAACTAGTTATCTTTACCTCTATGACTGACGAAAATAACGAAGAACTTAAATAAATTGTGTATGAAAGTTATACAGGGTCCGGCACTAGAAGTGTAATCAATTAAAAACGCCATACATTTAGTTTTGAGAATTATTTTTATTCAGTTCAAAGTAAAAAATGTGTGAAAATAATACAAAATTAAGAATCAATTTACTTTTGATCGATATGACCACCTTTTGCCTTGACTATGGCCTTCAGATGGTCCAGAAATGAATCGCAAACTGCCTGAATGTGACTTGCACATTTTTTGGCCCACTCACGGACAATGGCTTGTCTCAGTGCCTCGAGACTGGTGAATCTTTTAGTTCGGATCTTGCTCTCCAAAATAGCCCAAAGAAAATAATCCATTGGATTCGCGTCTGGTGAATTTGAGAGCCATTGTGTGGCCGCTATGAAGTTCGGAACGTTATTTTTTAGCCATTCTTGGTTCACTCGAGTTTTGTGAGATGGTGCCGAGTCCTGTTCAAACGTGCATGGTCTGACACCAAAATGTTTGTCTGTCCACGGTTTCAGAGCACCTCCAGAATACTTTCCCGATAATATCTCGGATTTACCTTGACGCCAGGCTCGATGAAAACGATTGGAGAGCGCCCATCAGCGGTCGCAGTGGCCCGAACCATTACCTATGGCGGGTGCTGCCTCCCTGAACGGTCGGTCAAATAAACCGTATCATTTTGGGAGTTTGCGAATTGCTCAATTTGAAAAATTTTCCCGTCAGAAAATACAATTCTGAATTGACTCTGCTGGCTGAACTATCACCTAACTAGGGCGGAAATGTATTCGTGTGAAATCTGCACATTCTGCAAATTAGAGAATAAAATTGAAGAGCACTTACTTTACGATTTCACTACACTGGTGCACAAACGAAAAATAATCCTGGGTGACCATCTAATAAATGTCATCTAACGAACATTGGACTGCTATAGGAAATATGATACCAATATATTCTCTAAGTCCTTGTGGATAGCACAATAAAAAATTTTGGGGTAGCAGTGCTCCATCTCTAATTTTAATAACAATAGTAATAGTGTTGCACTACGCCGATAACAAGTGGGATTTCTAATCTAATTTCATTCGCAATTCATCTATGAGCGCTGAGAAATAATCGATGAGCTAAATACATAGCTCAAACACATGAAAAGTTTGTTTTAGATATGAAATATTGGAAATCATTGAATTGATCTGCACAATTTTGTAGTTCAACGATAAATTCCTCAGTAACTCGGATCATTTGATACCTCACAACAAGTAACTCACTCTATTATAGTATGGAGGGCTCATTAAGACTGTGCCATTCTTTTTCCAGGCCACATAGCGTTCTTGTTTCATCGCTGCATTCCGCCGTGGCCACTGAATTTATTTATTATTTCTTTCTTTAATCTCTTAGCAAGAATCGCTTCTGAGTCAACTTTCATCCGCTACGAGCCGCATTGTAGTAAACTTTAAAGTCAGGGGCGATATTAAAAAATACTTTGTTCAATGGCAATCTAGCTTCCAGTCGTATGCAAATACTGCGATTTAACCTTTCTCAAATAAGATATTCCAAGGATTCTTTTATTCACCAAAAAGATTAACTATTTACAAAATACATTTAATAGTGAAATATCGTGAGTAAGTCAACAAATTTCTTAACTCCAGCTACCCACCCACTATTCCATTTTCAGCTGCTCCGCATTACAAGGCTTGAGCCAATGCATCGTGCATCGTTCTCTCGGCGTTGCCTTGAAACCCAAATCTGGACGTTTGCACAGGAATGTATCCATAACGCATTGATTGGCAAATCCGTGGTAACACTCGCCATTAAAAGCACAAACGGGATTCAAATCAAATTTGGTGCACTCAATGTCACAATTCGGCTCAGTTGTCTCCTTCTGCTCCGCAACCACTGCGCCATCCACGGGTGATGGTGGTGTGTCAACAGCCACGTCAACAGCAGCACGCAATTTACGCGAACGTGCCAAATCGGACATTTTCGGACCACGTAAATCCATTTGAGGCACCGGTGGCACAGGTGTTGCTTTGGTTAACTGCGTATGATCTTGGATATTGGAGGGCACCGCGCGTGCGAAGCGATTGTGGACCACTATTGTTGGTTGCGGTACATTGTCTGGTCCCTCAGTAGTGCTGATGGATGGTGGCGTGGCCATAGGAATTCTTGGCACGAAGGCTACGCGTGAGACTTCAGCTGGCAATAAAGAACCGAAACCAAAAAGTGGGATAAAGGGCATGGCTTCAGTAGTGGCTACTGGTGCTGGTGGTGGTAAAGTCGTTGTTATCGGTGATTCAGTGCTGCTTACCGGCGATACGGCGTCCAGCATTTCTGTAACGCCCTCCATCGCTGGTAACTCAGTAATTGTACTTGTTTCGATTACATCAGGTACTGTTGTGGTATCTAAGGGTGATGTGGTGCTGCTTCCTACCGCAATTTGACGTCGATTGCGCACCGGCGCGAGCGCATATAGCAAAAATGGCTCATTAGCGGTTTTAGTAGACTTTTGCTCGGTAGGTTGTGTGGCTACATTTCGCGGCGCATTTGCGTACTGCAGGTCCAAACCTAGATTGTATAAGTTTTCTAAATTGAAGTTACGTGCATTCAAATTATCTGCAGCCACACTTTTCGCCTTATATTCCTTAGCGTCTAAGTTTTGACCGGCAAAACCTTTCGGATCCAATCCTTGAGCGGCTAGAAACTCTTCGATAATTTGTTGTTTAAGTAAAGGATCTGGATAGCGTGGCACTTTCACTTTAACCGCCTGTATAACGGGATGATTAACTATACCCACACCTGGCAAATTCACTTGTCCTTTCTTATTAGGCGGCAAGAGTATGTGGTAGTCCTCCTCGCTGGATTCTGATATGATATACGGCACTCTAACTGCTTGGACGCATAGCAGCGCTGCGCACGGCGAAAGGAGGAGGTGTATAGAAAGTGAAATACGGTTAGTTTCAAAATTTCATATGAATATCCTGTATCAGACTTACCTGCGGTAAATATCACTAGCACTCTCATGTTCTTTTCCTCAGTATGTTTCGTACTGAAGTGTTTGTGATTCCATTCAAATGCACTGTTTTATATAATTTGAATTTAAAATCCTCTGAGTCATGTAACTGATTTAGGCAAACAAATTTAAATTTAACTTTTTTTGCGGTTTACATAAATACTTACTTATGAATGAGGGATGTCAATCTCGTGATCACGGGATTTCAGCATATTTTAAGACCCGCCAGCGCAGCTGATGCGCTGGCAGAAATGATAGTACAGCGTATTGTTAACAAGCGCACGGAAGCATTTTGGTGAGAGTAAACGCGAAAAAAGGAAATCAGTAATGGATTTCAAACGTAATAGTGTGATTGCATTACATTTGGCTGGAAAATCACAACCAGGGATTGTTCGTGAGCTCGAGCACCTTAATGTAAATAAAGTTTACTCACTACAATGATACTTGTAGCATCGCGAAACCTCATGGAGGCGGTCATCACAAGACTGCAACGTCACGTGAAATGGTTCAAAAAGTGAAGAAACGACTTGAGCGAAGTCTCCGACAAAGTACCAATCGAATGGTGAACGAACTGAAAATATCTGCCCGTAGTATCCGCCGCATACTGAAAAAAGATCTCAAAGTCAAGTCTTACAAGATCCAAATGCATGATCTCATACCAAAGCAGCAACAAGTCAGACTTGAGGGAGCGAAGGAGTTCCTTCGCTTGGCTGCAAGCGTTCAATTTCCGAGACGAAGAAAATTTTTCAATTGAGCAATTCGTAAACTCCCGCCTCTAATCGTTTTCATCGAGCCTGGCGTCAAAGTAAATGCGAAATATTATCGGGAAAATATTTTGGAGATTGCTTTGTAGCCGTGGGCAGACAAACATTTCGGTGGCAGACCATGGACGATTCAACAGGACTCGGCACCGTCTCACAAAACTCGAGTGAACCGAGGGAGACGAAAAAATAACGTTCCCAACTTCATAACGTCCACACAATAGCTCTCAAATTCACCAGACGCGAATCCGATGGATTATTCGCTTTGGGCCATTTTGGAAAGCAAGGTCCGAACTAAAAGATTCACCAGTCTCAGGGCGCTGAAAACAGCCATTGTTCGCGAGCGGGCCAAAATACTTGCAAATCACATTCGGGCAGCTTGCGATCCGTTTCTGGACCGTATCAAGGCCATAGCTAAGGCAAAAGGTGGTCATATTGAGCAAAAGTAAATTGATTACTAATTTCGTATTATATTCACACATTTTTTACTTTGAATTGAATAAAAGTAATTTTCCAAACTAAATTTATGGCCCTTTTAATTGGGCCGTTAAATAGAAAACTGTTTAAAACCCATTTATTTTTTATTTAGTTTATGGTAAGACAGCTTCTCAAACAATATCGATGCACTTTTTTCGAGTTAAGTTAATGCAAAACACTTTATACCAAAATCCCGGAGGTGAGCGTTGTCGTATCGGGATCCCGAAAAAATTTAAAATTACATCTCTAGTATGTATGTACTTGCAGTGTGCGTGTATGTGTGTACTTCAAATTGTCGTCACAAGCAGCCCGTTTCATTTAGTGTTGCATTCACTCCCAACAGTTCAATTCCTTAGCAAAGTATCGATTAAATTTATTTTTAATTATGCATGTGTGTGTGTATATTTAAATAAACATGCGTGTTTACTTAATTTCAATAATTTATTTGAATTGCTTTGTTCTTCTGCTCTTGTTCTCCATCTGTTTGTCATTGGAAATAATAACCACTGCCCGTCATCTCAGTTTGATTTTCTTATGTTTATTTTTGTGTTGGACTCGTATTGTACTTTTGATCCTTTTATTTGGTAGCACTTTGTGCAAATATTTGATTTAAGGTAATTGCCTTGTCACCACTGTGTAAAATTTATTTTGACATGCGTAAAGAATACACCGCTTACAGTGACATATATAAAAAATGGAACTCGATAGAGCTCTATGTACTGACTACAACTGAAATCAATTTACTCCCAACTTCCTTTCATTTGATATCATTTACTCAATTTCGCCTTGGCAGATAATTATAGAGGTGAAGAAAACAATTATGCGAGATTTGTCAGTTAGATAACGAGCCTAAAAGTACGTTTACATATAAACATTACATTAACATTATCCACCCGTTTACATAGTCAGGTCAACGCGACATTTGATAACCAACTGCCAAATTTGTTCTTTTTTTTCGAAGCTGCGGCAGTTGTTCTTCCCGTAAATCTAGAAGAAGTTAAATTTATTCCTTGTGCCAATGTGGTGGCTTCTCTCTGAAAAAGCAGCAATCCCTACCAATATTTTAAATGTGCGAGTGAATTTGTTTGTTATTACGATTTTACTGCTGTCAACTTGAAATAAAGCGTAGCTTTTGCCTCGATTAGGCAAATAAGTGTGTGGCATCTCCTATACAAATTGAATTTCAAAGCACTGGAAAAAGCATAAAAATATATATGTATATAAAATCAATATCCCATTGTGTATCCAACGTTTTGAATCGTAATCGAGATTTAAAAATGCTAAAATATTATGCGATTCGGATAGATTCTCCGCCTTGTGGACAAATTTCCGGATATCTGGAACAGAAGCATTCTTGATTTCAATCGGCCAAGGTAATACAGATGCAAAAGAAATGCTCTCTGATTTCATCATCTTCTAGACAGAGTCTACACTCTATCTCATTCCCAATATGAATGTTTTAGAGATGGCAATTTAAGTAATAGTGACCTGTCAGAAGACGAACTATTTTCCTTATGTTTGCTTTTCTCATGTTATATAATTTCTTATCGCAAGTAAAAGTTCTTATAAGCCTTTTGGCTTTATGGAGTTCTTGTGTGCCATCCCAATGGTTATTTCTTTGAGTACTTTCCCAACTATTTATCCTCCATCACTCTCCTTTCCGAAACGGAACTGCTTGATGAACTACCTCTGGAAACGCGGTCTGTATGGTAATACTCAACCTTGTATAAAACTGCCAAAACTGCCAAGGACTTGGAATACGAACTTTATTTTATCACTCTCTAGAAAAGACTGCAATATATTCGTTGGTCCCGCTGACGGGACACTGTCTCAACCCACATCACGTAGCCAAAATAGGATTAGGCCAAAGCGGTGCGTCTAACACATGCAACGAAGCGAATGTTAGGGGTACTTTGGAACACCTACTTTGCCCTTGCCCTGTTATTTGTAAGACTGAACAAATGTGCCTGGGATCCACATATTTTTTATATTTGAAACATATTCCTGACAAAAGGTTGATCGGCTATTTAAAACTCGCGAATACGTGCATTAGAATTACATAAAATAATATCTTCGGCTCCAAATACATAAAATAAAGGGTGATTTTTTAAGAGCTATAGGAAAGTTTTTCGAAAAAACACACGTAAAATTCCGCAAAATGCATGCAATTTTAATTTAAATCGACAGTGCAGTCCATATAATTTAATGCTTGAAGATTATTTCATGCAAATGTTGACCGCGACTGCGCTTCAAATGGTCTATCCCTTTGTCCAATTTTGATATATTCTTTCCAATGTTTCGGCCGGTATCTCACATATAAATGCTTTAATGTTGTCTTCCAATGCGTTAATTGAAGTAGGCTTGTCTGAATAGACATGAGCTTTAACATTGCCCCACAAAAAATAATCTAAAGGCGTTATATCGCACGATCTGGGTGGCCAATTCCGAACGTGAAATAAGATGTTCACCGAACTTATTACGCGTCTTGCTGAAACCACATATCGTTTACAACCATGCCTTCCAATTCGGGCCATAAAAAGTTCGTTATCATCTCACAATAGCGAACACTATTCACAGTAACTGCCTGACCAGCCTCATTTTGGAAAAAATACGGCCCAATGATATCGCCGGCCCATAAACCGCACCAAACAGTCATTCTTTGTGGGTGCATTGGTTTTTCGGCAATCACTCTTGGATTATCATTCGCCCAAATGCGGCAATTCTGCTTATTGACGAATCCACTGAGGTGAAAATGTGCCTCATCACTGAAGATGAAAAAATTACGAAGTGCGCGATATGCATTTTGATTTGAACGCCCGTTTTCATAAAAAGCCTGAATAACTTTAACGCGTTGATCGATTGTTTATCTTTCCATGGTTCAAATTGAATTAGTCTGAAATTGAAAAATGTCAAATGAAATGCAGAAAGAGACTTGACGATTACGTGTGGTTCACATTCAACATCGGCCCTTGAAATTTAACCACCCTTTAAGAAGTTGATTCCTTCTGCAATATTTCACGTACCCGGAGACAGTTTTTGACTGTCATTCAACACAAGAGTGGCTAAATGCAATTTCTTTGCAGACAGTCAAAGACTAGAGTTCGAATGCTGAGCTTCTCCAACTGGTTGAAGCTAACTTGGATTCGAGCGGTTCTACCTTGGACTAAGTACCATATAGAAATAACGACTACTCTCGGGGAACAAATTCCGCACTCCATTAATCCCTCATCATGCTCACGTTGTTCTTGGTATTGTAACAGCATAGGCTTGGCGAATACGGCTGAAGTGACGTCCTAGCATCGATAAAAATTCGGGTATTTCCAGTAAAGTGAAGCTTACCATCGCATCATATAAAACACCTGTGATGTCGACAGCATCCAAGAAGGCGGCACTTAGAGTGTTTTATAGATGCAACTGAAGGTTTATGGACTTTTGTGCCTCACACAGCTTTGTGGAAGAACGATCCAGCGGCCACATTCGCTAAATCATATCTTACAAATTGATACAAATACTTCAATACTTTCGGGGTTTGATGCAATACCAGCTTGTAAAGGCAGAAAAAGAAGAAGGCCACCTCCGATGAAGTAGAGCAAGGAGTTGGATTCCCTTGATGTCCTTAATTGACGTTGGTTAGCACGAGAAGGAAACAACTGGCACGCTTTGTTGAGGTTGGCCAAATCACTTAAGCGATTGTGAGCATCGTAAAAAAAAGGAAATCTTGAGAATGTAGTCCACTAAAATATATCGTTATAAGTTCAGGATTTGAAAATTTTTTACCATGAAATTAATTAATTGTATTGAAGCAACGAAAACGAATACTCGTGGAACGTGCAACTCATGGAAAAGTAAACAAAGTCATGCGCGAATTCACTTGAATTAAAAGTTCTTAACTTTAATTTTAAGTTTTTCACCCTTGAAAAGAACTGGCAACAAGGTTTCTAAGCAAAAGCACTGTAATAAAAATCATATACTTTTTATAGAATTTTTTGGCAGTTTTTATTTCGATTTACGCGATAGTAGTAACGGAAAAATGTGTAAATTTGAATGTTCGGAGCAAATCCGAAATGTTTGAAAAAATGTTTCAAAATTAGCAATTAAATTTAAAAACCTTAATGATTACGAAGAAAACATGTAACTTGAAAAATGCAATTTGTTCCTACATGCTGCTTAATGGAAAGTGCTTCTAAATGTGACATATGGCGTTCTCTAATTTACTAAACACCAACAGGAACTGCGGACACGACGGGTGCTTTTGAGACGCTTCCAACTGGTGGCACCTCAGTCACTTTACTAGTTGAGACCTCGCCAGCTGCAGTTGTGGCTTCTGAGATCATTTTATTGGCTGCGGTTGTAACAACAGGCACTGCACGTCGTTCACGCACCACCAAGACTTGCTCCTGATCCACGTTGGTTGTCTCCGCTACTAAGGGTTGTGCTGCAGTATGGCCTCGTGCAGCTAAGGCTTGTGTGATGAGTTGTTGCTTAGTTTCTGGACTTGCATAGGTTGGCACCTTCACCTTAACTGCTTCTAAAACAGGCTGATTAACAACGCCAACACCCGGTAGGCTGACAGGACGTTGACCTTTAGCTGGCAAGAGTACGCTATATTCCTCCTCACTGGATTCGGAGGAACGGGAGACTATCAATGGCAGTTGAACGGCTTGTACACATACGAGTGCTGCGAGAACGGAAGAATGGAATGGGAAAGGTAGATTGGTTACACTTTTTTTAATCCCTAAAATCTTTAGCTGTTCTATACTCACCAGCAGCGAAAATCACAAACGACTTCATGTTGTGCGGTAGATGTTTGACTTAGTTATGCCTCTTATCCTGAAAATGGACCCTTTTATATACAAGACTTGTCTGAAATTTGGCTCGTTTCCGGTTAGTTGATGTGATTAAAATTAAATGTACTTTACCATTGTTGCAATTGATAACGAACTTGGTGCAACATAACTAAGCGCGACTTATTAATAAAAATTCACTTCTTCCATTGTTTTTCCCCATATCTTCCTTGTATTGTTCTGATCTGCGTTATTGAATTATGGCTTGCATTTGCTTACCTTTTTCAATGTAATTATAAACACACATTCATTTAGGCATTACGACGAGTCTAGACTGTTATTTTTTTGTTGATCCAAATTAATCCTATAATCGCTGCTTGCGATCGCATCGCAGGTTTCGTTCAACTGGTTTAATTTAGTTTTTCGTATTAAGCGACTTCTTCTTTGTGTTATGAGCCTAAATATTTGAAACAAGTTTTTAATTCGTACTTTTTTATTACATCCATTTATAAATTTGAAAAGGTGTCGCCGACACAAGCCCAGCAGTTCATTTAATACAATGTATTTGGTCATATAAATAAATACAAGTGCATACACACAAATTCAATGACTCGAAGGCGCCGTGAAAAGTCAATAGCGGTAAGTATACAATCATTAGACTTCAGACAATTAGACTTTCTACTGCAGCATTTCCTTTTGTGAGAAGAAAAAAGTAGCTTTAAGCAATAGAACTGGCACTCTCCAATAGGGGAGCCGATCCAGCAATTGTTAAATGGGTAAGCAACATGCTAAACCAAAGGATAATCACAGCCTCTCTGGGCCTAAGTGTTACAGCCGCGAAAGAATGGCCAAAAAAGGGGGTAGGTACTATCGCCATTGTTCTGGTCTATCCTGGCTGATGATTTGGTACAAACGCCTAACAATAAAGAGTATAAAACAATAGGGTATGCAGATGACATTTCTCTAATAATTAATGGCAACCACGAAAGGACCATTAAATACTTGCCTTAAATGCCTTAAATATAACCTGGGCGTGGTGTAGAAAAGAGGGATTATGAATTAACTCTTCCAAAAACCACTGTTATCCCATTTACCAGGAAAAGGGTTCTAAATATACCACCCTGGGAATAAACGTAGTGTTAGGTAAACCAGAAACCACAATTTTCCATGCGGAGCTCTTCGCCACAATGGAAATAGTGGAAAACATATCCAAAAGAGAGTTCGAGAAAGTAAAAATTAAAATACTTTCGGACAGCCAATCGGTTCTCAAAGCCTTGAATAGCTTCACATTCAAGTCAAAAGACCTAATAGAGTGCAACAATGCACTCAACAAATTGGTCACTCATAATCAGGTCTTACTGATTTGGGTATCAGGACATGAGGAACACAAAGGAAACGAGAAGGCAGACTTGTATGCCAAAAAAAGGGGCAGAAAAATGAATCCTATCCTAAACTGGTAACACTGGAACGGCACAAGTGGCCTTAATACCTCCAAAAAGTTTTTGAACTTCATTGCCAACAGAGCAAAATCTGCTCTAGATAAAAAGGGCCTCAGATTACTCTGTGCAGCACTTACAGGTCTGTTTGCCTGTAATAAACACTTTAAGTAGTCTGGTAACTTATTTTGAAAATTTCCAATTTTGGTTTTCTACATATTTTGAAAGTGCGATATATTGGTAATATACTGTACAAATTTTAGACCGAAATTCGAAATATTGACGAAATTATAGCACAATTGCTAAAACTCTAAACGCGTTTTTCTCAAAACAACGTTTGAAAACAAATTTTCTATCTAACGGATTGAGCTGAAATTTAGATATGTTTTTCTATACATCAATAGTTCTGGCGGGTAGTAGATTTAATTTATTTCGTCCCTAACTTTCCATTTTGTTTTTTCTGTTTCAGATGACCACAAGTGACGAAGTCACGCCGGCCAGCCACTGTACCTCTAGTATCAAAACATTAAAAAAAAAAAAAAATTTTTTTTGTACACCTTCTGATACCTTTAATAACATATCAGAAAATCAAACCGATTGAATTTTATTTTCCCTTCAAAAAGATGTCCCAAACATGGCCTCAAAAACGTGTAAGTTACCAGACTACTACCTTAACACGATAGGGTTATCTAGTACAAGATCAAGCAGGTTCCGCTCACCAACTGTGAGGCATTAGGCCACAGAAGGGGGCGCAATAGATCAATCTGATCGCAGTGCATAAAGGCCTTAGCCTAAGCCGTAAAACCATTAGCTTTAGCATTAGCCGAGTAATCGAATTAATAGAAATCCTATGCATCCAATCTGTTCGCGAATAGAGGGCGGAACTTTACACATAATTAATCATAAACATTTCACTCATACTTAACAAGAACCGTTTTGTCTTTTGACTTCTGACACCTGTGAGTTCCGGAATTCGTGTCGCCAGCGACATACCTTTTATTGGAAAACCATTTTTTGAAGGCTAACAACTTTTTGAAGGAACCTTGTAGCCAAACATTTTTTTTTTGCTTTTTAACAATGAATCAAAAAATAAAGAACAGTAAAGAAAAATAAAAATTTTTTTCTCGTTTCCGTTTTACACGTTTTTATGTGTTTCGGGGTAGTCAGTATTTTAAAAAAATTTGACTTTTTTATTTGCATAATATCTTAAAAATATTGTATGAAAATTTGAAGTCAATCCGACAAATACTTTTCGAGTTATTCAACAATTAACAAAGGGCGTCCAGGCGCTCAGGCGCTTCAGGGCAGATAGCAAAACTTTAAATGCGTTTTTCTCAAAACTTTGTTTTTTGAACTGATGGATACTGTAACTTAAAATCCGCTTGGTAGATTTCAATAAAATTTATACTGCTTTTGAAAAACATAAAAAACTCGTACCTGATCAAAGGATTTTTTTTTCAAAATTTTTATTTTTTTCAACAATTAATTGTCGGTCCCTTTCTCGAAAATCTGAAAAATATTTCCTGAGGCCGCCATATTGTTAATTTTGAAAAAGAAGTTTCGATCAGGCACAAGATTTTCTATTAATAAAACTAATTTGTCTTGTCCGATTGATTTTAGATGAATCCTCAAGGTCTTGTGATGATCACCGCAAGGCACTTCTGGAGAAAAGGGGCTCCACACAAACAGCGATAACTTTTACCATAATTAATTTTTTTGTGAAATTTTGCTAATGTTTGCTTTGTTTTTATTTTTGTAAAATAAAGCAATTGACTAGCAAAAAAAAAATGTTTGAAATTTATAATTTTTTCGGGGCTCTAAACTAAACCCTAACCCCTTAAAAAAACACCCAAAGACACCATTTTAAATGTGGCGAAGGCATTAAACCGGCTTCCTGAGCATCAATAGGTGCTGGTTTGTTCATGTTGACTAATAACTTCAAATGGCCTCACAAAAAAAAATCAGAGTCATTAATTTAAAGGTCCATTTCCGAAAATAAACTTATCACCTACAATTTCTTCAATCAGCCCAAGCTAGCGTGTGCAGAAGGATACCATATGTGGCTCTGTGTTGCTGAAAGTAACCTCCAGCCAATGTAACAAGAGAAGATTGGGAATGGGCTTCTTCGATTTTTGAAAAAGCATGACGCGATTATACCTATGTCACAGAAACTGTAAAGCAGGTAGGCTCTTCTTAAATTAGTGCTTGTAAGCTTCTTGTTATTAACGCACTAATCAGTTCCGTAAATCAAAGATGGATTAGTGCCAAGGCCAAGGCTAAATCTACGTCTAACCAAGAATATTATAAAATTGAGTAGACTTCGAATTAGGACCTTAGTAGGGGTCGTCACAGAACATTGTCTCATAGGAAATCCCGCAAGGAGATTAAGCGTTGGAGAGCTTTCAACGCCTTTTTGGTATCAACAACCTTTTACGCTTTCTCAAAAGCTCAGGATGGTTCAATATGAAAGGGGAACTGTTGCCCAGTCCCTGCGGTTCACAACGGACCCATTTCGTGGTCTAAGTGGCATCGCTGTTTCTATGTGCGATGCGGCTGCGAAACCTAACCTAACTTAGTGCTTTCATTATGTTCGTGGCCGTTCTAGCTTTCAATGTCTATTCGTGGGTAAATCTTCTCGCCGGTTGAACAGCGCCTAGCCATTGGAAAGCTCATATATGTAGTTTATCATTCTTTCTTCTTTGGCATCTGCCACCCATGCTGACAAGTCCATGTATCTGGCACATGCTACAATAATTGTTTGGCATGTTTCAAGCGGCTTCTCATTTTTGCTTGGCTTGTTCTGAATGATGAGGGACTTTTAGTGTGAATTTTGTTCGTCGGAAGAGGATTTTGATTTTCATTTATATTTGGAGCCCAAAATATGAACTGCTGGTAAGATTTATTCTTCGTTTGGTCTGAATTCTGACACTGTTAGTGACGATGCTGACGGTAGCCAAATATGCAAAATATTTTAATAGTTGCAACTGCCAACAGTGATGTTTGCGTCAATACCCGTAGAATAGTTTCTTGTTGCTAGGCGCTAACTTATTTTGAAATTATTCATCGTTGATGGCCCAGGACTTATATAATATTAAGTCTACAACAGCAATCACTGACTGACATCTTTGTACGCCGTAATTTTGTTGCTCAGTTGCCTGTGCTACTCATGGCGCCTCCTACGCTTTCCAACACCAGATTATGGAAGTCGCACGAAAGTGAGTAGATACTCTTGTTTAAAACTAGGTATATTGGTTGGGAAATGCCCGAAATTGTCTCGGAGCCTTGTGGTCTTGCTCTAAGTCAGCAGTTTTAACAATCAGATCTGGACTTCCAGTCGGCCACTCTTCTGCGGCTAAGAACCCAGGAATATAGTTTTTTAGCCACTGCTGGGTGGTTTTTGCTTATGGGCAAGAGCGGGATCTTGCTGGAAGATCCAATGCTCTCCATTGAAGAGAGTACTACTCAACTGCTTCACCACGCCTTCTAAGACATCCTCCTGGTACACTTTTGCCCCAGTCTTGACCCCTTCTTCGCAGAAATGAAGAGATGTGACGCCTTTACAAGACACTCCACGTTGAATAAAATTTGGCCCTTAGAACAACATATTTTGCGTCTTTAGAAGTTTTTCTTTACTTTGTTTCTGGTTTCAGTAATCGGTGTAATTCGGAAAGGTGGGGGATTAGCTCAGGTTTTCTAGACAACGCGTGCTTATGCAAAATTTTGAGCATCTGGTAGCCTCGAGTTATTTCACACCACGATTTGCTTATCTCGAACAACGGACTCCCAATCGAGTTCAACATCAAACGCAGACGATTTGCCTGGACGGGACACACTTTGCGCAAAGATGCCGGCGAAGTTGGCAGGGCTGCTCTGTGGTGGCATCCGCAGGGTATAAGGAACCGTAGAAGACCAAAGACCTCCTCAACCTCGACGTATGGCGGATACAGATCTATTAAAATCAAACTCTACATGGAATTCCTTAAAATGACTTGCTCACAATCGAAATGATTTCAATAATTATGTTGCGTAGGGCCACGCCCCAACAGGATCCAAAGGAAATTATATACGTTAGAAGTTTTAGCATAGATTTTGTCGTTTTGCGTATCAAAAACTTCTTCAATAGTGAAACTTTTCTCATTTGTGAGAAGAGTATTTTCGTGGCCCTTGACCGCGTGCCACCGAAGAAGCGGCTTGCATCTGTCGAGTCTAATTTTCTTCAAGCGCGTTGTCAAAAGTTGACCAGTTGAGCAACGGAAAACTTTCCTGTGTAGATCATCTCTAATTAGTCTTGACATAGAGCTGGTCGATACATTCATTTCTCTGGACATGATTTTCTGCATTCTAAGGGAATTTCTGCGAATTCTTTCGCGGACGTCTCTTATGGCTGCACTGATTCGAACCACGCGAAGATGACCACTTCTTTTTTGCCTGTCACTTCAGAAGTTTGGAAAAAACGATTGATGGTGCAGCAAACAATAATTCTCGAAGTATTAATATTTTTCAGCACTTCGTAAATCTCACTTGCACTTTTACCCAACTTTTGTAATGCAATCACTGCAATGCGATTTTCCTTAGCTCCGCACTCCATTTTTAACAAACAAAAGTTGCCGCGAAACTGTGTATAATTTATGAGTAGATAATGCAAAGCAAAACTTTTTCTCCGAATTTGTTATCGCCGTATATATAATTGGCGCTTACACCCTTTTTGGGTGTTTGGCCGAGCTGCTTTTCCTATTTGTGGTGCGCGTCTTCATGTTGTTCCCCAAATGAAGGGGCGTACAGCTTCAAACCGACTCCGAACGGCAGATATGTTTTTTTATGAGGAGCTTTTTTTATGTGGGCAAAAAGTAAGGTGAATTTGGTTGTAAAATGAAAAATCTTTATTTATTCTTGTAAATCAATATCATCCCATTCAAAATAATCCCCTCTCGATGAAATACACTTATGCCAACGATTTTTCCAATCCCCGAAACATGCCAAATAGTCCATTTCCGGTATAGCCATCAGCACCTTCTTCGATTCAGCTTTTATCTCCTCAATCGACTCGAAACGCGTTCCCCGGAGTGGTCTCTTGAGTTTTGGGAATAGCCAGAAGCCACACGGAGCCAAATCAGACGAATACGGTGATTGCGGAACGATATGCGAGGAATTTTTGGCGAAACGGTCACGGAGAACGAGTGCAGTGTGAGACGGTGCATTATCGTGATGCAAAAACCAAGAGTTGTTGGCCCATAATTCTGGTCTTTTTAGACGAATTGTTTCACGTAAACGACGCATAACGCACAAATAATATTCCTTATTAACAGTTTGGTCAGGTGGAAGGAATTCATAGTGCACCACACCACGAAAATCGAAAAAAACTGTCATCATGACCTTTATTTTTG
This sequence comes from Anastrepha fraterculus, assembly GCA_037575425.1. Classification (NCBI taxonomy): domain Eukaryota; kingdom Metazoa; phylum Arthropoda; class Insecta; order Diptera; family Tephritidae; genus Anastrepha; species Anastrepha fraterculus. The sequence continues at coordinate 197,947 of JAYXIM010020480.1, read as the reverse complement.
AACGACTTTCACGTGCTCTTTTCGGTCTGGCCTCGCCTTTAGCACGATATTCGCTTGATTGGTCGGTTATTTCAGGGTCGTAAGCATAAATCCAAGTCTCATCTCCAGTAATGATGCATTTGAGCTTGTCCTAATAGTCTGAAAGCATTGTTTCACACACATCAATCATATCAAACATTGTAAAAATCGAAAAATACACTATTGGTCCTTTGGTAAACACAAGCGTAAATATATTACTGATAATGACATTCCCATGAAAGTTGGCCCAGATGTTATTAACAGTGCTGCTAACTCATGAAAAAAAATAACTAGAGCGAAATTTTAATCCCGCGAAGTTTGACAAATAAATTCACCTTACTTTTTGCCCGCAGTAGAACACTCGGAAATTTGCCATTGCCTGCCGAATTACAGTCTCACCGTATATATTGTAAAATTTGTCACAGAATTTACGGCAAGACTAAGTACAAACAGACAAGCGCGTAGTGGTCAAGATAAAGGTTTGCATCACTAAAAATCATTATTTTTTGTAAAACTAATAAAGTTGGGGAAAAAGTTTTTCCAAAAACAGAATTGGTTGATTAATTTTGTGTGAAGGTGGCGAGAGTACGAATTTTCCATTTTTTATTTTTACCTTTTAACAAAGACAAAATTGCTTCTAAACTTGATTTATAAATATTTATTTATTTTTTATTATTATTGTTTTTATTTAAAAAATGTTAAAGCTACTTTTTACACATAACAGATGCACTTCTTAAATTATCATAGAATATTATTTTGATATTAGTTTATTAATAGTAAATAGTTCTTGCTTTCATGTTAGATTATTTTTGTCACAGTTTTGTTTAATAGTTTAAAATTTTTCGAAGTTTTTTTTTTTATTTTCATGCATTTACTTATTCACTTAGTTACTGCTTACTTTACTTATTCTTTAAGATTGGTTTAAATTTTTAATTTTTTGCTCTTATAATTTTGATTTTCCTTGGCTTCTAGTGAAAATAAAATTTTGTACTATTTATACGATATTTAACAATAATTTGCTGCTTTTATGTATTGCAGTATTACTCTAGTTGTTGATTTATAAAGTAAATAAAAAGTATTTTTAAAATATTCAAATACTTGAGAGTTTTCGGATTACTAAAAATTTCAAATTAATAACTTTCTTAATGCATGGGCTAAATTTACTTTACTTGGTATTAGCTAACATAAGATTCCATATTTCCTTCGAATTATTTTCAGCTAATCTATTTTTTATTTGTTACTTTACTAATTATTTTAATTTTCATTTTATTGTTAGTTTATTTTAATTAAATGTTTTGTGTCTTAATTTCCTATTTTAACTGACACATTCTTATATTTTTATTTTCTATGCGCGATTGTCCATTCTTAAGCAACGCAAATTTATTCATTTTATCTCTCACAGCATCACAATAATATTGTAATATTATCGCTTTGCAATGCAACGAAATGCCTTGATATGCAAATGTATGGATAGATGCTTATATTTTTTATGTATTTTAAAATTTTTCTTATATTTTTATATAATTTTTTAAAATTTGCCATGCTATTTTCATATGATTCTATGATATTATTCCTATATTTTGTATTAACATCTAAGTATTTCCTATCTTAAACTTAAATTATAACAGTTTTTCTCATCCGTAATATTCACTAATTTAATGGTGTCACGAAAACAATTGCATGCATTTTAATCTAAAAATTATTTAATTTTATTTTAAAAAATATATAAATTTTATAAATTATTTAAATTCAAAAAGAAAAATTTATATATATGCATTAGGGCGGATCAATTTGTATTGAACGATATTTTTCGACATCGTTCTTAGTAGATTCTGATTACACACTAAATTCTAGGGAACAAAGTCCCTTAGAGTAAAGCTGTAAAAGTAATTTAGAACACTCCAAAAGTTAAAACAAGCTTTTTTTCATTAATGAAATAAAAAAAAGGAGGGTCAGTTATGGTTATGATGACTATGATGAGCATTAAAGACTCCACTAGTTGAAAATATGTAGAGAGTATCTAAAACCAAAATAATCGTAAATTGGAAAACGGAAAAAAAACCAAAAAAATTAATGATAAGACATTTTTTTTGTTTTCTAAATTTTCAAAAATTAGAAAATTTTTAATTACTGTTTTTTTTTGCAAGTTTTCATTTGATTTATATTTATTTTTTATGAGGAGAAATACACTCGGAGGTCTGCCATTGCCTGCAGAGGGGTAAATACGTTGTTAATTGAAAAAAAAATTTTTTTTTAATTTTCAAAAATTAGAAAACTTTATTTTTATTAAAAACATTTTTTTTTCGCAAGCTTTAATTTTATTTATAATTATATATATAATTTGCGCTTACACCCTTTTTTGAATGCTTGGCCGAACTGTTTCTCCCATTTCCGGCATGCGTCTTGATGTTGTTCCACAAATGGAGGGACCTACAGATTCAAGCCGACTCCGAACGGCAGATATTTTCTTTTCCACTCGGAGAATTGCCATTGCCTACCGAGGGCCATTTTGGTGTTTCACGGAGACTCGAACCTACGTTCTCTCTGAATTCCGAATGGTAGTCACGCACCGGCTATGGCGCTGATTTACACATACTCGTACAAAGAAAAATTACAGGCAGTCTTTTTTCCTATTAAGAATAATTTGCTTTGTAACGCCATCCTGGAGTCTTTTAACACGCTTCAGCCCCTAATGTCAATTTGACAACAACATCGCCTCGTTTTGTGTGGAAAATGTGTGGCCCAACAGATATTTTTTTAAATTTTTTTATTTATTTTGCAACATATTTTAATTTGTTTTCCTTAAATATACAGACTTCTCTTACTTTCCCGTTTTTTTATTGCTTCAATTTGATTTTCTGATGTTAAGTCAAATTGGCATTTCTTGACAGGTACCGATGCGTGTTAAATAAAAAATAAATATCAAAAATCAGGGAACAACCACAGGTGGCGCTCTAAGTGAACTGATTTGAATTCTGTTTCTTTTTGGTTTTTTTTTTGTTAGATTACGACATCTGTGATTAAAATTTCTACCAAAATTGTACCGCCATTGCTTGACATTCGTAAAAGTTACACCGTCGTGAATAAATCTACTTCTGCACGTTTTTCGATTTTTTTACAGATTTAAAAATGGATTGGAATTTGCAACCAAGAGTTTGTATTAAATTTTGCTGTAAAAATGCGATGCAGATACAATGGTGCAAAAACCTTAGAAATGGTCGAAAACTGTTCGCTATAGATACCCCAAAGAAACCAGCCATTTACGAGTGGCATGAGCGTTTCAGAAGAGATCGTGTATCCTTCGATGATGAAGCAATTTGTGGCAGACCATCGACCTCGAAAGCTGATGAGAATATGAATAAAGTGAAAGAGTAGTTGAACAATAAACGAAAATTAAGCAACAGAGAACTGGCAGAATACTTCAACATTGCTCAGTCCGTTTAGGATATTGTAGTAAATGATTTGGGTTTGCGACGTGTTGTTGCAAAGTTGGTCCAAAGCACCTGAATTCAATGCAAAAACATTATTTCCAAGGCTGAATCACACCGAATCAAACGCATCATTACTGGAGATGAGGCAAGGGTTTATGAGTACGATACGCACTCCAGACAACAGGCGAGTGAATGGAGAGCCCCGAACGAATCACGACTAAAAAACCACGTCGTTTACAGTAAAAAAAGCGATGCTCGCGGTTTTTGATGGATTACAATATTTGTACATCACGAATGTTTGCCAGAAGCTTGACAGTTAATAAGGACTACTATGAGACATTTACGTGAAGCGATTCGCCAAAAAAAGAAAGGATTTGTGGAAAAACATGATAACGCACTGTGGCGCGGTGCCATCATTATCCGTGAATTTTTGATCAAAAACAAAACTAATACCATCGAATTCACCTGATACGGTTCTCAGCGATTTTTTTCTGTTTGATCGAGTCAAAAAACCACTATGGAGAACGCGTTTTAGCAGCCGAAAGGAAGTGATGGAAAAATCGAAGACGGCTCTGATAGCTATACTGAAAATAGAGTTACAGAAATGTTTAGAGAGCTGGTTCAAACGGTGGCAGTGAGTGAGGAGTACTTTGAAAGAATGAAGAATTGCAGCTCCTCCAGCACTTTCAAGTTTTCCATTTGGTTTTTTTTTTTTTTGTTGATTTTTTGCTTTGAAAATTCATTTACAATCTAAAGAACATCTTTTCAATATTTTGAGCTTAATAGAAAATCTATAAAGTCCCCTTAAAGTTAGTGAACTGATGAGCGTCGAACGAAAGATGGGTAAAATAAAAACTTGAATCGTGTTTTTCTCGAAATACGTTGTTTTCCGCGCTGTCGAATATACCTCAAAAAGTAATCAAGATGTCAACTTAAAATTTTACAGAGATATTCTATTCGAGAGATATTATATACAGAGATATTCTAACCCGCAAGGGAGTAGAGGTCGCGGTCGACCAAAACACAATGTTGCGCGAACTAGCAGATGCCGACATCTCATGGACGGTGCAAAAACAACAGCACAGAACCGTGTACGATGGAAGAGTCTTGTTGAGCCCCAAGGCTCCCAAAAGGAGACAAGGGAAAAACCAAAAATAAAAACAATTCTTTGACACATTCGCCTATATGGATCTTTGCATGTAACTCAAATTGTATATTAATTATCACTAAAAATATTGTTTTGATCAATTTGTTTATAAAAAGAGTGGATTTTTTTTTTCTTTTTCACTTCAAATTTAAATTTTTTTCGTTATAAATAGATCCGTGCAAAGCGCAATAACTTATTTTACTGAAAATTGTTCGTTTGTTTGATTTCAGTTCATTACAAGAGGCTTTACAGTCGACGGCGCAAATTAAAGGGCCCAAGTTTATGTAGCTGTAGCGTCGCCATTTCGTTTTTTTTTTATTAAACAAATTTTTTTTGTATATTCATTTAAGTATGAATATTAATATGTAATTTATTTTAAGGTAATAAATACTCTCTCTTTTTCGCAAAAAATGATTGAAAAACTCGTTGTCCGGAACAGCTACCCCCCTCTGGCTTTATTCCGGCAACTTTGTGATCAAAGTATATTTGTATATGGAAATCTAACTAGTCAAACGTTTCGTATTTAGTTAATGATATAAATTTTCCCATTCAGATAGCTTGACAAAAGGTAGCTTCTTTTCAAATTTCTGGGACTCGAAGTGGACTTTATAGCTTTGCTCTAATTGAATTTTGTTCTCATAATTTCGTGCAGAATACGAATCTGCTTGCAACGATGGCGAAAAAATTAACCCTCCCTAGCGCCCAACGTTTATAATTTTTTCGGATTAAAATAAACATTTATTATTTCATTTTATTCTTGGCTACTGTTTTTATATACCTTGGTACTTTGCTTATATTATTGCAAATATTGTTTTTTTTTTGTTTTTTAAATAATTTTTTATTAAAAAAAATGGTCACATAATTTTTTATTTATTTATAAATAATTTTCTTTTTTTTTGAAATTTGTTATAATTTTTGTAAGCAAAATTCATTTATATGAAAAAATAAGTTTCTTTATCATTTCATTTAAAAATAATATCAAATTTAATAGTATTTATGCTATGTTATTTATTTATAACAAAAATAAAAACATAAACAATCACATATGTTTAATTTCTTTCTTAAATTTTGTTTTTATTTTTTTAATTTTTCTTTAATTTTTTTTAATTACAATTTTTTTTATCATGTTTTAATTTTGTTCATTTTTTATTTATTAACGCAATCAAAAAATTGCCGCCTACACCCTTTTTGGGTGTTTGGCCGAGCTCCTCCTCCTATTTGTGGTGTGCGACTTGATGTTGTTCCACAAATGGAGGGGCCTACAGTTTTAAGCCGACTCCGAACGGCAGATATTTTTATGAGGAGCTTTTTCATGGCAGAAATACACTCGGGGGTTTGCCATTGCCTGCCGAGCGGCGACCGCTATTAGAAAAATGTTTTTCTTAATTTTGGTGTTTTCACCGACATTCGAACCGACGTTCTCTCTGGGAATTCCGAATGGTAGTCACGCACCAACCCATTCGACTACGGCGGCCGACCCGGCACATACCTACAGTCATACTGATTAATTATTTTTTTTTTTTGTTTTTTGTGTTTCAGATAAATAGAAGAGCCAAATGGACAACATTATCCAGGTCTAATTTTTCGGGACTGTCAACTTCAGCGCCATTTTTAAAATTAAAAACAATTTTTTTTTCATTTCTGTATGTAAAAGAAGTTAAATAAAACCCCAAAAAAGTTAAATATCGCTGTTTTATTTTTTATATTCTCAAAAAAAATCCTGAAAATACCCTGAATTTTTGAGCTCTAGACCACCGGGACCCCATAAATTTCGTGTCCGGCATAATTGCCTATCTGAGCCAGCAACTCGCTACGCTTTCAATAAAAGAGCGAAAGCAAGCAGAAACTGGTAGGCAAGCCCCATTAGGATATTATTTGCTTGCTGATAATTTCATTCCTCCTTACATCATGCGATCCTACGAACACCATTTATAAGTGATCTTGCAAGTGTTAAACATTCATATTTTTCACGCTTAAATATTTTTTTTTATTTTTATTGCATAAAAAATCTACCAATCGATATTCAACAATTTTGTTTAACATTTATGTAAATTTCTGTTCACAATTAGTGTTGCCAATTTATACAAAAATTTAAAACAAATATTTATACACAATTTTTGATTACACGTACAACTAATAGCAAAGGATTTTAACATTAAAATTGCTTAAAACTTATTTTAATACAGAATTACGATTATTAGTGGACTTTTTTCTCAATTATTTTGTATGTGTGTATGTTGGCATATTTTTTGCTTGTGTTTGCTTATAATTACTCGTAGCTGGTATGGTATAAATGGGTTACATTTTAAGATTATTTTATTTAATTATATTATTTTATTTTTTTAATATTATTTAAGTCTATATAATTAATTCTATTATTAATTATTTTAGTAGTTCATTATCTTTTTCATACTTAGCTATTGTTAGTGTAGTCTACATATTTTAATCTATGCGCGCATGCAACTACACACATACATACCTATGTATGTATGCGTGTACTAATTTTTAAAATTATTATTTTTATTTTTACAAAATTTGTTCTTCATCAGTTTCCGGTGACTCCGGTAATATTGTAATTAAACCAAAAATCAAAAACAAGAAATATATAAGTCAGCCATGGGATTTTCTGCGCGCTGTATAAGGAAAAACTGGTCAGCCACTTAGGAACACCAATGCCAATACAGTTCTGTACCAACGGGAACTACGCCGATTTGTTTGAGGTCCCTTAGGAAAACTCTAGTTCGATAGGACTTCGGTGGCACATCTTGCTGTTCATATGAAATGCGATAGTGGCTTGCATGCAGCTCTTAGCGGCTTATTTGTTTGCAACCAGTCGACGATGTCTTTGTAACGGTATTTCCTTTAGCATTAAACTGCAAAATCCAATTATAATTTTTGCCCCCTTTGCTGCTGTTCTTCAAATGCATTGGCGCTTCTTCTTCTCGAATCAATTGCTCTTTTGTTGGCTTCCTTTTCCTTGTTCGCTCTCCGTTTCACAACCAACTGCCATTTCTCTCCTTTTTTTGCTGCTGTTCGACGCTTTATTTCGCCACTGGCTTCACTTCCAACAGCTGCGGATAATTCTCTACGATATTCAAGAGTATCGTATCGATATAATGTTTTAGGCGGGTATTCTCATCTTCCTTCTCTTGAAAGGCTTGCTGCAACTATAAATGAAAAGGTGAAAAGTTTATGGGTTAAAATTTTTGCTCACACAAATGCACAAAATATTAACTTCTAACTTAACAAGTAAACTTAGAAAAAGTTAGTCAATTAAAAACTCTAAACCGATAGTTGAAAGAAAATAATAGGGTTCTTCAATAGGCATATAACAATTTTGTATTTAAATAATGCATCGAATAGTTGAGATATCAGGTTGAAATTTATTCTTAGCCAAACACCTAACCTTTTGAAGTTTTTTTTATTTTTTTTGTGCGACAATGTAATCGACCGTATCACGTCTCACAAACATGGAAACTTCAAAATGCGATATCTCAGTGAAAAATAAAGATATTTAAGCAGACTCAACGGCATTTAAAAGAGGAAGACTTATACCATACTTTAAAATACTATGCCTCCTTTTTTATGAAGAGCAAAATCTGCGTAGCTACATGACCTCAAAAATGGGCAAAAACAGCGTTTTTTGCACTTTTAGGTTAGGATATCTGAAAACGCAAAAAATTACTTCGGAAATGACCCTAAACTTTTATAGGACAAAACATTGTCGACCTGTGTTATTCATCACGCCTACACATACCGTCCAGCGTAGTCAATTTCTCATTCGATATTTTTTCAGAGCTCCTCTAATGCAGCTTTGCTACTAACATATAAATGTTCAGGAGACATCACTTTTTGAGTTAGTTTTAGTTACTAAAAACGTACGCCGCCGTTGCCCAACGAATTTGTGTATGATTATTACGCAGTAGAGCTCGAGTTTGTAGCCTACAGGGGTCATGAAACCCCTATTGACAACATCAAAGGTTTTTTCTAATAGTAGACGCCCCTCGGCAGTCAATGGCAAACCTGTGATTGTATTATTGCCATGAAAAGCAACTCATAAAAAACCATCGGACGTTCGGATAAATTTCGGCATAAAACTATAGATCCCTCCATTTGCGAAACTTTATCAAGAACCACGCCAATAATTGGAGAAGGAGCTCAGCCAAACACCCAATAAAGGTGTCAATATAAGAGATTGAAATTTCTACGTAAAATCTTCCACAATGTGAACTGAATGATTCCCAGTTTCTATATACGGCTTGAAAACAGAACAAACGTTTAAGTGAAGAATTGCACTTAGGTTGTTTGTGATAAGCTTATTTAATTTTTTTTTTTAACTTAAGTGGAGTTAATTTTGTTTTTCGTAAAATTTTACTCAAGAAAAGCACTTAAGTACAAAAGTTAATTTTTGGCCAACAGCTTTTCTCTACTAATTTCTATTTGCAAGTAATCGCATTCCAATATTATATACCCGTCATTGTTTGCCCATTGCAAAATTCATATTGGTCCAATAATTTTGATTTTTACAAAAAAATTATTTTTCTCTACATTAATCGACGGGCATACATATAGTATATATAGGGCGTTTTTTTTTTAGCTGCAGGAGAAAATTTCGGTAACTATGGTTTCACAGCTGAGTTCATTAAGGTTTGGCAAGCCATCACGAACCATTTAAATCTGTTCGCGAAGTTCATAGAGGGAAGAAGGCGCCGAAATGTCGATTCCTTAGCCTTTGTTCTTTGGCTATGTGGAAAATGTTACATGTCTATGTATTATTAAAATACAGCTCGTGCAAATGAACAGCTTTTACGTCATATTTTTGCTGATTGAGCTCATTTAGATTTATTACTCGGATTTATTGGGAATAGTAGTCAAAATTGGATCGATCAAATGGCCACTGAAACACGTAGCCGCGGCGGACATATGCCGAATTTCATATTCAGAAAATAAATGCCATGAAATTATCTACGAGACTGTAATAAAAAAAAGTTTACAAAAATATTTTATGTTTTCATTACGAGAATGGCTCTGGACTGGAACCCACAAGGGAGAAGAGGTCGCGGTCGACCAAAAAACATTTGGAGAAGGTCGATGTTGCGCGAACTAGCAGATGCCGACATCTCATGGGGCGGTGTAAAAATAGCAGCACAAAACCGTATACGACGGAAGAGCCTTGTCGAGGCCCTTTGCTCCCGAGAGGAGTGAACAAGGCAACAAAATTATCATTTTACACTTTCGGAAGATTTAAAATTTTTGCAAATGGCGTCGTACATCAATTATATTTGACACTTGTGAACTAGACAGTTACTGTGTACAAACAGAGAAGAAACATTTCGATTCCTCAAAATCATTTTTTATTTTATTTAGTAGAAGTTATTCAGAACCAAAATTGGGTTTTGCGCCACCTTACATAAAACTATTTTTATTTATTATAGCTAAAGCACTAATTTGTCTATTAAGTTAGAAGTCTTTCAACGTAAAATAGTTGTTAGTATACCGAATTTTCGTGTGCCTTTTACCACAAATATTTATGCTACAAAATGAGTCCATATTACCATTATTTCATAACTAGTGAATACCCTTTATGTATAAATGATATGGTTAAATGTGTTAAAAAGTGATAAGTTTAAAAATTAGTTGCAACTGAATTTGAATGGTATTTGTATTTGTAATTGTAATTTTTAATTTATAATAAATTTCTCCTCAATTTGCATTAATTTTACTTGCAATTGAATTGAGTGCGACTCCTTGGACCCCACAAGATCTACTCAGATTTCTTCGGAGGTCGAGTATATTTATAGAAAATTAAAAATGGAACCCGAGTGCAGTACAATGGACTTAACTGTATCTGAGTGCTGTACTTGCTATCTGGTCTGTCACGACAACAAAACAAAAAACAGAAAAAAAAATTGAATTTAGGTGCACTCCCTTGTTTGCTATCGCGCCTTCTTCGCGCATAACTGTGTAAATCATATTGAAAATTTAAAAAAAAAATGCATTTTTTAATTTTCTGAAATTCGAGGGCATAGCATAATTTGTTGCATTTCGGTTTCTTGGTTTCGTGCTCGTTTGTGCCATTATAAGCATTCAGATTTAAATTGAATGAACATTCCTCTTCAAGATCTTTCATTTAACGTATATCTAACAAACACGAAGCAATTCCAATGATTACTTATAACCCTGTATTTAACGCCCTTTGTATTATTTAACACATAACAGAACTTATTATTCATGGTAACTTACATTTGTAATGATTTACTAAAATCTGTCTCACTTTGAATAAAGGCATCTTACAGGAAGCGTAAGAGGAATCGTCTAACCGCTAATCAACAGTATTTTTTCTTCTTAATTTTAAAATCAGTTTTCTTCTTTACTTCAAAATTTCTTTTCTTTTCTGTCATTCTTGTTTAACACTAATTTTCTCACTTTTATTTGAGTGCCACTGAAATTCGTTTAGTTCCTTTTTTTCATTTTTTCAGATTGAATTTTTTTGTTAGAACGATAGTTCACATTATAATGGAAAAACTTGTAATCAATCATTGAAAATCATGCAGCTTTTTTAAGTATAGTTTCGTTATTGTTAACTATAATTTTTACCAGTATAACACCGTCCAACAACAATCATTTTTTTTTTTCATTACCCAGAAAAGCATTTACAGGCAAGTGAAACCCGATTCCCTCTGCAACCTCTTCAGTTTTCTGATTCACTGCCAACCTACAGCGCTCGATGCATGCTAATAAATCTGAGGTCGCTTGCTATTAGGCACACCCTTCACTCCTTGATGTGTTTTTGGTGTTATTTGTGGTTCTGTTGGTTGTTCCGAAGTTCTTAAACTCATTGGCTTCAATGTTCTTCACAAAACTTAAAGATTTCTACAGACAACTCGACCAAGATTTTGCTATGCCTGGATTTCTTTTTCATTTGAGGATTGTGCATCACTATTCATAATAACTCCCTTTTGTTCCTCCCTTTCAGTCGATAGGGGAGATCAAAGAGAATGCGACGAAGTAGCTGAAGGCCATCCCTTCGTCGGCCTACCAGGTGTGAATGGAAGACTGGGTTAAATGTTGGCACACGTGTGTTGCTTCAGAAGAGTCATATTTTGAAGGAGATAAAATAAATTTACCTGAAATTTAACTCTGTTTTGTTTTATTTAACGTACTTTCTGATCACAGGGTATGTATCCAGCCTGTCAGGTTCTTGTAATCATAGACTTAAATAAATAAATGGAATGAAATTAAACTATGGACTGTACAGAGTAACGCTTCATACTAATTTATTTCGTTTCCTCATCAATTAATTTTGTTAAAGCATTTTAAAGTATATTTTTGCAATTTTTTCTGGATAATTTTTGCTATTGCACGGTGTTATAGTAGAAATAATAAAAATTGTATATACTCAGACTTAAAAAAAAATATGAAAAACAAGTTTAGCACTTATTAGGTTCTTTCGCTCAGCGAGTTCGTTATTCACGTAATAAAATGTGCAAGTCTGACAACGAAATCCTTATAACTTCGATATGATAAAAATAATGCGCTACAAAACTGCATACCGCAAAAAAATCTAAAAAAATCGGATACATTTTTTTTAAACTTTGATGACATTTTATTGTTGTCATTCTTGTAGCAGCATAAACATTCCCCATACTTGTAGAGGGAATGCTGCTGAAGTACAGCTGCAGTTTTTGGTCGAATATAAATCTGCGTCATTCCAGTAAGGCAGAACCGAATGTCTTGCATACGATGAAATTTTGGCGGGTTGGTTGTCTTTTATTAATTTTTTTTTACAGATTTTTTACAACTATTGCGACTTTGATTATACAATTTCTGTTAGAATATGGGCTATATACGAGTTTTGGTAATACACGCAACAGCAGAATTTTAACAATGAAGTTTCTGTTAAATATATTTTTCGTTATTTTGTTTTAGGTTCATTCGAATAAGGTTTAAGGGGGTTATATACAGTTAGAATTAAAAAAAATCGATTTTGTTTTTTTTAATGTACATATATTTGAATACATAGAGAAAATTTAATATCGTTCCGGTGAATATTTTCGAAGTTACACGCAAATTTGAAAAGGTGTTTCAGAGTGCTTGAAAGTGCTTCTCAAACCTTAAACGTATTTTTCTCAAAATGGTGTTTTCAAAGTCGGTGACCAACATTACTCGAAAATGGCTAAACCGATTAGTCCCAAATTTTAACACGAGCTTCTTAAATATTATATATTTTCTAGTAATTAATAAAAGATTTTTTTTTCTTAAAAAATTTAAGGCCGAAATTTCGATCAAAATTCGATTTTTTGTTTTCTTTTTGAGAAACCGCCATTTCGTCAAAAATATTTATTTTGCGTATTCCTTCGATTAATTCCTAGATTTAACATTAATTTAACGAAATCTCTTTGGTTTTTTAATTTCAGAGGATCCAGTTCAGAGATGTAGAGCTCCCGGAGATCAGCTGTAGTTCCTTTCCAAATAAATATTTTTAATAATACTAAGTCATAAATACAGTTAAAAGATAATATAATATGTGTACACATTTTTAGATCAATAAATTTAAAAGTTTTCTCAGAAAAAATTCTGTAATGGGCTGTTTCGGCTTTCTAACTGTATATAACCCCCTCAACTTTGAAAATATTCAAGAAAAATCAGTTTTAAGCCTAGATTTATATGTATTATTTATATTGTTGAATTTATTTATTGTTATTTATTTTTTACTTACTTTTTCTATTTAATTGTTTTATTAAATTTATTTTATTTTATTATTTTTATTTATTATTATTATTTAATTTTTTTACTTAAAATTATAATTAATGAAATTATATTCTAATAACATACTAATAAAACTATGTATTAATTGATTGAATTTATTAAAAAAAATTAATAAAAAATAATAAAATTTTTTTTTTATTTTTTTTTTAAATTTAATTGTTTTCTTGAATTTATTTTATTTTATTATTTTTATTTATTTAATAGTTTTTTTAATTTATTTTTTTTAATATTTTTTTATTTAAGTATTTTATAAAATTTATTTTATTTTATTATGTTTTTTTTTTTTTAAATGTTTTACTCAATTTTAATTTATTTAATAGTTTCATTAAATTTATTTTTTGTTTTTTTAATATTTTTTTATTTAAGTATTTTATAAAATTTATTTTATTTTATTATGTTTTTTTTTCTTTAAATGTTTTATTCAATTTTAATTTATTTAATAGTTTCGTTAAATTTATTTTTTTATATTGTTTTTTATTTCATTGTTTTATAAAATTTTTTTTTTTATTTAATTGTTTTATTAAATTTATTTTATTTTTAGTTAATATTATAATTAATTTAATTATATTGTAATTAACAAACTAATAAAAAATTACTAATTTATTAAAAACAAAAAAAAATAAATAACATTTAACACAAAACCTTTTGTGAATATTGCAAAAATAATCATTGTACGCAAACTTATGCTGTTGAGTGTGTACGTATGTACTACTAAAAAAATAACTTCGAAAAAATGTGTTCTTAAATTAGTTGTACGATTCACGCACATTCACTGTGCATAATTCTACATTTTTTAATGATAATGATTTTCCTAAAAATAACAAAGAACAATTATCTATATTCTCTTTCTTATTTCTTCCACGGTCTTGAGTACTTTTGGTAATTTTTTTTTTCATTTCAGAAACTAGCGCTATATTCCATTAGTCTTTCAACGCATGCATTTCCAGCGAATCATTTTTTCAGTCTCGCTTTGTTTTCGCGCGCGACCATCTAAACTTTTCCTAAAGCTCATCTTTAGAGTATCCCCGGTTAAGTTTTAAGCACATTTTTTTCGAAATAAAAAAATAAAACGCTGTTATTTTTGTAGCAGCATAAACATTTCCCATACATTTAGCGAGAATGCTGCTGGAGCGATAGTTCTTAGCCGGATATAAATCCGGGCCGTTTCACTAACGTAGAACCAAAAGCGATATTCGTTGCTGTCTGCTGGTGGTAGGTGACGTCAATTAAAGATACCAAGATCGTAGTAGTTTCACTTTTTTTCTTCTTAGAGATACCAAATGAAGCGCAGTCCTGCTTTCTTAGTATTTTCGATGCAGGGGAAGTTTCACTTTTTCTTCTTTTCCTTTTTATTTCCCTTTTCCAAATGCTTATTTTGTTCACTTAATTTGGATACTTGCTGCATATTTTGGGTTCATATTGAGAGGCATTAGTTTTCAGGAACACCTTTTTTTATTAACAGATTTCTTTTAAACGCCTGAAAAACTTGAAAACCTTGAAATTTCGGGTACACATCTCTCTGCAATCTTGTAAAACTACAAAATTCTATTATCTGGTAGTTTAGTCATATTGTGATTTAATCAGACTTCAAATAGCCAAGGCAATAAAAAAAACTTTTTGCCACGAGTAAGTGAAAAAATACATAATATAACAGTTTTTTCTCTCAACAAATTCTAATTTTTTTTTTGCCATTTGGAGTGCAAGGACAGCGAGCGACTTTTCACCACAAATTTGTTTCGAAAAGCTCGCGAAAGTTTTTTTCATACACATTTTGAAATTGTTTTTTTTTTTTTTGAAGTTATTTAGGCTCGCGAAAGTATTTTTTATCGACATTTTCAAATTGTTTGGTGTTTTTGTTTGAAGTTCTTTAGGCTCGCGAAAGTATTTTTCATTGACATTTTTACTTTTTGTTTTAGGTTGGACGACGGCTTTAGCGCTTCAATCCTTATTCCTGTTTAGGCGAATACCCTTAACCATTTCGTTGCCGTATTTTCTTCATATGTTTACTGATTTTTTATTAAGCAACTTTTAAGGGGTTAGGTAGGTAGGTGAAATGGTTGAAGTGCCAGTCTGGCACCCCTCAAGTAGCACTGAAGCGCCATTTTGATACCATTAAAGCGCTACTCTATTTAAATTTTCTATTCTATACTCTAAATTTTTATTTCATTCAAATTCATGTTAAGTTTAGTTATTTTTAATTAACCAATAACCAATCCAAAACCACTGTTATATACCATTCCAACATAAATCTGAACAATTTTCGAATTTTCTGTTGTTTGCTTTCGCGCTGTGTTGATTATTACCTGACTTAGGGATGCTAATGTGGCTGAATCCACAGAATCCTGTAATAAAAATAAATAAAAGAAAGGAGAATACAAAATAATAAACAACATACACGAATACATATACATAGATAATGGCAGTGATATAACGGTGTATACGAATATGTGCACGTGTGCGGACACGAAACAGACAAGAAACAAATTCGAACGACAAAAGACAACAAAAAAAAAATTAAAACTAAAAACTTCAATAACAAACTTAAAACTAAAGCCAGACTTTGAAGAGAAGCTGCATAAAACAAAAACAAATAAATAAATGAAAAAAATTAAACTCGAAAAAAATCTACTAATTCTTCGATATAGCCGCTTGCCTCATTTACTTTTTAAAAGCTACAAACTCTTGTGAAAAGCTTCGAAACAGCTCAAAAACGTATTCAAAAGCATTCCTGCAGTGTGCGTGCACGTTGCGTGTGTGTGTATTTGTGTGTAAGCTTCGAACTATGCTAAGCTATGCTAAATGCGGCGTGTGCAGTGCTGTGTACAGTTTTGTATGCGAAAGCATGAGCGACGGGGGTTAGAGAGCGATAAAAGCTTGACTACAAAAGCTCATAGGCAGTGTAGAATAGAAACAGTTTAAATTTTTTCTTAAAACTCGCCATAGGAACTTCAAAAAGTGACACCACCCACCTGTGCTTGTGACATTTCCTCCAGCTCTTGCGCCAAACTGTTAAGCGTGCCGTTAAGCAGATTGCGTCCCTCCTCAACGCCACGTGTAAGCACTTGCGCTTGCAGCTCCTCATTTTGCTCTTCCAAAGCTAAAGCAGTTACAAAATATTTATTATTTACAAAAGCTTCCGAGATCCGCATATTGATTTCAACATACCTTTATTCTTTTGCCGCATCTCTTCCAACTCCTGATGCAGTTCCCCCAGTCTTATTGTCTCCGGTGAGGTGGTCGGTAGCGCTGGACCCGTTTCAGCACGCAACCGTTCCAATTCTTTACTCAATTCCAACATCAGCTCTTCGGCCGCCTTCTTTTCCCCTTCGTATCTGCGTTCACGTTGCGTCGCCTCATCGAGATCCTGTTGCAGAGCGACAATTTGGTCGCGCGCCAATTCATATTTTTCTTCTGTGCGATGCAGATCGTTGGCTTGTTTGTCGCATAGAACACGCAGACGTTGCGCCTCTTCGCGCAATGTATTGGCTTCTAGTTCAATAGTTTTGATTTTTATTTGGCAATTTTCATTTTGCAGTGCCGCTTCACGTTCAACGCGTGCCAGTAGTTCGCGATAGCGTTTCTGTTCCTCGGCCAGACGTTCTTCGGCGCGTAGCTCGGACTAGGTGAAGAAATGAGTAAATTAATTGTTGGAAATAAAATTGGCACATTAAAGGTCATAAATGTGAGCCGTCTAACTCTTGAGTCAGTAGCAGAAGGTCGCAGATTTCTGTTATAACGGCAAGGCTGAGCAGTTTTCTGTCAAATACATATGATGAGGGTACCGGCACGCAGCGACATGCTAAGCACAAAGGCAACAGACTAGTTTACAAGAAACAGCACTTCCGTTCTACTTTCAGTAGCTAGTAAATGGTTGGCTATATGGCTCGCCAGCTCATTGCAAGAGAAATTTCTCTCAAAGACGCAGACTCAAGCTGCACATATTTCGGTATCTGCAATAAAACCATGTGAATATAATGGGACTTGAGTTCCTCGCAAGAGCTCTTCAGGCTGTACAGAAAATAATTACCCACAGATAGAGTAGGTATGTGCTTATACGTCACATCATTATCGGAAGGCTTGTTCAGAGCTGCCAATGACGATTTCTGCAGAAGCAACAGGAAAGCAGAAGAGTTAGAACTCTAAAGCACCTCGCTCTCTGCTAGGGTAATTCATAGGCTCAAAGTTTTTATAAGGATCTGAGTGAGGTTGGTTTGAATAAGTGGTGAGAACTTGAACAGCAAGATATCATAATGAATCCAATTTTAAGTCTGGGTGTGTCAGTAAAGCCGACCTACAAATACAGCTGCATGAAAAGAACTGAACCCAGCTATCTATGACCAAACTGAAGACAAGACAATAGTTTGTGAGTATCGGACTATTGCACATTCTTCGATGTTTCATTTCCTCCACAATCGCCTGCAAAGGCCGTGGGAGGAGTGAATACTATCGATGGCGTAAAGTCACCATATGCCCCTGGATGCAGGAACCTGTTGGGTCAATTGATATAAACACAACTGCACCTTGAGGATACGTAACGCGGTCCCAAGGTGGAAATCAGCCGGGAAGGAGGAATGTTATAGTCTTAGTGGGAGCATGCCCCGCATACCATTGGCGTAACGGCATCTTTGATGATGTTTCTGACATTTTGAGTTACACCTCTCGACTTAAAAAACAAAAACTAAAAACTATTTGTTTTCTCTAAAGTTGCTCTGGAAAGAAAGTTCTTCATGCTATACTCTTTACGAGACCTATGCTATTTTGGCGATTATGCTGCATAAAAATCTTTAAGATGAAGGTACTTCAACATTGGAACTAGAACTTTTGACTTCTACGCTTAGTCCATTGCACAAATTTTCGCAAGCGTGGCCATAATTTTATATTTAAATTTTATGAAGAAATTGCCGGCTTTTTGCTCGGCAACAATTGTGTATATGTCTATTGGAACAATGAGTGTCGAGAGCAGTAGAAACTGCAAGAAATACTGCAAAATGTAGTAGAAGATACGATGCCCTCAATTTAAAACTCGAAGGTTAACAATGAAGCAAGGCAGCCCAATAAATGCCAAATTTAAATGAACAAGTTGTAAGTTATAATTAGCGCAAGTTCAAAAAGGCAGAAAGAGGGTAGACAATGTGTGATATCGAAAGAGAGTTTCACCAGATTTTTTTAGTTTGCGAAGAGGGCCGATGAGAAACTGAACAGCGGCTTCACTGGTTAAGTCATGCCATCTGAGTGATTACAGACACTCCAGCCTTGAAAGTAGACAAAAAGTAGATAGAAAGTAGAAAGGCAGATCAAGTCAAGTTACAAGTTAGATCAAGTGGACGAGGTGGACAAGATTTCCCTTTCAATCTGTTTTGAATTCGACCAAACGCTTACTAAGAAGACGTTCTATAACTAGCCACCTCCTCAAATTTACGCTTTAACTCACTTTCTGAAACACATCTCTTTCTTTCTGATCCGATCCTGGCGAAATAGCTCGTTTACTACGTCAACCGTTACAAAATATCGACGATGACGACGACGACCGATTGAGTAGGTTTACTGGGTCATAGTGCACTGCGATCTCTAATGTGTTCTATTGTGCTTGCTCGCGAGCCTATCATTGGAAGCTTCTAGTGAATTTGAATTCAGCAGCCGTAGGTGAATGGATTAGTGCGTGGCTGCCATTCGGAAGTGCAGAGGTTCGAATCTCCGCGTATGAATTACCAAAAACTACCGCGTAATGAATTACTAAAAATAGACAACGTTTTTTCTAATAGCGGTCGCTCGTCGGTAAGCAATGGCAAACCTCTGAGTGTATTTTTGCCATGAAAAAGCTCCTCATAAGAAACCATCTGCCGTTTGGGGTCGACTTAAAACTGTTTGTGGATATAATGAGTTTGAGCACTTCTTAGAGAATTTCGTTTAATATTACCAATGGACCAAGAGTCGTATCAGCAAGGTAAGTGTGTATTCGTGTTGCCAGAGCTGAACCTTCACAGAGGATGTGCTCTGATGTTTCACCGCCCAGGACACAGAAAGGGTAGCCACTTTTTTCTACTAATCCTAGTTTTCTTAAATGATGACGAAGACTAAGTATCAAGTGCGAGCTCGTAAGACCTCTTTATTCAGATTTTATTTGTTTATTTGACGCTTCTCCGAAAGGAAGTATAAATTGTTCAGTCTGCTTCTGTCTTAGAGTTTCCAGTCAGGGACGTATGACCTCCGAGTTCTCCCACTTGTTAAGAATTTCCGACATGTGGGATTTGGTAAGCCCGCAGAAGGGTTCTGGTCAATGGGATTTTGGGTGGTCCGCCTGTTGGTTACCGTCATTTTGACTTGTGGTCAAATCTCTCTAAACAGGGAACTAGGAACAAAATTTTCCCCATTACATTTTCTAATTAAAACTGCTCTGGAAGAGTCTGGCTTTGTGCGCAAATTAGTTGTTAGTGCAAAAGTTGTGGATTCGATTCCAAGCTTCTGGGAAGTCTCTGAAGAAGCTTCAAGGAACTCTCAAGCTTTATCAGACGATATCTTTTAGCCCAAAATTTCTGAGTCGATTTGCTTATACTTTAAAATATTTTAAAGTAATTTTTTCTTCCAAAGAATATCAATTAATTCCTTACTCACCTCCCTGTACTGCTCCTCGAGCATGTGATAGCGTGTCTGTAGTACAGCATATTCCGTCTTTGTGCGCGTCGTGCGATCCTCGGCGATATTCTGTGTGTCGGCCAAGTCGGTGACTTGACGCTGCAGCAGTTCCAGCTGGAAAGAGAGAGAGAGAGAGAGAGAGATGGTGAGTATGAGTGTGAGTACACGAGTATAAGCATTCATCTAATGTTGATAAGAGAAGAGCGGCAAATGTTGTTGGGCAGCCAACTGATAAGCGGCAAGCAACTTAAATATTAAACGAGTATTACGAATAAGAAAGAAGAATAAGAAAGCGTCGTATAAATATCACATTGTTGTATAATGGCTATCATTTGCGTGTTGGCGCGTCTCGCAGGCCAAATGTCAAACTCATAAATTCTTAATTTTTTTTGTGGGTTTTTCTTTAATTTCAATTAATGACAATACTAACACAATCGCTTTTTAGTAAACGCAAATCGCCGAGTAGATCATCAATTAGCAACACATCCGCCATTGGAGTTTTAAAATGCATTTGTTAAAGTTTTTATTTCTTTTTTCTTATAGGCTTTTGACACAATTGACTAGTTTTTGGAAAATCGTATTTTTCCTTCAATTTTTTGAATACAGAATTTTAAACTGTTCTAAGTGCATGTGTATGTGTGTGTGCGATTTGCTAGTTGGCACGCATTCAAATTCACTTTACAATTTATGATTCACCATCGCAAAAATGATATGAATTGGGTCGCGGCCCCCTTACACTGCTGCTTGAATGTAGATAAACATTTCTTAATAAATTTGGTTTTTTTTTTACAAAAAATTTAAAATTATATTTATTTACACACGTCTTATGCGCAGTCACACTCATCAACAACTGAACTTTGCTGCACACTCAGATCGGTGTAAAACAGTTGCTGTTAATTGTTTACGCTTTTAGGGAGGTGCCGATGAGCGACTGGTGGTAACGACTTTTCACGCCCGCATTGGTGTTAATAGCAGATGCGGCGGCGGCATTCAATGTTCAATGTTTAGAGTTGAGTAGTATTCAGCGTTGGTGTATCCCAGCCCCGCTTTTGCCTATAAACGACTAAGAGCTAATTTTTCCTGCACTTCCAACTTTGTCAAGAAATGCAAAGTTATTTAGTAAGTTGCTCATATTCTACTAATAATTGTTTTTTTTTTTTTGTGGTATTTATTTAATTTTGTTTGTATATTTTTTTTATTTCCCCTTCATTCATATTTAACCCCTTCCTTGTACGGTCGTCACTCATTTATTATCGTACAATATAGACATACGCACATGCATACTTGCATGCTCGTATACAAATAAACTGTATTCACACTCTGACTTCTCCAGTAGAGAAGTCATTGCCGGTTAACAGGCGTGAAATGCTTTGCGAATTCTTGTTTACAAACCATGCGCGCGACCAGCAACAATCTGACAAGCAACATGTCTTATCTAATTTGTGTATATGTAAATGTATGTATGTATGAATGTTTACAACATATAAAACAACTGTTGGCCGATCACACGCGGGCAAGTGTGCTAAAGAAGAGGAAATGCAGTGTGAGCGGCAAGAGAGAGATGGGAGAAATTACTATGGAAGCATTCTAGTTGTGATGCTGGTATTTAATAGAATAAATCATACAAGTTCCTCATTGGCTATAATAACACCAGTAATACCATAAACTGATCTATTTGTCAGCAAATTAATTGATTTTGGTTTTTTAGATATGCAATTTTAAGGCCCACATATTGACGATACAACTGCAATGCCATGATTCGGCAACATTCTACACTAAGGTCGAACTCTACAAAAGACTTAATTAAGACGAATGAAAAGGTGATGCCGAAAAACAGTGGCGTGCGTAATATTTTATCAAAAAAAAAAAAATACAGAGTGTAAAGTACTAAGTTTACCTTCGACATATTTCTGCAATAAGGATTTTGCTTCAGTATTATATCAGGAAAAGTCTTAAAAACGTATGTATATAGCACCGATATAGAGGACAACTGCTGATGGTTATGATAAAAACCGATAGCCGGAGTTGGTGAAAATAAAAGCGACTTAGCGCAATTATAAGATAAAAACATACGTATTGTATACCTGTATGCAAACACGAATTGACAACAACAACAACATGGACAGGATCCATGGAAAAAGGAGCCCAAGGACCATACAAATTGCCATGGGTTTTTTTGGGTAATGAAATTCGCATAGCTCCAAAAACAAAATATTTATTTTAATTAATTTTAAATTTTAAATTTTTTTATGTTCTTAAAATGAATACCTTAACTTCCCCGATGGGCACCCAAGAGTAGGCATGAAACTTGAAATTAAAGAATAAGTTTTTTCTAGAAACAGTCGATCTTCGACCGGCAAAGGAAAACCTCCAAGTTATTTTTGTCATGAAAAAGTTTCTCATAAATACAAAAAATTAATATAAGTAAAAAAAAAATTGGAGGAGAATATCAGCAAAACACCCCACTAATAATGCTTGAACAAGGTGGCGCAAAATTAATCATCCAATTGTGTATTTGAATAACCTTTTTACTAAATAAAATTTAAAATTTTTTAAAAAATGATTTTAATTGATGGAATTCTTTCGTTTGAACTATACCTGTACTTCATTGCTTGTAGGTATGTTTATATACTGCACACTTCAAAAATTTATAAATCCTCCGTTAGAGTGACTAATTTGCGCCACCTTGTTCATATATATACATATCCATTAACTACAACGGTTTTCAAAATAAAATGGAGCACATTACGCTCAAAATATTTAAATGGAAAAGTTTACGAGAATAGTATCATAAAAACTGATTTGCAATAATAATAAATTTTATTCAATCAAATTATTCTTATTGAACTCAAAAGAATTTGCTAATTGGAAAACTGAAATTCTAAACATCCTCATATTCATAGTTATTTATTTATCTTTTACTTTTTAACACATCACTTATACATAAATTTACTTTATTGAATGAATTCTGATACTTTTAGTTAAATTAAAATTCTGCGCAGAATTTGTCTATATATTCATTGAACCCATTGTTAGCAAAATATAGATTCGCCAAATTCTTTTTCGCACAAACACACACACACAACAGTTTTGAAAACACAAAAACATATATTTCTCAGCTCAAATATCTACTATAGTTTGAGAATTTTCGAAAACACTTTATTCCGGCGCGCGCGTTTCCAACAACGCTAGAGACACACATTTGACTGAGGCGGGCCGACGTCAATAGTTGCCCAGTTCTACATAGTACACATGTGTTGCCCACACAACAATAAAGAGCAACTAAACATCGACATACACACACACAAACACACATATATATGTGTATGCATTTAGAAAGCACTAAAAACTGACAGCTGACAAACAGAAAAAACGAACATTTTTTGAGAACTTCCCAACTTTGTACCCCAACTAACTGGTTGCCTTGCTGTCTGGGCGCCCAAATCAGGGCACGAGCCACAGCAGCGGTAGCAAAATGAGCGCGAGCATGTTTGTTGGAATAGACTGAATTGCGGCCTAAATGGTAGTGGCTGCCAAAAATGCTGCTACCACACAATTCTCTTCTTCTTCTCTTTTTATTGCACAAATATTTGTGTTGACTTTTATTTTCACATTTTTCGCCTAAATATTTACACTTTGCTAGACAGGCAGATGAGGCAGCCAGAAATAAAAATACATAAATATGTATGTGCACATAAACTATAATACATATATACATACCCGTGTGCATGCACACGGTCTGTGTAAGTTAATAGCCGCAAGTAGTGGACAGCAGAAAAAGCAAACTAAAATTCATAAAAATAACGAAATCTGAAAAGCCATAAAACAATCCATTTGTGCGTAAACAAAACACATTAACCCAGCAGTTGAGTGAAAAACTTGAAGGAGTGTGTAATGCAGCGAACATATTCGAATTTTTTGGTTATAGCAAACCACACCACACGCATGTACAGGCATTCCCATATAAAAGTACACTTGCAATAAGCCGGGGAAGAAACAGAGTGACAAAAATGTGAACTAATGTCACTTAGCAATTTTTTCGGTTTGACGGGAGAACAGTTTCCGAGCATACATACACTGGACTACACAGAAAAAATGTATTCGGTAACAAATTGTTCTTTATTTATTTTTTTTGTTTAGTTTGATTGAATTTTAAAAAATTTGTTTAATAATTTTTTTTTCTTTATTTTATTTACTTACGAGTTTGCATTCATTAGGTAGGTACATATGTAGGTACGTGAAATGTTTGAAGTACCACTCTGAAACTCCCCAAGTAGCGCTAAGGCGCTGTTTTGATATCATTATGAGACCTCCAAAAGACAGATATCTACAGCCCGCCAGAGCTGTTGATGTAGTGAAGAAGATTTATGGGATTTAGGTTGACGCACTGCTCCAGGTTATCTAAGAAAGAAGCACCCAGTGACCTTAGTCGTCTAGCGGTCAAACCCGGACATTTACAGAGGAAGTGCACAACAGTCTCTTTCTCTGAAAGGTCCCCACAGCTTCTGCCATGGAGGTTAAATGGTAAACCTAGCTTTTCCGAGTGTGAGATGATCGTAAAATAACCGATAAACACAGCTACGAGTTTGGAAATTGAATGGCATGGAGTCCCAAGGAATTTTTGAATCCTCCTTCTATTGAACTGAGGCCAAAGAGATTTCGAAGGTGCACATGAAGAAATGAACTCCATATTTCCTGCGCTTTCCTGAGAAATAAGTTGTACAATTCCTCTTTAACAACAGTCAAGGGGATGCCGCTGACTGGATAACAGGTATCTGAGGCCAATTCAGTTCCCTTCCTAGCAAGCTCATCAACCATTTCATTTTCCTCTATGTTTCCACGTCCTGAAACCCTGATCAGAGAAATTTTACCTGCACACCCAAGAGATTTAATCTTCTCCTTGCAGGAGTTTACCAGTTTTGATCTGCACCATGGCGTCGTCAGAGCCTTGATCGCGACTTGGCTATCGGAGAAAATATTAGTATCTCCCTTACTTCCACGTTCCCTAAGAATTTTGCATACCTGCAGAATCGTATAGACTTCTGCCTGAAAAACACCAGCTATTCGGCTATTTTAAGGTAAAAGATAAATTTGCTGCTTTAGAGAAAACCCCTGCTCCCACTCCCGATTCCATGCAGACATTAGACAACATAAAAATAATATTTATTAATGATCAGTTGAAAAACAAATTAGGCTATATGAAAAAAAAAATTTAATGGTCGTTTTAAAAAACTCGCTTTAAAATTTTATTTTCTATAATGTAATTTAATTTAATTTTTTTTCCTAATTTTTTATATAATTTAATTTTTTATTTAATTTTAAAACTTTTGTTTATTTTATATTACCTTTTTATAAACATACAAATAAGACATTAGCCAAATTTAATTACGAATTCGGTGCAAGATTTTATTTATATTTGTTTCATTTCATTGTTTATTTTTTATTTTAAACTTTTTTTTGTTGATTTTTTTATTTTTTTTATTTTATTTTGTTTTATTTTATTTTTTTATTATTATATATTACTTTTATTTTTGTTTAATTTTCATTTTTATTTTATTTTTAATTTCAATTTTATTTTATTTTGTTTAAGTTTATTTATATTGGTTGGTTGGTTGGTTTAAGGGTGACCCCGCATCGGAGTGCCACATAGACCGCAAGTTGGGTCTATTGTGTTGCCCTAGAGCTCATTATATTATATGATTTCCCCACCTAACCGATATATATTACTTTTTGTTTTATTTCCGTACAGTACGCAAACACCTGACAACATAAAGAATTATTTATCAATGCCCATGTAATAAAAAATTCGATTTCAAATTTTATTTTATATCATTTTACGTTATATATATATAAGTGGCGCTTACGCCCTTTTTGGGTATTTGGCCGAGCTCATCCTCCTGTTTGTGGCGTACGTCTTGATGTTGTTCCCCAAATGGAGGGACCTACAGTTTTCAGCCGACTTTGAACAGCGGATGGTTTTTTATGAGGAGCTTTTTCATGGCAGAAAAACATTCGAAGGTTTGCCATTGTCTACCGCAGGGCGACTGCTAATAGAAGAAACTTTTTCTATCATTTGGGGTTTCATGCACCGAGATTCGAACCTGCGCACATATGAATGGTAGTCACGCGCTAACACATTCAACTACGTCAGCCGTCGTCTCGCTGCAGACACTGGAGACTATACAAAAATTTATTTAAGCCCATTTAATAAAAAATTCGTTTTCAAAAATTATTTTATAGTTTTTTTATATTATTTTCTATTATTTTATTTTATTATATTCATTTTATATATATTTTCATCTCTATTTAATTTTTGTTTTTTTTATTTTTTGTTTATTTTATTTATGTAGAAGTATGCAATCGTTAGACAACATAACGAATTTTTTTAATGCCCACTCAATAAAAAACTCGATGTAAAATTTCATTTCAGCAGAACCGAAAATTTCAAAAGGATACAGCTTTTTCACAAAAGTACATACATATGTTCTAAGTTATACCCAAAAATAGATCGACAGAGAAATTTAGCGAATTTTTGACACATGGGCCGACAATGAGATCATAAAATTTAAAATGAAATAAAAAGTCTGAAGAAAAAATTCACATTTCAAAGCAAAATTTTACATTTCATTTGCTCTAAAAATACAAAATGCGCTCATTACACTCGGTGCCAGTGGATGGAAAGCTAAATATGAATTCATTACTTCAAAGCGATTGACTAATGGAAATTTGTGTTGGCATTGTTTGTATGTAAGCATTTTGCATTTGTTTATAAATGTACATATTTCATTTTCAGCATATGAAGATATATATGTATATGAAGATGCATATGTGTGTATGTGCATGCAAATCGATTGGAATTTCTTGCATTTGTGCTGAGTGAAAATATCGATTTATTTGCACAAATTTTGAATGCACGAATTATACTAGAATTGATTCTTGAACAAGAAAGTTTATACTTAGAGACAGAAGTTTTTCTCGTTTTTATAATTCTTTATATTAAATTCAGTGCAGTTGCTTTTACCGATTAAATGAAGTAAAAAGTTGCCTTTGTCAAAAAAAAGGGAAAAAATAATAGAGCGTCACCATCATGGCCTCTTTTTTCTGGACAGTGCTGTTGGAGACGCCACTTCGGTTGACGGTGATCACGGCAGTTATGCAAATAGCGGCCGCCATAATAGTTATTGTTGTGGTTGTAGCCGCATAAACGTTCACCATATAATGCTACTGAAGTGATAGTCCTTCGTCGAATATAATTCCGGGTCGTTCCGGTTACGTAGGACCAACTGTCGTGGGAATGGCCGCCACAGTCAAATAAGTTGGCGTGTAGCTACGATTAAGAAGTGCACAGGTTCGAATCTCTGGGCACGAAACTCCAAATGATAGAAAAAGTCTATTCTATTAGGGGCCACCTTTCGGTAGACAATAGCAAATCTGCGTGTGTATTGCTGCCATGAAAAAGCTACTCATAAAAAACATTTTCCGTTCAGAGTCGGCTTAAAACTGTAGGCTCCTCCATTTGTGGAAAAACATCAAGACGCACACCACAAATAGGAGGAGGAGCTCGGCCAAACACCCAGAAAGGGTGTAGGCGCCAATTATATATATTTATATATGGTACATAGCTAAGTATGTAGGTACATATGTATTTACATAAATATGAATATTGTATTAACTTAACCTAACATTATTTCCTATCGATTGAATCTTATGTAGAATACCCCTAGTGTAGAATTTTGAAAAAATCGAAAATTCTTTTTTTGCATATTTTCAAAGTTTAGTCATTAAAGAATATGTCATTAAGAGTATTTTTTAAAATTCCTATTATTTCATGAGTTATAGCTTCTTTGGTGACATGGCATCGGTTCCGATCCGACAGCTTCTGAAAACTTTGAAACACGTTTTTCTCAAAACTACTTCTTTCGAGCTGGCGGTAAGGATATCTCGAGTTCTAATGAACCGATTTACGTAAAATTTGGGGAGAATGTTCATTATACACTCCTTCCTTGGAGGACTCTAGCTCGAAACTATAACTTTACATTTAGTGTTTAAAAAATCGAAATTGTTTAAAAAATATGCAAAAAACAGTCTATTTTTTAATTTTATGTTGTTCTATTTTATTTGTTAGTGTAAATTTTTTATTGTGAAAAAATTTTGTTTTAATTTATCCAAGGCTCATTCGATAGCGGCATCTATAATAATTAAGAATTGTTAAAGTTGCGTATTTTCTTAATAAATTTATTTCTTAACTCTTCGGATTTTTTCACTCTATATTCAAAAAGCATGCACTCTAGGGCCAGTTGAAATAATCACGAAGCGCATTTCCGCCGCCTAATCAAATGGAAAAACTTTGTAAGTAAATGGCATGCATAATTGGGCTGGCATATGTGGAAGTACACATTTACATATAAGTATATGTATGTACCTACATTTAATAGGATGCATTAGTATGCATTACATGCTTGCAACAAAGCCATTGTTGTGAAACATATTTGTACATACTCATACATATGTACGTATATGTTTATCCACTTTATTTTATTTCTTCACTGCACTTATCAGTTTAGAGAAAGGAAGAGTAGCTCGGCTCAGCTCAGCTTGGCATCAATGTTGCAATTTATAGTGCAAAGTCATATTTAATTATACACACTTAAATACTTGTGATTTCGAAAGGCAATGGCACTAATTAAGTGATAGGCCAACTGGCTGGCTGGCTGCTACGCTGAAATTGTGCTGGACTGCAGAATGGGCGCTAGAGAGCATTATATGAAGATTAAACAATTTTAGAAATACAAACACACATACATATTCATTCTTAGGTACATATGTTTGTACGTAGTCAAAGATCAGCTTAGTTGATTTTTCTGAATTTTTGTTTTCAACTACATTAACATAATGACATTTAATTGGATCAAATCGCAAATACGGCGAATTAATGGGGATTTGGTTAATTGAAAACTTTATTTGGAACGATTTCTCTTAGCTAGTTTTTTTATTAGCAGCTCAGTTTATGCTGATGAAGAACTTTGATGTTATATGAGGCATACATTTCGCGAAAAAGGTAACGGGAGTTGAACATTTAAATTGCTCATTTAAATTGCCTATAGATTATGTAATTATACAAGATTATGTAATATACAAAATAAACAAGACCGAGCTAAAATAGAAACTGCAGGAATTTTGTTCTGACAACTTCGAGTTTATTTATTCAAAATAGTCCCTCTGGCTATACACTGTTTTGCGCGATCTAAAAGCTTTTCGAAAGTGTGTTTCAGTTCCTTTAACGGAATGTCCTTCAGGATATCGGTACAAGCATTTTGGATGGCCTCTACGGACGCAAAACGTTCTCCTTTCATAGCCAACTACATTTTTCCGTATAGGTGGAAGTTACAGGGAGCCATATCAGGCAAGTACGGTGAGTGATTGATGGTTAAAATGTGATTTGTAGTCAAATTCAGTAACAAGAGTGGATGGATGAGATGGTGCGTTATCATGTAATAAGCGCCCGCTTCCTCCTTCGCTCTATTCAGAGCGAGTTCGACGAATGCGATCCAACAAACGCTTCAAAACGCCAATATAGAAAGTTACATTGACGGTTTGGCCCATTGGCATGAACCCCTAGTGGACAATTCCGTTGGAATCGTAAAATCAAATGAGCATCGACTTAATTCTTGACTTCTTCAAACCCGTTTTTTTGTGTGGTTGCTCGTCTGGGACTTTCCATTCGGCACTTTGACGCTTAGTTTCCGGTTCAACGTTTCATCACCAGTTACAATGTTTTTAAGGAAGTTATCGTCTTTTCTCGCCACTTTAATGAGGTCTTGCGAATGTTGAATTCTGAGCAGTTTTTGTCCTCAGTTAACTTATGCGGAATAAAACGTGCACAGACCTTTCGTAAGCCCAAATGATCAGTTAAAATGCGGTATATCAATGCTTTGGAGATATTCAACTCCAATTCCATGGATTTCAACGATCATTTGTGTTCATTTTGGAGAAATTTACTAACAATTTCGATGGAATTTCCAGTGATTACTGATTTGGGCGGCCCGTATGTTCATTGTCATTTATGTTCTGAACTCCGGCACAGGATAGACCATCATTGCCATAAACTTTTTTCACCAATGTCAAATCATCAAATGTTTCAGCAAACGTTTTACCGATTTTAAAAGAAAATTTGATATTAGCTCTTTGTTCGAAACTCATTTTTGTACTGATGACACAAACAAACTGACACTTTAGACGCAATAACTTTGCTTCCACAGAACCGAATGTCACCAAGCTTTCATTGGAAGTCAGCTGAGGATGTGACTTCCAACGCACTAACTTAACAAGTGAAACAACCGAACACAAAAAAGTTATGGCATTTGAAACAAAAGGAAGGTAAAACCACAGTTAAATTACAGTTAATTGCGCTTTTATTGATTTTTCTCAACTTTTTTATGTATTCATATTTTTATTAGATGTTATGAGATATTCTTCCTTAATTTCCTATTTCATTATGCCATATTTGCTACAAAAATAGATATTTATATACATAGGTGGTTATATTAATTCTCGAATTTTTCTTCACTATTTTTTTCATATATTATTCACCAATAAATTTGGTTATTTTTTATTGTTTTTCTAAATTTTTTTTACTCCAATTTTATTTTTACCCAAATTTTTTCATTTTTAATTTGATTTTTTAATATTTTTTTGTTATTTATATTTTTCTTTTTTTTTTCATTTTAATTTTTATTGCATTTCTCATCCAATATCATCCAATTACCTCACTATCCTCATCGGCATTCAACATTTCTTTTTTTCGCCGTTCACTTTTAACCGATTCTCGTCTTTTCGCGCCGACTTGTATTTCAATAATAATTTCACTACGTACATTTGTAATCGACTAATTTCGCGAGCGGTCAAAGTTGTCAGTTTTATATTAAACGGCTGTAAGGCACGAAAGAAAGGGTGTCGCTCAATATGACATGGTAGTAAAACATACAAGCAATCAGCTAAACATACAAAATACACCAGCCTACATTCATAAAAAAACACAAGTAATAGTCAATGGAATATTTGCACGAGAGGCGACTGATAAATACGTAGCCTAAGTCATTTTATTAGAGGAAATAAAGTTGTTTGTCATTTTTATATTTCAATATACGTCTATCATAGCTTAAAGATCCCAGCTCGATTTGCATTGAGGACATATGTAACTCGTTAAAATGCTTGTAGAAATAGTTTTCTTCCACCCAGCGCACTCCTGCTTAGAATAAATTGCTCATAGAAACCATCTGCCGTTCGAAATTGTAAGGATGTAGAGGCCTCATTTGTATGAAAATATCAATAAAAATACTTGAAATGGAGCGAAAAAAAAATTCTTTTATTCTTGTAAAGAGTATTGTTTCATGGCAGTCTTAATTTCTTTGACTTCGAAAAATCTGCAACATCAGCTATACGCTCGGTTTTTTTCTCCTAATAACGAGAAAAACTTCTGAATATCAGTTTAGGAATATAGGACGGCTAGCGAAATTCTTTGAATCTTTTGTACTCTAAGATTTGTTCTGCATTACAGGTGGTAAAACTGATACGTTGGCTTGCAAAATCAGCGTACCATATTACGCGTCACAGAAGTCATATTTCTTTTTCAAGACCCACCCACAACTTTTTCTTACAATTACTTCTTCTTATATGATTCTGATTATCAGTTGAGACGAAAAAATGTCTATAACAGCATCATTCCATCACATTTTATTAGTTTTTCATACCAAGTGCGAATGGTTATTTTGAATTTAGTCCTTCCATTGTGGAAGGCAGCGGACGATTTGGGGTCCGCGTTACAAACAGGGATTTTCAATACAAGGATATTTATCATCGGAACAACATGAGTCACTATAACGCATATATCATACTAATAAAAAGTTAAGTTAAAAGTTAATACTGTAGTATTCGTTATTCATTGTAGTGACTTTGCTCCTAGAACATCCTTCAGACCCGCTTGTACAATAACTGACTTTTTTGACTTCATGCAAATTGTTGCCCATATAAAAAATGTATTTTATTTTCAATGAATTATATTTGATATCAAATGTAATGAGCCGAGTACAAGAGAAACTCTGGAACTATATGCTACTATCCGGTTCTATCGAAAACTAGACTATGCTACCTTGATGCTTTCTGTTTCGAAAGATTAGAATGTATCCCTGAACTGGAGCTTGAACGACTCCTAAAATTCGCGAACTGTACGTGCATATTTTAGCTAAACTAGGACTCCGATTTGGTATCGCTATGGATCCAAATGGTCTCTGTGTGTCCGGTCTTTGGCCAGCCAACATAACCTAACCTATTTTATAAGAAGTTTCTATGTTATATGAAAAAACATTTTTTTGTAAAAACTACAAGGTGCCGCAAAATGAATCCCCCTATTGGAAGATTTATAATTTTTGCAAATGACATCGTACGTGCGCAATATTTTACATCATTTTTGTGAACTAGACAGCTAGACAGACAAACAGACAAGCAATGGAGTGCATAAAGATTTACATCACTCAAAATAATTTTTTTTTTAATATTTAGTAAAAAAATTATAAAAAAAAAAAAAACAAAAAGAGATGATAAATTTTGCGCTACCTTGTAATTTTGTGCTATGTTTTATATAAGTATAGAATTAATTGAAAATAAATAGAAATTTTATGAGAGTAAATATGAAAAATAATCAAAATAAAAATTTGATCGACATCGACTCGACACAGAAGTGCCATCTAAGATTAAACGCCTTTAGAAGAGAATCACTATTTTCTACTTTTCAACTATCTGTTCTTCTTCTCTAACAACATAAAAATCCCTCAAAACTGTTTGAAAAATTGTGTTGAAGTGGCAATGCATGACCGATTAAAATTCTGAGTCATTCCAGTAACACAGAACCGCCTATCGTGGGAAGGTTCTTCTTATTGTTATGCGTTGCTGTGATTCAATGGTTTAAATTTTTAGGTATCATACTGGCGTACACAGTATAGAAATCAAATAGCTGCGCCCTAGTAAGAGAGTTACGATTATAAAATGCATCTTAATCGACCTGAACAATTTCAAAACAAAATCTCAAGCGCTCGCAAACTAGCGCCACATGCCAACCATTACTAATTTTATGCGGTCTTCACTGCTTTCACTCTCCGCGAAGGCCAGTAGACTGATAGCTCATATTTTTGTATCCATTTTATGATCATCGAGTATGAGGGCTGAGAGTTTTGAAGTGCTTATACTATATATGACACCTTTAAAAAAATTCGTTTCACGTATTTCACATTCTACGGAGGCATTGCTCAAACAGCGATATTTCACAGCTGAATATGAATAAAATCAATAAAACAGCTAGTCAATTTCAATTTTCAGCCAATAAGTGACACAAGCAGTATTACCAACAAAAAGGCTATAAGTACCATAGAACACCCAACTACAGAGCGTCCCTCGTATGTGTATATATGTATGTGTATGTATGTAATTCATTTTATTAAGCTCAACACAAGAAGGTAGTCGGGAGCATTTAAAAATAAAATTCATGAATTACAGCGAATGTGAACTTGAACTTGAAAAATATGCTTGAGGTCAAATGTCATAATGGAATATAATTTTGAATATGAGAAAATTAATAAAGGGGTTTCCAATAACAGGTGTTATCTATCGCTATCGAGAGATGATTAACGCTTTTTTATGGCCGGAATTGGATGGTATTGATCTACACAACTTTTCCTTTCAACAAGACGGCGCTGCGTGCCACAGAAGCAATGAAACCATTGAGCTTTTACGGGAAAAGTTTCCGGATCGTGTATTCTCTCAAAGAGGTGATCACAATTGGTCACCGATATCTTGTGAGTTAACATCTTGTGATTTTTTTCTTGAGGGTGACGTGAAACAGAAGGTCTACGTCAACAGCCCAGGGTCGATTCAAGACCTCGAAGATGGAATTCGTGAGGCTATCGAGGACATAGGGCAGCCACTTTGCAATTCGGTTATGGAAAATTTCATGAAAAGGATATTGTCCTGTAAGCGAGATCGTGGTGGTCATTTTCCTGATGTTATTTTCCACTATTAACGGCATACCTTCCTCTTTATAATGAAATAAACATCCGATCATTTATATTAAAAAATAGCATCTTTCTTTGAATATCAAAATAACACCTCTTATTTGAGAACCATTTATTAAAAAATGTCAATAACTTCAATTAAGTATAACAAGAAACCCCTAAAATAATAATTAAATAAATGTTTAAAATTACTTATAACAGCCCCACAAAAATGTTAGATCTCTGATTTAATACATTAATACATTTTAAATTTATTAGACTAAATTGACATTTCAAATAGCAAAGCTATGAATTGAATTGTACAAATTTAAATTTGAATTGCTTGATAAAATTTACAGTTTATTGGTGGCACCGGGCCTAATCACTTCCAGTCATTGCCCACCCTAATGTGAATATGCACATACACTTGTATGCTAGTATCCTTCTAGCACCATAAAATATCATATAATATTTAGTATTTGTCTATCTAATAAAATATGACTGGATTGCCGCGCCCGGCGTTTCTTAGCACACCCTGCAGGGAAATTCATTGGTGCTGAACTGGTGTGCCTCGAATAAATATAGAAATATAACTAGTTTGCATTCCGCAAAGCACCTAAAATTGCAATAAATGCGCTAAATTTGTGAAAATTATTGATAATACATACAGGCACACTTTTGAGAGTTTGTTTCTTTTTCTATAGCAAACGCAAAGTAGCAACGAAAATACTCCTTAATAAAAGGAACTTTAGTATTGAAGTTGTTTTTATAAGAATTTTTCTTCAAATTTAAATGTACTCGTACATGATCACAACCCTTTTTGGGCATTTGGCTGAGCTTTTGCGGGATTTTCTGATGTGTATCTAGAAATATAGGGACTAGCCTACAGTTGCCATGCCGCCTCTGAACGATATATGGCTTTGATGAGTAGCTTTCTTGTGGTAAAGGAAACGGGCTGAAAAGCACTGCTGGTTGAATTCACATTAGCATTTATGATAGAAATGCGGAAACATGGCTAAAATGAGGAAAAAAAAAATTGGCTCTTGACATTTAATATTTTCTGCCCACATAGAATTATCGAACCCAGTACTAAGCGAATGCCAGTTGGCTACTTGGTTATGATGGCTATTATGAATATATTTCGAGAAGTTTTAATTGTAACCACATTATTGCTACGAGTTTTGGATTCCGATGTCATGAGAATGAGTAATATTCGCTCTCTAAAACTGGAGGATATTTACAGATTTACCAAAGAATCTGGAAAATTCTCATAGGACTAACTATCTCTATCTCTGTCTCTATTCTGTCCTATCTCTTTCTCTGAAACTTTTCTCTTTTCCTACTTGACTATCTACCCTCTTTCCAGAGCACTAAACATAATGGGCTTTTTAGCCTGCGTGTTTTTGTAACCACCAAATCTCTTGGTGCTCCTTAGTTCGTCCAATTCAAATTTCTATTTCAACCACATTAATCTTCTTTAGCTCGAAGTTATGAAAATAATACTGGTTCAATATTTAGCAGGCCTTTTGTTCACTTTTCCGGAAAGGCAAACAAAATTCAATTTCCTATTTTATTATATCATACATCTTGAAATTTAATAAAACAAATTAAAAGAACGCTTTCTTCTGTAATTTCTCGGTTTATTTACGGAGCCATCAGCAAATCTGGATTTTGTTGAACTGAAAGGAAACTTCTCAAAGTCGAATAAGTTGTCTTTCGAAGCTCTACGGATGTATATATATATGTAGGTGCATAGGCAAAACAAAACACAAAAGGAAAAACAAAAAACCAAAAAAAAAAAAACGAAACAACAAAAAAAACGGTACGGTTTCTCCATTGAAATTATACATTTTATTAATATTTTAAGACTCTCGTCAATATATTTCGGAAAAAATATAAAGATCTATGCGAGTCGCACCGATTTGAAAGTATATCCAAAAATCTCAATATTTTTTTTCCGTATATATTATACAATTTTTTTAACATTTTTATGTAGATCTTTTACGGTTAAACTCTTTTACCACTAGAGGAAAATTTTTGGAAATCATATTTTTAGAAACTAACTTTCTATACATATCTGGATTTTTGAGGGTATTTTCGCATAAACCTCAAAACTTTGTGAAAATATTATGGAAAAAGTCTTATATATACCATATGTAAGTCTACGTATACATACATATGGCCTATATACCTTCTTACACCCTTCTTGAGTGTTCGACCAAACTACTCCTCCTATTCGTGGTGTGCGTCGTGATGTTGTTCCACAAATGGGAAATCTTAAAATACAAAAAAAATATTTTATAATTCTCGTGGAAAACCCACAACTCGCTACTTTCCTGTCACACTCTGTAAGTACAGGCAGATGCCGCTATGTATGCCATTAGTGCCGCAATGGTTCGGCTTTTTCTAAATAGTAGTAAAAAATTGATTTCACTATTGAACTTTTTCCTTCAGGGTACGTAGTATACATTAATATGTGTATGCAAGTGTCATCTAATGGGTCACAATTAATTGCCCACAACAACTTCATAGGAAAATGCACCAACACAATAAATGTACGGAAATTTCAATGTAAGCAAATGAATTTTTTAACCCAATATTAGCTGACCCCGCTAGTCTTTATTTTACGTTTTCACTTCGATTCTAAGCAAATTACCCCTAAGCACTAGAAGAGTGCTCAGGAGAACGAAAGTGCAGAGATAAGTTAAAATAAGAGGGGTTGTTGATGTACTTTTTGTTGACTGTGAGTGGGCAGTGTGGATCGGACGAAAGACAAAATACATACAATTAAAATAGAAAAAGAACAAATGCCACTCTCCTCAGAGGTTAGGGCAAAGTACGTATGCTAGAGAAATGAACAGAAATAAAACATTTTGCGCTTCAGGGTGAAATTATCCATCAGCCATTAGACGATAGTTACGTGAAGCTCAAGTAAAGCGATAAATTAGTAGGTGTTTTTACAAGGAAACATAATTTGGAAACGTCATTTGCATGTTCTATTGTTTATTTTTGTTAATACATTAATATGTGCAAGGTGGCG
This sequence comes from Anastrepha fraterculus, assembly GCA_037575425.1. Taxonomy (NCBI): domain Eukaryota; kingdom Metazoa; phylum Arthropoda; class Insecta; order Diptera; family Tephritidae; genus Anastrepha; species Anastrepha fraterculus. The sequence continues at coordinate 160,867 of JAYXIM010020480.1, read as the reverse complement.
CAAAATTAATCATCCCATTGGAAGATTTATAATATTTGCAAATGGCGACGTAGGTCAATCTTATTTGCCACTTGTGGGCTAAACAGCTGCAGCAGACAAACAGATAAGCAATGGAGCATATAAAAATCAAAAGAAAGATTTCCAACACTAAAAATCATTTTTTTTCTATTTTCTATTTTATTTAGTAAAAAATTTATTAAAAGAAAATTGGATGATTAATTTCGTGCCACATTGTATATAGGTACAAACCCTCTAATCAAAATAGTTAGAATTCACTACAAGTTAAAAATTGAACAACTGATTGTAAAAGTTAGGTTAGGTTGCAGCGGTTGTCCCCTGGGACACACTCAGGCTCATAGCCCATTGCAATGCCGCGTGTGAAGCCTGTCCCTATCTCTCTTAAAACCAGTGTATGCTTTTCAGAAATTTAAGAATATCTCTGATTTTAGCAGAACTGAGATCTGAATGATTGTAAAGATTTCAATAAATAAAATAAAACTGTATGTAATCACATAAGAGGCAGTGAGGAACTCAAGCAAATTTTTTCCATTTCTGTTATAAGAGCTTACAAATTAAATATCAAACAAAACAGGCAAGAGTTCAATAATGGATTCTAGTACAGGCGCCGAAAAAAAATATACCTGCATTAGCGATTTGAAAATTTACATCTCAATTTTATTTTGAAGGTGATCAAAAATCCTCTATCTTTTGTACATTGCTGGTAAATTGGCATACAAAACCAAGTAACCGGATAACAGATTTTGATGCAGGAGACAAAAAAGTAGTGTTCTTGGCAATTGAAAGCTTACCAGATATAAATTTCCCCTCCATTGCATATTTTTATGGTAAACTGGCGTAGATAATACAAAAACCAAAAAAATGATAATAATAATAAGGATCCGACAAAGGATTCTTGTAGAGGGGAGAAAAAGATATACCTGTATAGGCGTTTTCAAAGTTTATGTCTACACTTTAGTGGTGTGTACACCATTTTTATGGAAAAAATAATGAAAAACATTTTCGTGAAACTTTTCTAGCTTTGCCTCAATCCAACCAACCTCAACCATCATCATTCGCTTCACAGTATTTGGTAGTTTCTTCCAATTAGCAATGCTATTTTTCTTTTTCTCTTGGTTCCTTTACGACAGAATATATTTTAACCGGATAACTCAGTTTCTCTTCATAATTGGTCAGGGAATAACAACCAATTATGAAATAATAAATTTTTTTGTATTAACTATTTTTTATAGAACCCCAAAAAGCCCCCATAAAACGAAAATCTAAGAAAAAATCGAAAATTTGGGGTTCTATAAAAAATAGTTAATACAAAAAAATTAATTATTTCATAATTGGTTGTTATTCCCTGACCAATTATGAAGAGAAACTGAGGTATCCGGTTAAAATATATTCATTTTCCAGGTTTTTACATGAAATCTACGAAAAAGTATTTTTTTCCCATGCAAAATACATGGGATATTTCAAAGCCCCGGCGGCACCATTAAATATGGTCTGATTAAAAAAAAAAAAAATACGGGTCTTTTTATTTTTCAATCTTTACCATTATGGGGGGCGGCAGCATAAAAATTTTAATATAAATTTTTTCCCATGCATTTTTGGACCACCCTAATATATATAGGTAAATTACTTTAACTTTTTCTCTCAATAAATTTTGTTTAAATCAACGGTATTAACTCTATTTATAACCAAATGCTTACTTGTTCGTTCAGATTATCGCAGATTTCAGCACTCAAGCCATTCATTTTGTTGTTGCAACAGCGATGCGATTGCATATCACCAACATCCACCGCACCACTATCGTTAACACCAATACCAACACTCACAACACCGGAATTACCGTTCATCATAGACGCTTTATCCTCGAAATCACAGAGTAATTTATTTTTGAAATTTTTCAAATTTTCCAACTTAAAACCGTTCGTGTTTGTATTATTCGTTTTATTCGAATTAAATTTGCTCGTTAATGATTCCAAATTCACTAATTTATTATTGTTATTATTATTATTATTGCTATTGTTGTTATTAATCTGTTCACTTTCACTATTATCGTCACTCAATTTATTTTCAATAAACACCAATGAATTCGGACCCGATGGCACAATATCTTCAAAATCAGCCGGATTTAGACTCAAAAATTGTTCTTGATCAATCAATATCGGTTGTTTGCCAAAATTATATTGATATTGATTACAACCCAGCGAATAGGCGCTACTATTCAGTGTCGATTGTGTGGGTGTGGTATCAAAATTGAGATTCAAATCTTCTAAACTGTCTGTGGAGCCTTTATGATTGGCATTTCTATCGCTGCCGAAACGTACGTTGCTGTTGTTGTTGCCGTTGTTTAGTGTTATTGTACTGCTGGTGGTGCTGTTGCTGTTGCTGCTGCTGGTGTTACTACTGTTCGTATTCGTGGCGGGTCCGACAAATTCGAATTGGCCAGCCCACATGTCATAGGCTAAGTCGATGCTGTCGGGCTGGCTGGCCGGTTGGCTGCTCATTATGAAGCGACAGTGTGTATGTTGGAGTTTTTTTTTATTTTTTTTTTAATTTTACTTTAGCTATTAGTAGCGGCAGTGTTCACTGGATGGGCGTGTGGTGAGGAGTTCAGCTAAATTGCATGGGTGTGTTGCTGAGTATTTTGAGTTTGAAGAAGTGGCACTTTTTTCGCTGTGTTGATTACAGATTATTTTCTCCTTATCTAATTTCAATAACTAATTTGTTTGTAGTGAAAATCACTTGTTAGCTCTACTTCTTCTTCGAAAGCTCTTAAGGCACTTTGTCACTGGTTGCTCTTATAGCATTTTTGAATATTAGCGAAATTTATAGTTTTTTTTTCTACGCAACTAAATGCGTGTTATTGTTTAGGCGTAGCTGCAATAAATTTAACACCTCCCTGATATTTTTAAAGTTGAAAAATGTGTATATGTATATGTTGTCCTCTTTTGAGGAATATGAGTACAACATTTGCTCATATATTTTCTTGCTAAGTTCGATTTCCGTAAAATATTAGGAGCTAGTATTTTAGATTTTAATTTCTATAACTTTATTTTATATCATATTTATTTATATATATTTTATACATTATATATATATATTTAATTTTATTTTTACACACTATATTAAAAATGTGTTTGCATATTTAGTTAAAAATAGCTTAAAATTATATAAACTTCGACTAAAATCTAGGTTAGGATAATTGTTGTAGAATCGAAATCATCTCACCATTGGTTCATTGAAGGCATAGTTAGTTATTTGCCATTCATCTACAAACGAACGAACCAACCTGCCTTAAGGCACCTTTCTGGTTTAGCATTTCGAAAACATCGGTTTTTTTCATGTTATGATAGTTTATACTTTCAAAAATATACTTGCAAATTTTTATATTAAAATTCGTTGTAGTTTAAACGTTACAGTCCCTTAAAACGATACGACGCCCAGGTGTAAGCGCGCAGGGAAATTTTAACCGTGTTTTTCTCGAAACTATTTTTTCCGAGTTGGCGTTGGTAATTTCTCAAAAAGTACTGAATTTTTAATATATTATTGAGTAGGCTTGTGGCTCTCGCGGATAGCAGAATTTTAACTTTATAACAACGTGAAAAAAAAAACATTTCTTCGTTTTTCCAATAAACAGACAAAATATCTAGAAACATTTTTTTTGTAAATCTCCTACCCACCATAGCGACATATCAGACGTACCTAAGCAGCCCATTCAGTTACGCCAGTGGCATGTGTTACGTCAAGGGAAGCACTTTGTTTTTGTTTTTTCTTTGTGTGGAAATAAAGAATTGAGCTAATGAATAAAAACGATTTTCAATTGTTACCGATTGTTTTTCTTCTCGTCTCTAGACCAGAAAGGTGCCTTAAATCTTGATGCTCAGTTTGTAGTTTATCTAAACTCAATATTGGAATTCTAGTGATTATACACAAATAAAATCGAAAGTAGATTTTTCCATCTTCAAGGCTTTTGAATGGGGTAGCAATTGCCACCGCCTCTGTTATATCTAGTGCCGAATCTTTTCTTGCTAGCTCATCCGCTATCTCATAGCCCTCTCTATTCTAATGACTGGGAACACATTTCAAAATAATTTGAAGCTAATGACAAGCAATTTTAGTTCCTCTCTACACTGTAAAACTAGTTTGGATGAAATGGAATCGGAATCTAAGATCTTTACAGCTGCTTGATTGTCTGAAAAAATAGCTACTCTTGCAAAAATTTCTTGATTGCTTTCTGATTGCTAGTAGTTCTGCCTGAAACACGCTGACATCGTCAGAAAGTCGAATTGATTTGGATACTTCGAGCGGCTCCGAAAAGAGGCCAGCTCCCACACCATCTTCATCTTAGAAAGGTCAGTGTAGATTTCGATCTAAAATCTACCAATCACCTTCTCTTTACTCCATTCGCCTCTCGACAACGTGAAAAACGTACTGCAAAATCTTTCTTGAAGTTAACTTCGGGGATTTTGAAATCTGATTCGTTTTTGAGCTTTCAGGATCCCTGTAGGAGAATCTTTCTGTGACCGTACGATCTTGTTGTCCAGCTTCCTATGTCTCTGAGTCTCACTGCGATGCATGTAGCGACTATTTTTATGTGTAAGTCCAATGGTAACAGCTTCAGTAGGACTAATACTAAGCGCCCCTGTGGTTAGGAGACAAGCTGATCTTTGGTTGGGATACAAGCTAATGTTCAGCTCTTGTTCTTGGTTTGCACGTATTTCCTTTCTATAGCGAGCCGCCAGCCTAGTGCCGCGCATATTAGGATAGCTTTGGATAGCTTTCTTCACCCTGTTTTCTTCATTGGACCTCCAGCTTAGTTTAGGATCTAGGGTAGCACCTAAGTATTTTGTTTTGTTGGGCTAGCGTAAGACTAACCCCTTTTAATTTTGGGAGATTAAAGTTTGTTATCTTGGTTTTCTTAGTGAACAGCATCAGCTCACTCAGGTTAACACTTCAACTACAGTCTATGGCCCAATTGCAGAGTAATCCCAGAACTCGTTCCACGATTTCGCTAATTATTGCCGGAAACATTCCTGACACTATGATCACTATGTCATCCGCATACGCCACTGCCTTAATTCCCTTTCGGTCGAACTTGGAAAGGATATTGTTGACTACTATAAACCATAACAAAGGGAATAAAACTCCACGTTTGAGTTTGGCAATGCTACTGCCTTAGTGAATACTAATCTAGTCGGCCACGAACTAAGTACACGTAGAGTACTTTCAAAGTCTAAGCATCAGAACTAGAAAACAAATTGCGAATTCGCCTTGTCTCACTCTGAGTTGACAGCCACATGTAACTTCGTTTTTTTCAAATTATTCCTAAACAGTGGAAAACTAAAAAAATGTTGGCAAATAAAATTAAAATTTTTTTAGCCGCTCAAATTGTTCAAACGCTTGAAAATGTCTACCAATGAAAAAAATCGAAAGATTCTAGAGCTCTATTAATATAGCTTTGGTTATAAAATTTTGTTTTTTAATAACTTTTGTTTTTTTTACGCCCATTAGATTTTCTACCGCTACTGTAGACACTTCAGAATAGAATTTAAGGTAAAGTTACCCACGCTTAAGAAATTAGATTTGAACTCAATGGACAAAGAGAATACAACTGCACTTTACACTGACGGATCCAAGATGGATTGTGGCGTCGGCGCCGGTGTGTACTCGAAAGACCTCGAAACTTTTAAGTCCTTGCGCCTGTCGCACTGGAATAATATTTTTCAAGCAGAAGTTCTCGGGATAAGAGAAGCTTGCAGGATGATTAAAAACCATCCACAACAACTAGCGGAAGTGCGTATTCTTTCAGATAGTCAAGCATTCATCTTAGCTTTAAAGTCACCAATTCAAAAATCGTCAGACAATGCAAAGAAGAACTTAATGCTTTAGCGCGCACAACAGACATTACTCTCCTCTGGGTACCTGGCCATAGGAACATAGAAGCAAATGAGAAAGCTGATGAACTGGCAAGACAGGGGGAACTCTATAACGAATTAGAAGCAATAGAAATAGGCTGCGTCCAAGGCAAATTTTCTCACTATTCCAGAAGCAGGCCGTTGATAGCTGAACTTACCCGGATACCTGCAAAATAACTAAACAAACGAGACCCAATTTCAACAAATCCAGAACTGACGGCTTGTTAAGAAAGCCACGGGCAGACATTTTTAAAAATTACGTCAACAATAACCGGTTACTGGCCCTTTGGAGACCATACCAGGAAGATGGGGTGGCCGTTCAACAATAAATGTAGAAGCTGCAATCAAGAAGAGTTTGGAAAAACAGTTTTTCACTATCTATGTGAGTGCCCAAGTCTCAGTGCTCTACGATATAGAACGTTGGAAAAATTATCGATGGCTAACTTGAAAGAAATGGCAGAAAAGAAAATTGACCACATAGGCAGATTCGTAGTCAAATCAATTGGATTCTATTAATAAAAAGCAGGAGTTTTACAAGTGGCGTATCAAAATGCTATCTTTCGTGCTAATTGGGTCTGGGATGTGTCGCTCAGACAACACCTACACCAACCAATGAACCAACTTTTTTAATAAATAAAGAAAATGATTTTAAGTGATGGAAAATTATAAATCTTCCCCTTCATCTTTGTTATATTGAAACTCCACTGTAATTTTATATCACTTAGCTTTATTTTCATTGAATTCATTCACTTCACTTCATAACATTTCATTGCATCTCATAAAAATATTTCTCTTCATTTTTGCCATCGGCACATTTCCCACAACTGACACACATTCCTCAATTTCTCAAATTTTCCAAAACAAATCGATGGCAATCACCGATTCGCTTTTCACTTTGACATCGCCATGTCATTTATGTCATGCCATAATAATCAATGATGTAATTTTTGTTACTGCATATGCTCCTCCCGCCAGTCACAGCCGCAGATGGCGGCCGTTACGGGTTTATGGTTTTGAAAGATTATGGCAAAGAATGGAAGAAAAGCAAATAATAGCAAACTGAATAAGAAATGAAAAATTGGGAAAAAAATCGAAACAAGTGAGCTTGAAGAGGCTTTGAATCGCAAACAAATGGCGAACGCTAAGATAAATCAGAGAAAATAATAAAGAAATAACAAAAAAAAAGGAAAAAAAATCAAGAAAAAAAGGAACTCAAAACTAAGCCACATAATTGTAAATTATTTACCCACTCACTCACACACAGCGTATAAGCAATTATGCCGCCAACTTGCTTATTTCTAATACGTACGTACATACATACATATGTATGCACAGTGGGCATACGAAATGCCAAATTTGTGTCAAGTCATGTCTTGTGCGTCCACTCATTTGTCAATGAAATCGCTTGCTTTGGCGTTCAGTGCGTAAGCGTGTGGGTGGCTGGTTACTGGCTGCTGTCTGCTGGCTTGAGAGGGAAATGCAGCCAGCTAACAACTGTAAATGTACAGTAGGTTTATAAGACATGTGTATGTATGCACTGCAATGTGTAGCTGCTGGCAAACATAAATTAAAGTAACTATTTAAATACTGCACAAGTAAAAAGGTGTGCGTGCAAATGACTTAGTACGCGTACACATACTTGGCTATTGATGGGAGAGCCGCATGGAATTGCTTGTATGCGCAAATGCTTAATTAAAATTTCTGCTTTGCTTGGTTGCCTTGAATGCAACCCACAACTAGATTTATTGCATGTAGCGATAAATATTCATTTTTATTTTTATAATTTTATGCTTCACTTTTTTATTTAATCTGCTTTTTTATATCTGGAGAGCGCAAACATTACAAATTGCCATGCAGTAGATTAACAATTTTTCAATAGCTGTGGCACTTTATTGAGCTTAGCTTAAAAGGCGGAAGTAATGCGACAATTGCTAGCTCGTACAAATCACATCATGATTTGCAGCAGTCAATAAAATGAGTGACGGTTGGCGGAAACCAAATCATTTTCCCACAAATGCATGGGCAAGAAAAGTTTTCACAGTAGTTAGTTAGAGAGTGACACTTTGACTGCCTGAAAATTGAAAAAATAAAACGTTGTTCTGCAAAAAGAAATGATTTACTTAAATGATCATAAAATATCCATCAGGTAATATGAATTCTCGAGTCATTCAAAATAGGCGCCTATTGCTTTGATGATTTTTTCATGCGACATAAATCTCTTACAGTCGATCAACTTCTTTTTATTTGGAAACAATAAATAGTTGCAGGCCTCGGTAGTCTAGCGTAAGTGCATTAGCCTGCCATCCCAGAGGCTGTGGATTGGAATTCCGCACGGTCCACGCACTTTTCCAAATTTACCTACTTTCCGTTTTTCTAATAATTTTTCATTCCAAAAAAAAACATTTTCAAGATTCACTTCTCAAATCCAAAATTATCCTTTCTATCCTCGCTCCCGCATTATTTTCACTGTGGCTGGTAAAATAAACAAAAACAAAGAAAAATACACAGTTGCACATTGCATCAGTGGCGCCAGCAAGAGGAAGCGGGCAATCGCGGTAATAGCGCAGACACACCAAATTTAGCGAAGTCTTCAATCATCTGAGCGAACTTTTTGGCAGAAAAATGTGAAACGCAGATGGCGCTCCAAGCAGTAAGAAGGCGTTATTCCTAAGCAACAACAGGTTGGTATTCTGAATAAGGGGCCGATTAGTAGCCTAAACCTGTGTTGAAAATCATAATAGCGGTGCGAATTATCATGTTCTAACAATTTTTTCTATGCAATTATTTTATGCTTTTTACTGTATGGGTAGTGCATTCTACAATAAAAGCCATATACTCCCAACCTCTAAACTTTATAGAAAATTAACCAAGTATCCAAATAATTTCATAAAACTATCATCGCAAATTTCACCTTTTCAATCAGAATCTTTCGAAAATTTTAAGGTGTGCCATTTTACGGACCTACTAATAATAATAAAATGTTAGTTTGAAGTCGCTCTAAAATTGATTTTTGCACATTGAGAATTTTTTCCATATAAAGTAAAAGTTCGGTGGTCTTTTATATGGCAGAAAATGCTAAAAAAAACTTTTTAAAATTAATATCGAATGGAGCATGAAACTGAAAATCCAGAATTTTTCTAAAACTTCTGAAAAAAAGTCTAAATTTTGATATATTTTTGTTTTGGTTTTTTTTTTTTTTGAAATTTGTAAATTTTTGTAAATGTCGCGTAAATTTCAGAGTCTTGAGTTATATATTATTTTGGTGTAGAATGCTTTATAATTAAAAAAAAGAAGCGCAAAAAGAGGTACAATTTGATCATTTGTCGCGAATTAATACAGAATCAACTGTAAAATTGAATAATCGAATTTTTATAAAAATACTATATGAAAATTTCGCAATTTTGATGGGTTTTTTTTATTTTTCTAAATTTTTCTTTGTTTTTTTTTTTGTGTGAAATTTGTAAGTTTTTGTAAATTTCAAAGTCTTCAGTTATATTTTTTACGTTGTAGAAAGCTTCATAATTTTATAAAAAATGAAATGCAAAAAAATTAAATTTTGGTAATTCGCCGCGCAGGTGTAAATAATGCAATTTTGTCATAACAACTTTTATTTACTTAACAAATGCATTCATTTTCACTACTTAGTCTCCTATATATTCTCTCTACTCTACATATATCGTTCCAATTTAGCCATCCACATTTTATCTTTCCTAACTCTCTATTTTTTCCACTGAAATCTATGCGGGTGTAGTACAATGGTCTCCTGACTGAGTGTTTGGACTTGTCAACCGTCCACAAATCTAATCTAAATTCCTATGTAATCTGAGTCACATTTTTTGATAAAAACTACTTTCATTAAACACCTCCTTGAAGTTATTATACCAATGCATTCGTTCTCACTTGTGAGCAAATGAGCAAACATGAAGGAAATGAACCTTAAAGCGAAGGTCTAAGGTGACTCAAGAAAATGACATTTACGTTGACTACAGCCAGAATAAATGGCACTCTTCGTTGTTTTTCATGGGCTGACATTGGTACATTTTTTTTGTTGAGATGATGTCAACCAGAATATTTTTCACTGTTCTTTTGATTAACCAGTTGAATGACTTCAATGAGACTGCGGTTTCTTTGGTTTCATCGAGGCCCATATCAAATGCAGTGCACAAGACAATAAATTTATTACAAGAAGCAACCGTATGATTTCATATAATACTTTTTTTTATTTATTTTCCTCGGAAATGTGTGAAGTTTGCGCTAGCCTGCTCTACACTAGCCACCCTGCTACTCGAAAAAGTGATGTGGAATTGCACTTACAACTTGCATTTGATTTCTCTTGATAGTCTTGACGCACCAATGCCATTGGGCCTTAGCATAATTTTTATGCACTCCAATGCTCGCTGCCTCTAACCAGCGCCTTAATGGCACTCAAGTGTAGCTTAGCGGTAACTATGAACTTTTTAACTAATAAAAAAATTAAAATTTCTTTCATAAAGCAGGAAGTTTCAAGCAAATTGATTTGGTAGCATCAGCTAATAACAAATTTGGTACGAAAAATTTTTGCTTAAATAAAGCGAAATTTTGAAAGCTTTTATATACATTTTTTTAAAGTTTATACAGAGTGTGTTAAGAAAATAATGTAAAATATTTAATATGAAATACATGTCGAGAGAATAAACGCGTGAGAATAAACAACCAAAGTAATAATTAATTGATATTTACTACCAGCACTGACTTGTTTCCAAATGTAAGCGAACTAATTTTTTTTTTTAACAAATACTTATATATAACTTTTTGCAACTGACTTTCCGCCTCTACATCTCTCGCATGTATTTTTTTTTTTTTTGTATGTCTGTCGTAAACTCACGTTTTTGCTATAAATGTTTAAGCAATTTGTTTGCAACGAGTAGCTGTATTGCTCTAGTTTCCTAAAACAGTTTTAATTAATGCTTGATCGGATGTTAATTTTCATTCCAAGTGAGCTGTTAAACTTATATGGCAATATGTAGCAACAAATAATCATGTGTGAGTAAAGGCGCTTAATCTATGCTAGAGGCACTAGCGACTAATGCCCTGGGCAGCAATATTTCTGGGGCACAACAAAATCATTAGCGCACAATTTTTAAAGACGTTAAAATTTGAAATGTACGAACACATAGCATTTATGGATATATTTTGACATATTTGGTCCGGAAAAATTAATGCTGCCAACAAAAAAATTCTACAGAGTCGATTCTGGCAATTCTGCTGTGATTCATGGCTTTCATTTTCTAATCAAAGTTGTGGCGAATGCACTAAAAACGTTCGAAATATATGAGAGGAAGACTTTAAAAATCTCAGTGTTTGAAAAATATAAGCCATTTTGCTCTAGAAGAAAGTAAAGAAATTTCAGACCGTAGAAGTTTGATTACCAAGTCAAGATCATCTTAAAGTGAATATCTAAACTCTTATCTGAAATTTTGTTTTCCTGACTACTCACTTGAGGAGCATAGGGCCTCTACAACGCTTAGTATTGCCCCAGCTTGTGCTTATGGAAGATCAATCATGCAATCTTTTTCATCTCACAGTAACCCCTTGCCGTGCTTTAATGAGTCTGTCACGCGATGCAAATTTTGGTCCAAACATGAATATGACGAGCCAGGCTCATAAATAGATCGTCGGGCCAAACGTAAATATCACGAGCCGAGGTCGTGTACAGATAGTCGGATCAAACATAAACATCACGAGCCTGGGTCGTCATTGAATGTTAGTTTCTATCTGTATACCACCATACTTAGTCACAAGTCTCATAATTGCTGTTACAAAGTAGTCTATATTATTGTGATCTGCTTACCACGCGTTGACGTGTAACACTTGGGCCCGAGTTTCGTCGAGTTAAGTGGCATGGCAAGAGGTTAATGATAATAAATTATGAAGTAAAAACTTAGCACATAAAATTATGCACGTAAGATTTTAAATTATCACTGAATTTTGCAATGCTAAAATCGTGAAATATCGAAATATGATATTAAAAAAAAATTTGGTTCTCAGACTCGAGTATTCCTTTGAGTTTTGTGTAATGCATCAGAATTTAAAAGAAAGTTCAAGCCCTCGAGGTTAGTGCTGTGTTTTAAGCATTGTTATAATAAATTAAAATTTTTTTACAAATTATTATGAATAGATAATAATAAACAAATGAATAGATACACAAATAAATAGACAAACATTTCTTAAAAGTAAATTTTTTCTGATCACAAAAGATGAAATGACTTTACTATAAGAGGCACTAACGTGTTAGATGGCGAATTTGTGCACTTGTACGTATACTACGTTGAGAGCATCATCAAATCCTAAAGTTCCAAGTTGGAATATAGAACCACAAGTGGAGAAAATGATACCATGAATTTCACCTCGATGTGCACTATCCTATATTACATTTCTCGATTAATGCATAATCGATTCCCTTGAGATTTCTAATCTTTATAAACTGAAAGGGAATGCTCTTTGTATGATTGTGGAATCACTTACGGACTACAAATATTTAAATGAAATAGTTCAAATAATAAATTGATGCAATTTAGATGATGGTTCGCTATTTTTCATGGTGCGCCATGGCGGCGCTTAGTGTAAATCCGACCCTGCATGACTATAATACTACTAAAAAGCTTATACCTGTATGGGAAAATGCAAATTTTATACTTCTTAATACTTTAACTACCGAATTGTATAGTTAAAAAAAAAAAACAAAAAAGAAGCAAAAGTACAACCGTCTTACAATATTAATTTAGACACGTCTTTTTATGACTTTTCAATGCAATTGAAGTCAAAAAGTGAAAAATATTTATTTTAGAAAAAGTATTAAGACTACAAGATGACGCAAAATTAATAAAAAAAAAATTTAAAAAAAATTTTTTGACTAGATAAGAAACTAAACTAAATTTTTGATTGATGGAAATCTTTATTTTGACCTTTACGCGCTCCATTGTTTTTTCACTTCGCTAATTCAGCAGCTGTCTAATTCAACGTGTCAAATATGATTGATGAACGCCACCATTTGCAGAAATTATAAATTCGCAAAAATTAAAAATCATAATTCAATACGGTGATTAGTTTTGTGCCACCTTGCATAATAAGTGTATTGCATATCTAATATTTTCCATTCTGCGCATAATCAGGACTCGATGTTTGTCATACGCCATGTCGCCCACTTCACAACTGTATTCAAAGATTTGAAGTTTATCATACGTCATGGCAAACAAAATTCTCTCATTTTTGGATAATGCACTGAATCCGGATTCGCTTGCAAAAACTTTCCATCACGTCAGAGTTTTGCAAGAAAGCACTGTTCGGTGAATGTGTGGAAAATTTACAGCAAATAGTTATAACTAACTACATGCACAGGTGCACCATTCAAAAGAATAGGTATATTTTGAATATCACCAGGAGTTAATAGTAGAATTTGGTAGCTGTGGTGCGCTGAACCTGAATTCGGTTTTGAAATTGTCCATCACGCCAGAGTTTTGATAAAATGTATATGCCTTTAAATACCGCATAGATTTGGTAAATTTCCTTTACTTCTATATGTATGTGCACTCATACATATGTGTTTACAAATGCATTTATTTTATTTACACTCGCAACTCACCTTTCGATTTCAATTAACTTTTTCTAAGCTGACTGATTTTAAAGGAAAGGCTACTTAAGCAGATGGCAAAAAATGTCATTAAAAGCTGAACAACACTTACTTCAAACGATTGCAAATCAATTTCCCATTTAAGCAGATGACCATACATAAAGACTGTAGACGCCAAAATGGCAGTTTGACAGTAGAAAACAAAGACATTGCATTGCGTTAGGTAGCTGCAATTAACTGCTAAACTACTACACCGTCGAAGGCAATAGGTTGTTAAATGAGTAATGACTTTCAATTTCGAAAGGAAAATGCAATAAAAAAAGATTGAAAGAAATTTTTTTAAACTGGCATGCTCATGTGTGCATATTTGAAGATGCCCTGTAGGGAAAGCTGAACCAACGAATGAATTACTAATTTTTTAGCAAAATTATCTCTTTGGAAGCGAACTAATTGGCTTGTGAATAGCTTCTCATGGGTTTAAGAGTAGCTTATTATGAATGTGGGAAGAGGCTTTCCATAGTTGGTGCGAAATTAATTGCACGATTTTTTTAATTTCAAGTGGGTAATTAAAGACAAATCAAAATGTTATCACAAAAAGCATCCAGTTAGGAACATGTGGCGTGAATAGTTACTAAAAAGAAATGATTGTTTTATTCTAAAATGTTCGTATAGCTACGCATTTGTGAGAAATATATAGGGTATAAAAAAACGATGCAAAATAAGTATTTGAAAAGGTAATATTTAAAAAATATGGACCAAACGAAGCACAAAAACCTCGAGGATTCAAGCAAACGTTTCAGGTACTTTACATTCTGCTGTTAGCACCTTGTATATAGGATTTTCTAATAAGGGCAATCAGCGGATAAACTGATGTGGAACCTCATGATAATGGAAAACTAACACAACGGTCTTTCGCCCAGTGTAATACATGAGAATTGACCGGCAGCCCGGACTAATTCATTCAAGAAACAATTTTGGTTAAATCGCCATACCCACAATTCCTTCACAGACGTACACGAAACCAGTGAAGAAATGGGAGTTTATATATTTTTCTTAAATTCTTATAGGGTCGTTTATAATTGACACTTATACTCTTCTTGGGTGTTAAGCCGAGCTCCTCCTCAATTTGTGGCGTGCGTCTGGATGTTTTTCATAAATGGAGGAACCTACAGTTTTATGCCACCTCCGAACGGCAAATGGGTTTTTTTGAGAAACATTTTCATGGCAGAAAAACACGCAGAGTTTTACCATTGCCTGCCGAGAAACAACCATCCGGGGTTTTCGACCTGTACACATCGAAATGGTAGTCACAGACCAGTCCATTCGGCTACGGCGATTGTTTCTTGTAGCGTTTTCCCCGGCCAAGATTACTGCAGTGTTTTCCAAGCTGAGATCTAAACTGTGAACAAAGGAGCTGAGTGTGCAGACGCAGTGATCGTTCTTACATAACTCTCATGTGAATGTTTATTGACACTAATAGACGAGTTACTATCTATTATGAGTCTGGACACAAAGGAATGAAGGAAATACAGAGAGCCGATGTGCTGCCCAAAACCGGTAAAATTTTATTCTGGGTTAATGTGTCCCATGCGCCCATCGCTGCTCAAGCTATCTGAAAGCTGATCTAGCAACGATATCGACAGCAAAAGTATTCTTGGAAGCACTGAAGTTTGCAGGACTTTCTACATCGTGATGCATGCTAATGGGACGACTATCTTACGCCATCACCCACGGCATAATTCTGCCCGCTGCAAAGTGGGGCATGCACAACTGGCATGTTTCGCGCCACTCCCAATATTTTGCTCCCTTGATTCTCGAGTTCTTCTCTTTACTATGGGAGAATGTGAGAAAATCATCAGATGAGTAGTGCAAGAACAAAACAGTGCACAACGCCTTCATATAGGATGACTTTCAAGCCGCCCACATCAGCAAGGGTTCTTTAGAGTGTACAATACCGTCATAGCACTTACCGTCATAAACACTTAGATTAGTCGCGGGCTTAACCAAAACCACCCCTGCGAGAACACTGTCCTAGTAGTGTTGGATCTATCGAATGCTTTCGTTACAGTCAGACATTCCACGCTACTAGACGATATCCAACAGTCTACCCTCTCCCCGAGAGGTGGTCCGCGAACAAACTGAGTTGTCCGGCCTTTCTAAACTCCAAACCTTCGACCTCCGAATGAATACCATCGGAGTCCAACCATACCTGCATGGCTGACGAAGAGCTTCATCTGCCTAGTGAAGACTTCACGGTCGGGATATTTTATAGCAAGTTGAACTCCTACTCAATACATGTACGGCATCTGAAGGTAGCCCACTCGATACTAACCACCTATTCACATGCCCTCTCAAACCCACTCACCTAACACCCCTCTTCCTCTGGACCTAACCTGTCGAAACAGCACGTTTTCTGGGCCTACCATTAGATGAGTTAGACGATGATGATCGCTAATTTCACCGCACTGGCACCGTACAGGCAACAACAACGACTTTCAAGCCAAAAATAGATCAGATATAGAAGAATAAAACGTATAATCTTAGGAAACTAGGACAATGAAACACCAAAGCACATCCTCTGCGATGTTGAGCTCTCACAAGACGAAGACTTAGCCACAAAGATGGTAATCCATTGGTAATATGGAATAAAAAACTCAACGAAGTGCTCAAATTTTTTTAGAAGCCTTCAATTATAAGCTGGCGGTTAACCAGAATAGATCAAATCAGAGATCGCAGTGCACTATTGCCCGAAAAAAACTAAAACTAGCTATCGAATTTATTACTAGATAATTTATTGATAACAGAAGAAGGATGTAAGGGATGGAAATTATTGCTTCTAAAGGTATTGCCGTGTGAAATTCACCGGAAAAGACAGAAGAGGTATTAATTAAGAGTTCCAAATTCACTATAAACGCAGCAGTTTGGAACTAGTTGATTTTCTTGCAGGGTATAGGTGAGGCTTACACCTGTATACTAAATATAGGAGGAGTGCCACTTAGAAATAAAAAACAATTGTAATTAAACAAGCGCAATATAAAAATAAATTAACATAAAATAAGTAAATAAAGGAGAATTTAGATTCTCTTAAATACGAAAATAACAATAGCTCATTGACTTTCTACGTATGCGTATTCATAACAAAATGCATGCCAGGTGAGCGCAAATTAATAAAATATATCTATAAAGGCAACTTCAATATTGAGCGAACACATTTTGCGTCAATGGGCATTTTTCACACATTTTAATGTAGCAAAAAATGGGAAAAGAAAAAAATATGTAAATACGAAAGAAAAACCAGGTGGTGGGAAAAAGTACAAAAACAAAAGCAAAACGCCAATGCACTGCAGATTGGCTGCCGAGCAATCAAACCAACCGAGCATATGAATGAACTAACCAAGCGACTAACAGGCCGAATAAAGACAAACAAGGCGGTAGGCAAGCATGAACATGTACATACATGTATACACATACATATACCTACATACACATATGCATGTACATATACATATGAAAACATGCAGCAAGAGAACGCATGTACGGCCATGGTCATAATAATAGCACGGCAACATTTTGCAAAATTGCGACTTTTTGTTATTTATTTTTATAAGTATAAGTCATACAACTAAGGGACCCATATAATTCCAAGTTTCACGTTTTGTACAAATTCAATTCAACAATTCAACAGTTTTTCATCAAAATTTCCAACTTTCTAATTAAAATTTTCGAACACATTTCGAGTATGCAGTTTTATAGCGCATTGAATTTAAGTTCAATAAAGTGCCAATTTTAAGTGTGTCAAAAATCAGGTTGATTTATTAAAAACAATTTTCCGACTGTCTTGAGCGTTTTTTTTTTCATATAAAAACAGTTTTGAGCTATCGTACGGAAAAAAATGCATAACATGGGTAACAAAAAAAAATTAAATCACCTTTATTATACAAAAATGTAATGAGCTATTAAAACTGCATTCCAGAATTTAAAAAAAAAAACTTTTTTAGATAAATTTTGTTTTAGAAAAAATTTTGACTAAAAAGTTTGAAATTTGATGAAAATTTGTTGAATTTCATATAATTTTTTTCAAAGTGTGAAACTTTCAACAAATTTTCTCAGGACCTCAATAAAAAGTTTGAAATTTTGATGAAAATTTGTTGAGTTCCATAAAATTTTTACAAAGTGTGGAACTTTCAGTTATAAAGTTTTTGTTAAGGTGTAACCTATATTTAAAAAACAAACATTAAATGAGCTATGATACTGCATGCGCAGAATTTTTTTTTCTAAACATTTTCTAAAAATTCTGACTAAAATGTCTGAAATTTGATGAAAACCTTTTGAATTTCATAAAAAATTTTACAAAGTATGAAACTTTCAATAAAACTGCATAGACTCAATTTTTCTCAAGATCCTATCTAAAAGGTTTGAAGTTTTGATAAAAATTTGTTGAATTTCATAAAAATTGTTACATAGTGTGAATCTTTCAGTTATATGGTTTTTGTTGTAGTATACCAATATTTTTATAAAAAAAATTAAATGAGCTATAAAACTGCGTACTCAAAATTTTTATAAAAATAAACTTAAAAAACATCGTTTGAACAATACATTTTTTGTAATAAATTTAATTTTTATTTTTATAATAATTATAATAATTTTTCTAAAAATTCTGATTAAAGAGTTTGAAACTTTGATGAAAACTTATTGAATTTAATATCTACATTTAAAAAAAAAATTGGAAACTTTCAATTAAATGTTTTTTTTTTGTTATACTATAAATTAATACAAGCCATATTCTTATAAAACAAAAATTAAAAATAAAAATATTTATAAAATATGCAAAACTTGGCCAAAAATCAACTATTGTGACCACGGCTTTATATGGTTTAGTTCGTGCAACGGCAGCAACGTTGCATGCACAATGAGGCAACCACATTTTGTTGCCAACAAAGTGCACTTGTCAACTTTTATACAACAAAAAAAAAATACTTGCATATTTTACTCTTTACAGCTGCATTTTCTGCATTTTTATTTGTTTGTTTACTTTCAATTTTTATTATTTATATATTTTTCACCCGCTTCTCAAGCCCACAGCCGCAAGCGCCTTTGTGGCTGAAATCGAAGCCACAAGTTGCAAGCAAAATATCTGTTGCGGCCAATTGGTGGGCTAGTGAAAGTTGTCTTAGCCACACGCATAAACATCTGCGTGTGTGTATGGATGTGTATTGGTGTGCGTGTATGGTGCATACATAAAATATGTGCATGCATTTTTTGCAACTAAAAATTTTATTAAATGCTCACAGTCTACGCTTTCGCACCGACTCACTCACTTATGGCTTCTCTTCTCTCTCCTACAGCTTTTCAGCGGCGAGTATTTGCCATTGTGCGCGCTTGCTCAGTCACTTAATTGTTGCTGCTGCTGCTGCTACCTACCACCACATCACACAATACGTACGACTAGCGCCGCATTGCGTGTGTACGAGTGTTATAGAAAACCGTTAAATGACAGCCGAGCATAGTTGGCGCTAACGTCAAAGCCGTCTGACAGCTGATTTAATTTTTAATGTTTATGTGAGCCTAAAAAAATAAGTTTCTGCAAACATATTTGCGGTTTGAAATGAAAGGGAAAATGAGAAAAAAACTTTCGCAAGCAACTTTCGATCTTCAATTTACACTTTACAGTGCGTGCATCAAAGTGTTAGTTGCGCAGAAGTTTAAATGCAGAGCTGAAGAAAATTTGCCCTTTAAACCCCATTTAAAAATAAGTCGAATGATTTTCTACAAGGACGCTGCGAAATGGTGAGAAATCTTTGTTTTGGGTAAAAGACATTACCTAATTTTTTTTTTTGAAAGACCTCCGTCGATATACAGGCTTGACATATACAACATTCAAATGAGGTAGCACAAATCCGAGAGATCTAATTTTCAATGCGTTTGCCACGTAGGTGAGGCTTGATCAATCAAAAATTATATTGGGATCGAATCACACAACTTTGGCCCCTATTATATAACCCTATATATATATATAGTTGGACCTTGAAGTGTTCACTATACTACTTTTCATTCAAGTTCTGACTCCCAATAAGTATTTCCATGTCTAATACTTCCTAATAAAGGCAGCATAAATGGAGTTGATAACCGTCGTTCACTTTCAGGGCTCTGATACAAGTCATCCGCAGTTCCATTTACCCAATGTGTATATACATAGCATTAAGTTTTTCGTTGAAAATTTTATATGTTACTCGCAAATAGGTAAAAATGATTCTTATTCAGGGCTGGGCATGGGTTAAACCTTAGCATGCCCAAGAGGCCCAATAGTTTCGGATTTTTAATCGGCAAAATTAGTGCAAAATGAGGCAGTTTATGAAGAAGAGTAATTTTTTATATTTTTTGTTTTCATCAAGACAAAGCTGCCTTCTTCAAGCACAAACAACTACCTTGGAAGAATTTTTTACTTCCAATATGAAAACATCTTTAAAGACAAAGCAAATGCTTAACATTTTTAGAAGCCATTAAATTGCTGTTGTTGTCGTAGAAGCTTACTAAATTGCTGTCATATAATTGGTGTCGTACGTCACTCGTATTTGAAAATTGTGAACAAGACTGCACAATAGACAAACAAACAAGCAATGGATCATCACTCAACGCAATTTTTTTTTTTTTTATTCATTAAAAAAAAAATTACTCAAAAAATATATTAGATGATTAATTTTGCGCCCTCTTGTATATGTACTTTTTAATTTTAAAACTATGTATGTGTCTTGAAATAAATTGGATGATTAATTTTTCGCCCTCTTGTATATGTACTATTTAATATTAAAACTATGTGTCTCGAATAGATTTAAAATGTGTCATAAATAAATTTCTCATTTGGTTGACTAATAAATATCAAAAACAAAAAAAAAAAAACAACAAATAATAAAAACTCGTAATCACGGCAGCAATCCATCCCTACACTTCCATTAAACTATGCCATTCTATCAAACCCTACCTGTGTATTAGATGCTACTCGCCCTTTTATTAAACATTGCAGGCAAATTTGTATCAGCTTTCGTTGGTCTATTGCCAAGTTGATTTTAAAATTTAAACCACGAGGCAGTCTGTTACAGTCTGTGTCAGAAGAAAAGACCGTTTTTTTTCTTGTAACTTCAAGATATATTTCGTTCTGCTCTTTGCTGCATAATAGTCCCACTCAAGGGCTACGACGTCAGTGCTAACTCAGTTAGTATCGTTCGAAACTTTCCCGCAAACGCAACCAAACAAAAATGACTGAGAAGTACGCAAAGCGTTTTGAGGTAACATTTTTATGCACGCATTCGAAAGGGCCGAAATTATCGCCGTGGCTGCAAAAGTAATTAAAAATCAAAAAGGTTTGTTGTGATGTGTTGGTATGTAATCAGGTGTAAGCAGTACAAAACTGTCGATGGCTTTTCCGAGCGCGACTTGAAGCGAGTGACAACAAAAAAGCAGGATAAAGTGATCGTATAACTTTTTAAGCGATAACCTTCTTTGTGACTACGCCAAGCACGATCAGTTATCACTAAAAATGGAATAGATGTGAGTATCAACACCATAGAACTACGACTGAAGGAGGTAAACATATCCTAGCACACCACATTATCAAGGCCAATGCTTTCAGAAAAACACATTGAGAAACAGCAAAAGAAGCAAATGGCGTCACAGTATTGGACTGGCCTTCACAGTCCCCAGACGACAACCCCATTGAAAATTTGTGGGGAACTATGAAAATGCATATTGCCGGAAGGCCAGTCCATGATTTAAAGCAACTCGTGAGTCAAGTTTGTCGATTAGCTACGCAGAAAAGCTGGTTCAAAGCATGCCGAGAAGATGTCAGGCTATATTCGACAACGAAGAAGACTACACGGCTTATTGAGTAATTGCAACTCGTAGTTTTGTATATGCTTTCATGCAAAAAAATTTTAAATATATATCCTTTATACTTCATGAATAATCGCGTTTCCTTATTTCTGTTTCGGTATTCGCCCGATTTGGCACCGCTTACTTTGAAGGAAACGAAATGATGTGGGATAATAAATATAAATTGTTGAATTTAAAAACAAAGTCAACTTCGATGTGGTACCTACTTATATTTATTTTCTGTGCGCTGTGAGTGAGCTCAAAATTTCATTGAATTTTGAACATAATTTACCTAAAACATCTGTGGTTCATCATAATTTCTTTGTTATCTTTGAGCAACGCCAATTGTGATTTTCAAAAGCTCAATGCTTCTAAGCATCACATAACGAAATATCTGTCTGTTATTGTGTTTTTTGCTGGATCAGTACTACATTTTTTTATTTTTTTTTATTTTTTTATTACTTATTTATTTTGTAGTTTGTTTGTTCGCTTTCTCGCTGCTGTTGCTGCTGCAGCCTCTTGCCAATTGTGCTGATTCAATTTATGAAAATGTGCCACACAGATGTTGCTCTAATTAAGCGCTTGCTCATCTTTTGCACACAAATGCATGCAAAAAATATATTAAAAAAAATTATTTTATTTGTATATGTGCAATACATATCATACATACATATAGCTTTATTGCTGACTAGTTCATTGTGGTGCCCTTTCTTTACTTCTGAAATTGCCTGGCGTATTATAGGTACGTACATACATACAGACACACTCATATGTATGTGCAGTTACTCTACCCGCAATTTTGATGATTTTCTGCAATTTTTCTATTTTCATTGCTACAATCACTCTTTGCTGCCGCTGCTGAGTAGTTTATCATTTGCTTTATTATTTAAATGGAAAAATGTAGTGCAAGCCCAAATTGTTTGCACGTAAGTGGCTGCTGGTTCACTCGCCCAGTGAGTCACTCGCCAATTCAGCAAAATGACGCACGCGCATCATAATTAATTTGCCAGAAAAGCAAGGCGCTGTCAAGTGAAGGCGGTATCTGCATATGTAGGTATGTATGTTTGTTTTATATTAATGTATGTATGTGTGTGGTCTTCTTTTTTCTTGATATTTATTCATCCAATTGGAAGTGAAGGCAAATTTGTTTAATTACAGTTGTCACAAACTCAAAAGGAATAATAAATTTTAATTAAAATTGCTGAAAATCATAAAAAATACGCCTATGTACGAAAATACATGTGCACGTATATGGTATGTAGTACGAGGGTCGCTTGAACAGTCCGTGCAAAGTGAGAGAAATGAAACTACTTGCGCTTATCGAGCTTATTTTTGGTTAGTAGCAGCTCTTGAAAGTACATACACCAAGTTTCAGTCAAATCGGTCTATTTTTTTGCGCTTGGCATTCGTTGGAATTGAGGAAGTCGAATGATTTTCCTTTTCCATTACAACAACGCACCAACTCACGACTCAGCAGTTGTGGCAACAAAATTAATGGAAATAATTAATGGACTTGGCTTCCGCGGATCCCTTGGACTACTATTTCTTCCACAAGTTGAAGGAATGGCTGATGGGTAAAAGATTTTATTCAAACAATGAGATGATTGCAGAAATTAATGCCTATTTTTCAGACTTGGACAAATCCTATTATAAGGAAGGGATCAATAAACTAAAACAACATTGTACGAAGTGTAAGCCCCCGTTTCCACCAAAAGCAAACACCGTGTTTGCAGGAGTTGTGTTTGGGAGAACTGTCAACTGTTTCCACCGAAATGTGTTTGCAAAGTGTATGGTCTTTGGTATGGTAAACAGATTTATGATACATTATTTTGCGGCGACAGCACAGCGCGATAGCCCAGCGGCTAGCAATGTGGGCTTCCGATCCGAAATCCTTGGTTCGAATCACAAAAAAATTTTTTTTTTTTATACATTTATTTCATTTTGTTTTATGATATGTTTATGAGCAGATTTTTTTCATGGCAGAAATACACTCGCAGGTTTGCCATTGTCTGCCGAGGGGCGACCATTATTAGAAAAATGTTTTTATTAATTTTGCTTTCCCCGAGATTCGAACCAACGACCTCTCTGTGAATTCCGAATGGTGATCTAGCACCAACCCACTCGGCTACGGCGGCCGTCAATAAAATGTCATATTGACAAATTGCAATCATTGTTGCCATATTTCGATAAGAATGCAATAATAAATGAGGAAAATGAGCAACATTGCCACCACTTAATAATTAAATTAGACGCAAACCCAACAAAACACGCTTTGAATTAGACGCAAACCCACAAAACACGCTTTGAAAAGTGGGTTTAGGTATGGAGTTGTGTTTTAATTTTGTATGGGATTTGACAGGAGTTTTGTTTCGTGTTTGCGCTAAGAACACGATAGCGGCAGAGAACACGATAGCGGCTGCGGTGGAAACTTAGTATAAAAGGTGACTATGTGGAAAAATTAAAAAAAAAGTTCATCCCAAATAGGTCAGTAGTTTTCATTTTAGCCCAAACTTTTCAAACGACCCTGGTAAAAGCTCTCAAGAAATAATAAAAGGATAGCGCAGCAATTCTTTTATAATTCTACAAATACATTATTTTCTCAATTTTGTTTTTTATCACAATGCCACCGTTAGTCATTCATTTGCAAATTCATTATTTAATATTTTTTTCTTTGTTGAAATGGCGCTGAGTAGCCAGTGTTGTCGTTTATGGGTGTCGCTTGAAGGCCAAACTGTCATGCTGTTACATAAATGGCGGCGTATGTTAGAGAAATGTGTGCGTAATTTTGGCAGAAACTGTTTACTAAATATATTTCTATGAACTAGATTATTTATACATTGAACAAGATCATTCATAATTTGTTTCTGTTTTTTTTTCCTTTGCCAAATTTCTTCTGATGTACGGAATTACCCTCAACAACCCACAATAAAATATTTAGATGAAATTTGATAAGCAGCCAACCTTCGTCGAAAGAAGAAAGCGCTTAGATCAAATAAAATAGGTGATCACATATATATCTCTATATGTATTGAAGCAATTTACAATAATCACCTATATATAATCAGGCTATCGATCTCCTCAACTTCTATTTGGTTTACATTCAGAAGGTAATTTTCAAAAAAAAAATTTGCCTGCTAAGCTCGGGGTAGATAAAGAGTATTGGCAGCAAAACCGCATTCTAAATATTTTATTCCGATTTTAATGAAATTTTCCAAATGAAACAGATGGCGCTGTTACAGCACATCAAAAGCAGTCGGAGAAGCAAATCAGTGCTTGAAGAGCAAATGAATTTTAATAGAAAATTTAGAAAATCGCCCTTGACCCTTAATACAACAAATAAACGTTTTTAAGAGGGTAAAGAAGAGATTTTTGTGTTTTTTAAATAGTTAAAAAGGCTAACGCTTCCATAATTTTGTGTGAAAATTTGACGCAAATCGAAGGAAAACTGAGATATTTATAGAACTTTTACTAAAAGAATTTAGCAATGGCAACTTGGTATTAGTGAGGCTTTAGGCGCATTTAACCGATCTTTTGTTCGTTATTAAGCGATTTCTGAGAAAATTTTGCATACTTGGTTTTTAATATGGGCACGACTGCATGCCGAGTGAGCAAAGTACTTTCAGAAAATCGGTTTTTTTTTGTTTTGTTTTTTGAGCTTGGGGTAAGTAAGAAGTGAACTAAAAAAGTTAAAAAAAAAGTTTTAAATTTTGAGACTCATTCAATGTTGAAAATTTTGGAATAAAGTTTTTAAAGTGTTGCTTGCTAATTTACGTAGCTTCGACGCACACTTCGCCAGAGCAGTTTTTTGCGCTCATTTTCTGCTGCTTCGCTGTACGTTACTGATGAGTTGTGGGAGTATTACCATGAAATTTTAAGATATTACTGGACATAGTTTCAGCAATCACGGAAAAAAAAGAAATTTTTGGAAATGTGACAATAAAAAAAATTTATTTTACAATTTTGTTCCTTATAAAGTACATCTTCAGACGAATTATATATAGAAGATTACGATCAACATCGCATGCAAAAAAAAGTAACAAAAAATGCGATTTTTAAGCAACTCCAAACTTTCACTTTATTGCACTGATATTGAGTGGGCTGCAAACAGCACATAAAAGTTTCTAAAGATTCTGATTGAAAAGTTAGAAATTTTTAAGACAGTTTTTTTGAATTTGTAAAATTTTTGAGAATCTTGTGAAAAATTTTGAAATTTGGTGCATAATTAACTATATTTCTATAAAAAATTAACAAAAAATAGTTCATGGAAAATATTGCGAACATTGTAAAATGATAAAATAACTTAATTATGTGAGCACAAGTGTGCATATGTATATGTGAGTCGCTTAAAGGCGACAAAAGGAACAGCCTTGATGGAAAATCACTCAACAGGAGGGAAGATCTGGTCATTCTTAATTTTCAAGCCATATTTAAAGATTTAAAGGTGGCATTATCGCACCATTACTCGTCACAATAATACTAGTAGGATCGCGAAACGTCATGGAGGTGGTCATTAAAAGACTGCAACGTCACTGCAAATGGTTCAAAAAGTGTAGAAGCGACTTGAGCGAAATCTCCGACGAAATGCCAATCAAATGGCGAAAGAGTTCACAATACATATCTGACCGTAGCATCCGCTGCATACTGAAAAATCAAATCAAATCTCAAAGTCAAGCCTTACAAAATCCAAAAGGTGCCTGATCTCAAACCAAAGCACCTATAAGTCAGACTTGAGAGAGCAAAGGAGTTGCTCCGCTTGGCCGAAAGCGGTCAACTTCCGAACATTGTGTTTTCTGACAAGAAAATTTTTCAAATTGAGCAATTCGAAAACTCTCAAAACGAAAGGGTTTATTTGACCGATCATTCATACGAAAATTTAGTAGTCAAATGCGAAATATTATCGGGAAAGTATTCTGGAGGTTGCTTTGAAGCCGTGGCCAGACAAACATTTCAGAGGCATACCATGGAAGTTTTAACTGGACTCCGCACCGTCTCACAAAGCTGGAGTGAACCAAGAATGGCTAAAAAATAACGTGCCGAACTTCATAACGGCCACATAATGGCTCTCATTTTTCTCTTTCTATTCTGGATTATTCTCTTTGGGACATTTTGGAGAGTAAGGTCTGGACTAACAGATTCACCAGTCTCCAGGTGCTGAAAAAGCCATTGTCCATGAGTGGCCAAAAATACCTACAAGTCACATTCGGGCAGCTTGCGATTGGTTTCAAGGCAGTCTCAAGACCATAGTCAAGGCAAAAGGTGATCATATCGAGCAAAAGTAAATTGATTCTTAATTTTGTATTATTATCACACATTTTTTACTTTGAATAAAAGTAAGTTTCCAAAATAAATTTATTTATCATTCACAGCCCATACTACACAATAATGCAAGAGGTTTTTCAGATTTTCTTTTCAGTCTCGAAATCATAAAATCTCATATTTTTCCAATAATTAAATTATCAGCTAGTCAATAACTGTTGTACAAGTATTTGAACCCAACCAACCATTTGAAGTTGCAGTTAGTCCACATTTTAGCGCTTCATGTTTTAAACCGTATCTCACAATTTACCGCTGCACTAAAAGCGAATTTTATTATTTTTTTTTTTTGTTTATTTTTGATATACCAACATAAGTAACTACTTTTTTACTTTGATGTAATCTGAACTGCCGCTTCTCAGCTGTTTCGTTTTTACTGCGCTTTTTTCACACATTTTATGAATACTCGTACTTTTCGTCATTTACTGCTACTAATTTGGTTATAATGAATGCTGTATTTCAACTTCCGTAACTTGAATCTCAGTTTGCATGCTTCTGCTCATCTTTATGAAATATTATTTTATTATTTTTTTATTGTTTCCAACTTTATCTGCTCCCAATATCACTGAGAAGAAAAGGCCAGTCTAGTGACTAGAAAGTTCTAAGAAAAGGTAGCACAAATTCAATGCGCTTCATTCTTTTTTTTTTGTTGATTTTTTAAAGCAGACAAAGGCCTGCATATAGCCGCCAGTAACAAGCAAACCTACCTTGATTTGAGAACAAACTTTTGCAATACAAAAAGTAGCCGCAATGCCGATTCTATCACAACAATAGGTGCATTTAGCGACTAAAGCAAAAACAGAGAGAGAGAGACAAAGGCTTAGTTTTGCGTACCGCTATTTTTAAGTCAAAGGCAGAACTAACTTCGTATTCAATAGAATTTAGTGCCTGCAACATCTCTGATTTAAATTTGTTTTTTTCCTAGCTTTTAATAAATTAAACAGCCACAAAAAGATGTGAAGCATAAATGCATTTTTTTCTTTAATCTATAGGGTGTTTTTTTAGAGGTTAGGTTTTCAAAATGAAATAAAACGTATATAATTTAATGTTATGGCCAAGAATTTAGCTTTATTGTAAAGATAAGGGTTTGCCATTTGGTTTTAAAAATGATACCCATTCAACCAAAAGTGAGCTTCATCGCTGAACAAAATTTTCTTCGATGCGTCGCGCGAACCGAACCATTATTTTCGTAATAAATTTGCACGATTTGCAAACGTTGTTCAGGTGTAAGTCTATTCATTATGAAATGGCAAACCAAACTGAGCATAAATCAAGTGGCAGCTGTCAAAAAGACCATCTACGAAAAAAGTAGTGCCAACTTGAAAACCTAACCTCTAAAAAAAACACCCTATATAAAGCGTACGTAGACACACACCCACGTCTACTAGTTGGGAGTATTTTGCTTACTACCACAGGGTCGCTCAAATGAACTGCAATTGACTAAAATATTGAATGTGAAAATACATGAATTTCACTGAACTAATGACAGGATGTTGGCTTATAATACGTTCATATATAAGTAGATGATCTACTTTTTCGCGCTTAACTCAAAATCCGTAATTAAAAAGCGCGATTTCCCATACAAAATGTCTCTCCCAAAATGTGAGATTATAAAATAATCCTAGATAATAACGATACTTTTCGACATACAATCCTGTGTTTTCTGTGTTATCGATAAAAATTATTACAAATGTGAGGAGAAACATCAAAATAAAAACTAAATGAAATGGATGCCGGCAAAGAAACAAGGTTTGTAGACATAATTCGAATAAAATGTTTGTTAAATATTATTAATTATGGATTCGTTTTATAGAAAAAGCGTGTGTCCATAAACGTTTTGTCCTCCTTTTGCTTATTATAAATTGTAATATAGAATTTTCCATGCGCATTCCTGGCATAATTTTTTTGCAACCTCAGTAAACGTCGCATACGGATTTCCCCCAACTGTTTGTTATTAGCAGCCAATTAATTGCGCAATCAAATTAGCTATTCCTTCTCCTTATATTTTTTTCATACCGTAAGTAATAATTAAAAAAACCAAAAACATCGAAATATCCCACCAAAATAATTTCTAAGACGAAAAACCTCTCAAAGCAGTATTGACAGCTGATTGTCAATTTTGCATGTAATCTGCCATATGTGAACGGGTAGATTAATTTGGTGGATTTATAGGAGATTAATGCATATGTGAACGTATTATTACGTGCCTAAAAAATACAGCTCGTACAAGAATTGACGCCAACTGAACATTGAACGCATTTTTGTTGATTGGACTCATTTAGATTTACCATATTATTCAGATTTATTGGAAAAAGTTTTCAAAAATTAGCCTACTCGAATGAACCATGAAACCGTTAGCCCTGGCGGATATATAGTCCAGTCAAAAGAAGATTTAACTTAGTAATTTTAGGAGTATGCGAGTTTATGATTTTATTATGTAAAGCCCATCACTGTGAACTTAAGTTTGAGTTTTCGGGGTCGGGGGTTGTGTCCCGCGGACGCCATCTTGGAAATAAGGGTGCAACTGGTTTTTTGCGTTTATCTCGTGAATTCCGACAGTTACGAACATTTTGTAAGATACTTTTTTGTAGACAATAATATTATCTACAACTTTCATTCAAAACTTTTTATTGTAAAAATAATAATAAAAAAGTTATAAACAAAATTACGCGAAAAATTAAGGGGTGAATTGTTTTAAAGCGTAATAACTTTTTTTATAGATTTTATGGAAAATATACTTTAGAGCTTTTTTATAGAGCATTCTTTTGAGAACATTTTTGTCTATAAGTTTTTTCCGCTATCTTTATTTAGTCGTATGATTTTGAGCTGCTAAGCGGACCAACCAATACATTAGCGAAGCGCGTACATGATTACACAGGCCGACAAAATTTAACCAACATTCAGACCCAGAAACCAGACTATATATTTCCGAAGGTTTATGATGCGCTGAATCCAAATCTGGCCTCAGAATTCCTCTATCTGCTCTGGTTTTCGAGATATCCTAACCTAAAACTGCAAAAAACACCATATTTGCCTATATTTGAGGTTATGTAGCCTTGCAGATGTTTTCTTTCACCAAAATTAAAGGATGGCATCTTTAAACACAAGCCTTCTTTTTTCAAATGGCGTTTTGCTTGCTCAAATATCTTTTTTTTCGCAGAGATATCGCATTTTGAAATTTTCATGTTTCGAAATTTTCCTACACCTGAAAATCGATTAAGATAACATAGACATGATATAGTCGATTACTTATTTCCTTGGATTTGAGGGCCAGATAGAGCAATTCTGAGGCCAGATTTGGATTCAGCGCATCATAAACCTTCGGAAATATATAGTCTGGTTTCTGGGTCTGAATGTTGGTTAAATTTTGTCGGCCTGTGTAATCATGTACGCGCTTCGCTAATGTATTGGTTGGTCCGCTTAGCAGCTCAAAATCATACGACTAAATAAAGATAGCGGAAAAAACTTATAGACAAAAATGTTCTCAAAAGAATGCTCTATAAAAAAGCTCTAAAGTATATTTTCCATAAAATCTATAAAAAAAAGTTATTACGCTTTAAAACAATTCATCCCTTAATTTTTCGCGTAATTTTGTTTATAACTTTTTTATTATTATTTTTACAATAAAAAGTTTTGAATAAAAGTTGTAGATAATATTATTGTCTACAAAAAAGTATCTTACAAAATGTTCGTAACTTTCGGAATTCACGAGATAAACGCAAAAAACCAGTTGCACCCTTATTTCCAAGATGGCGGCCGCGGGACACAACCCCCGACCCCGAAAACTCAAATTTAAGTTCACAGTGATGGGTTTTACATAATAAAACCATAAACTCGCATACTCCTAAAATTACTTAGTTGGCTATTTTTTTGTCTCTTTTGACTGGACTAATATGCCATATATCATTTTTATTAAATAAATGCCATGGAATTATCTGCTAGATTATAATAAAGAAAAATTCATGCCGACAATATTTATTTTTTTATTATAATATAATTTTAAGTTATTAAGCTCTTAAAAAATTCCTTTTATTTCCTCGCAACAAATTAAAGAACTTCTTTACAAATTGTAAGATGTTCGAAAATTCCATCAAATTGCATTGCAATCGAGCCACCCTGTGTTATAAACTCCCTGCTTATCTTTAGTTAGAACAACATAACTTATTTGCCAGCAAATTCGTGTCTTGCATTGCTTATCAGTCGACTAGATGACCCAAGCATGCTTTTGTGCGGACAAAGACAACAACGTAGGAAAATTTTGAAACCAATGTTTTCCTTCTTCTTTTTTTTTTTTTTGATTTTTCTTTTTGGGGTAATAACAAATAAATAAGTGGATACCCCAAATTATAGTCCACAAATTGATTTCTGCACTTCCTGTTACTGAGCTGAGAAAAAAATATAAAATTATACTTCTAATTGTTGTTCTCATATTTAAGCTTATTTGAATGCTGCTACCTCAATACCCACGCTGCCGACAAACTTTGCCATGCATAATTTGATTCATCTTCAGAAAAGGTTAAGAACCCCATTAGCGCATGGCACCAGAAAGAACGAAGTTGCGTTGGTAATTGCTTTGATCGTCTTTCAGATTTTTGCTACACCAACTACATACAATACTCAGCTGACACTGCTTACGCGTGTAGTGGGAAAATGACAGAAAAATGTCGCAGAATAAAAAATTATATTACACATGTATGTGTGTCTGTGCATGAAGAGAAAAAAGGGTATACAAACAATGTATGTACGTTTGAACTGTCTGTAACTGTTTGAAAATTTTGTTGGAAAAAATTTACAGAAATAATGAATAATAACAGCAGCGGCAAATGACTTGACAGAAGTCACCTGAAATCCTACACAAAAAAGACAAAACAAAGGCAACAGAAAAACAAAAAAAAGCAATGTCAGTTGTGTATGTATGTATGTTTCAGAGGCGTGTAAAATGTCACTAAGGTTAATTACATACATTTTCTGCTAGTTTAAAAATGCTTAGTAAGTAATAAGCGGTAATTAAATTACTTGATAAGTTTTTATACTCTTGAAATATCTGCTTCATAATCTGTAGGTATTTACCGCACAAAATTGCGGAAAATTATGCAAATGACCATTTGTTCTTCTTCTTAAATATTTTAACAGTCTAATAATACTTTTTGCCAATCCAAATCACACCTGGAAGTAACCACAAAATAATGTAAATAACCCAACCACCTGAAAATAGCAAAAAGTTTAGAAAAAAAGGGTTGTATTTGCGCTAACCACCATTAATTCCTGCCCCCATTGTTGATGGTGCTAGACATTTACTTCCATATAAAAAAAATTTAGCTCGTACTTGTATAGAAGAAAAGGCGTTATACCTCTGTGAAAAAAAATTGCCAAAAATCAGGGAGAATTTTGAGCTACTCGAAACTTGCACTTTGTTATACTAAAATTCAATGGGCTTTAAAAATGCATACCCAGAAAAATTGTGAAAATTCTGGATAAAAAAAATTTTTTTTTTTTAATTTTATTTTGAAACTTTGCGTTATATGTTTTTTTTTTGTACAAACTACATTTTTATAAAAAAAATCGTTTTTGAAAAAACTATCGTAGTGGTAGTGAGATTTTACTTCTTATTTAACTCAAGTCTAAGCCCTAGCTAACCCACGCTACTCTTCGAAAGATGTGAATCGGTGAACGTAAGACAAAACAGAACAGTGTTGCAAAACTCAACAAAGTTAGTCCCATTTGGGTGCCTGACATTGTGGGTATTACAGGGAATGAGTTAGCTAATAAACTGGCGAATGAAGGCTCTGCAAGTATGCCACTCGGCTCTGAACCCTTTCCAGTTGTCAATTCTGCATCGATTCAACTATGAATTGACGACCACATGAGGTCTACCCACAGAGGACGTTGGTCTGCGTTGAACTCGTGCAGAGTAGGCAAGTACTTTGTGAAAGAACCAAACAGGAAAATAGCGTCCTTTCTCCTAAAACTCAGCAGAAAGGACCTGAGAGTGCTGGTGGGTGTAATCACCAGGCACAACGCCTGCGGTCAGCATATTGCTGCTATGGGGGTCATTGACAACCCAATATGCCTATCCTGTCGTGAGGATGACTGCAGAGCATTTTCTTTGTAGCTGTCTGGCGTTTTCCAGAATCAGACTTAGGATATTGGGTTACGATATACTGAATATGGATAAAGTTTATTCCCTTCCTCTTCCGCATCTCTTAAGATTCATCAATGAATCCAAGAGATTTGTGAAAGAGTGACCTCAAATAAATTTTTCCGTCTTACCACCCGCATTTTATCTTTCCTATCTCTCTTTTCTTTCTACTGAAATCTATCCGGGTGTAGTACAATGGTTTCCTGGCTAAGTGCTTAGACTTGTCCAACCCCCACAAATCTAATCTAATCTAATCGAATACCCAAGTATACAAGTAAATAAACTTTCAGGAAAATTCAAGATCACGTCCAAAATACTTGGACCGCTTAACATGGGATCGGTCATATGGGCTCTTAGAGGTATCGTCGAGTGCAACTAACAGGCAGTTTGACTTGCAACAAGTGCCTATTGGAATAAATTCCAGATCAAGAAATTGCTTGAAGAGCATAATACTAGGATCTCTTGCTTGGAGCCTTTGTTCTTTCGTATGAGATGAAGTTCTGTTGATATTGGAAGACATTCAGTGGTAGTCCAAATAACATAACGTTTGGCTATCATAGAAAGACTGTAGATGGGTTAAGCTCAGGAGAACTTAAACTACAACACAAATAAAAAGGTGTCTTGCTCTCGGTGAACAAGTGGAACTACAACCTACTTGTGGGATCGCTGCGTTATTAGGTATGTCTGATGGTTTAAGCATCTGGATGTGTCGACATACGTACATACATGGCAACTCGTTTTTTTTGTTTTTTTGCATGTCTCGAAGAGAGTCAGGCGCATTTACTGGGAATCTCAGTCTAGAATTAGGTATGGAAATTTTTTTCGGAATTAATTTTTTTTTATCTGATATACCGACATACACATCGTGTAAACTGTAAGTCTAAAAAAAATGTAATGCCTTTCCGCAAGTCCTGTACTCGCCTCACCTCTCATGCAGCGTGCGACTTTTTCCACAAGTGAAGTTCAACCTCGCAAAAAGCAAGGAAGAAAGAGCGAGAAAGTGAGGCGATGGTGACGATAAAAGACAGTTCATAGAACTCTTTTAATGTCAAAGATGTTAATAATTGTTTACCATAAAGAGACTTCAAATTATTTGGTGCAAGGCTTGAAAAAACAAGAGATAAACTGTGAAGGAAAATGAAATATAATATTACTCGCTTTATTGGCTAGAAGCAAAATTTGCTGCTTCAGCTGAGCATGACATAACGAATATGTGGTTGAAATTTTGAATCATAGCAGCTGATTGTCTAATCGACCTAACGACTATTTTAAAGATTAGAAGAAACATTGAAATATTTTTACTGGTTACCATAGAGGTTACTTTCATCATCATCAAATTCAGGGCTATATTAATATAAAGTATAGTAAAAGCAGTATTAATATAAATGTTGAACTGCTTTTATTTTATTAACACTTTATGGGCACTTTTTGCACAGAGGATACATACATATTATATATGAAGTGCTTATTAACAATTAAAGAATAAAATAAATAATTGGCGCGTACACTTCTGTTGGGTGTTTGGCCGAGCTCCTCCTCCTATTTGTGGTGTACCTCCTGATTTTGTTCCACAAATTGGCGAAACTACAGTTTTAAGCCGACTACGAACGGCAAATGATTTTTTATGCGGAACATTTTCGTGGCGAAAATACTGTCGCAGGTTTTTCATTGCCTGCCATGAGGCGAAAAAACTGTTTCTATCATTTTGCTGTCTCATGCATGGAGATTTAAACCTACGCACTTCCGAATGATAGTCGAGCAACAGCCCATTCGGCCACGGCGTCCAATTTAGTCTCAATTAATCAAGACAGAAGAGGCTTGTACTTTTATAGGTCCAGGACACTGTTCAAAAAAAGAAAATTGCCATTGAATTGGCCAACCGTGGATCAGCGGTTCGCCCACAAGGCCAGAGCCAATAATCGGAATCAGTTCCGCAGGAATCATGAATTGGATCAGCGATTATGTAGGCAATCTACATAAAGAGCGATGGTCCGGTCTGCAAAGTGCTTTGTGACAAGTTCGAACAGAAAACTGTCAAACTTTGTACTACAACTTGGAAGAAAAGACGTTTGGTTGATGGTCAGTATTATTACAGGACACAACCCATGCCGTCGGCATATGACCACCATTGGAATCATTGAGGACCCAATGTGCCAGTCTTTACTGGAGGGGGCGGATAGCACTGATCACTTTCTCTGTGAGTAACTAGAGCAAGACTACGAGTTTTGGGTTCCGATGTCGTGAGAATGAGTAATATTCGTTCCCTAAAACTAGAGGATATTTACAGATATGCCAAAGAATCTGGAGAATTTACACAGGACTAACTACCTTTATCTCTGTCTCTATTCTTTCCCATGTCTTTCTCTGATACCTTTCTCCTTCCCTCCTTGACTATCTACCCTCTTTCCAGAGCTTTAAATACAATGAGGTTTTTAGCCTGAGGGTTTCAAGAGCCATCAAATGTCTTGGTGCTCCTTGGCTCGACCTATTCAAATTTCAATTTCATTCAGCCGCACTTGCTTTGGCTATAAGAATCGCATTTGCATGCGCAATTGAACCTACTTGTTGTTGCTCTAATTACTCTCCTTCCTCTCTCTTACGCTCTTTTCTACTTTAGTGTAGTATTTCAACTTATACTGTTTTCTCTTGCCCTCTATACGCTTTAGAAAATCCATAAAAATCGACTAATCCTGATCACTTTTGTACCATTCGCTTTAAATAAACCCATTTTTAATATTTTCTTGCAATTACTTTTTATTCTTGAAATAATGATGAGCCTCTTTAACCACCCCGAAGCTTCCCATTCAGTGCCTCGACTATTTATTATTATTATTTTTTCTATTCTTCTTATTATTCTTTAAATGCTGCACAATTGTGGTTGTTTCAATCTTATTTTTCCTCAACTACCTCGCCATTTAGTTTTGTGCAACAGAGTGGAAAATTATTTCGCCAGCCATTGCCAGTTGTTGAAGGTACTTTTGCGTACATACAAACATATTTACATGTACCTATACATCTACTTGTAAGTAAGTCCGGGTTGAGCCCAACTATTATGTGGCATGCCAACCACAGCAGCTGATGCCGGCGCACAAATAGCCACAGTCCAGCTGTTCTTAATACTCAGTGACTAGTTAGCCAACCGCCTAGTTCTTTAACTGCTCACCGCTTGATTGTTTGCTTGCTGCTGCTAATATTTTTCCACACACTTTTTTTGTTTTTGCTTTTGTTTGTTCTTGCTTTCAGTTCCGCTCCAGGCGTAATTTTCTTCCAAACTAATTTATTTATAAGTACGTACCGGACCGCGAAACCAAACTACGCCACCTCGACTAAATCGAAACCAAACTAGTTCGTCAAAATGATGAGCGCGAGCGTGACATTGTTGTCTTTGGTCGGGCGGTTGGTTGGTTGGTTGGTACATGGTATCACTTCTTCAGCGGCTAAGCAACATTAGTATGCATCTAATTGTACTGAATTCCATGCTTGACCGCACAAACAGCCACACAGCCACACGGTCAGACTGAGCAATGTCCAACTGACAGCTGGCGCACAGTTACTTACAGGCTTTTGCAACAGCGAAGTTCCTCTTGTCGAAGATGGCGTTGTGTGAAGGGGAAGTTGTTTGGCAGGTAGGGGGAGTAGTTCGCGAAACAGGCGTTGATTTTCAGTGGCTGGAGGGCATACCTAATATCAATTTTCTTTAGCGCATTTTTTCTTTAGATTTGGTACAATTTTTTTTCCTTTTTTTCCTTTTTTTTTTTGCGTTGGCAAGATAATTGTATGCATGTAAATTAAAATTAGTGGGTGTGTTGAGCAAAAAACAAATATAAATAATCACAATACGCCATTAAAAGAACATAAAAATTTAGGTTGATTAGCAACAGACACGCTCAAGTATAGATAAGCATAGATGTGAGAAGAAGAACAGCGGACTTATGCCATGAACTGGAGCGGGCCATTGGACAGCGAAGAAGCCGACAAACTTTGACTGTCAATCAAAAAAACTGTCAAGTAATGACAGTGAACAGTGATAAAATGTGACATGTGATATGTTCGTGAATAATCAAGAGTGAAATAGACGCATAAAATTGAAACGTCCAAAATAGAAAAGCCGAAGAAAAACAGAAGAAAAAAATTGGCAAACCAAAAAATTTTCAAACAAAAAAAAAAATGGAAAAATAACGAATAATATTTTCAGCAACAATCATTCTCAATCGTAAACAAAATATGCTCCCAACAATCTAAGTTAGAGTCTGAGCTACGACGAAGACACATATCTAGTGGGATAAGCGGACGATACAGCGGCAGTCAAACCAGCTCGGGACACTGAGGACGCTAGAAGGAAGCTGAACCAAGTCATGATAAGGACGCAAATATGGTTTGAAGTGATCCTTATGCCAATCGAAGTCAGCATGCAAATAGGCGACACGTCCTTAGTGACCCAAAAAGTAGGGAAATACTGGGCCCAGATACGGCTTGCGGCTAGCAAAGCAGCAAAGGTCACGGGTATGCTAAGTAGATTAATAGTAAACATCGATGGGCCAACACAGAGCAAAAGGAAGCTAATTATGGCGGTCACAAACTCAATTGGCACTCCTGTATTTGAGCGAAGTATAGCGAGTTGTGCTAAACTGCAAAACCAAGCGCAAAGCATTGGAGGCTGTGCAACGAACAGCGACTCTCAGAGTTGCTTCAGCCAACCGCACTGTCTCAAGTGTAGCAATTTTCGTGATCAGCGGGCAGATACCCGTCGACCTCATAGTCTGGGGACTAATGGATGCGTGTGAGTCCAAGAAAAAACACGTAGCTTCTCAGAACGGACACGCCAAACCATGCTGCGGTGGCAAAGCCGATGGGACACTGAATCAAGTGGCAGATGGCGACTGCGAAACTTATTCCATCAATTGAATCCATCAATCCAAAGGAATTTCGGAGAAGTGAACTACTTCTTAACTCAGTTCCTCTCGGTCCACGGATACTTCCGGAGATACCTATTCCGTATGAGCAAGGTAACCCATTCCAAGTGCAAATACTGCGAAGCGCTGAGCGATGATGCTGAGCACACGGTTTTTAGTTGTAACAGATGACTCGCGAAAAGAAATGCCCTGAGGGAGCAGATTGGCGACATCGCACCGAGCAACATAATCAGAAAAATGCTTGAACGCGAGGACAGCTGGAACGCGATAAAGAAATACATCGGGAACGTACTACGGAAAAAAAATTGGCCTCGACACAGTGCAACAAAGCGAAGCCGCACAGACAGAGACACAAGAAGACGAGCATGAAAGCTGGCTACAAATATGGTGGACCCAGACGTAGGTGAATAGGATTGGTCCTTTATGGATGCCGTTCTGGGCCGTCCCTAAGTAATATAGAAAGCAGTTCCGGGAAGGGTGTCCCCCCAGATGAAAAGGAGGGATCGTTTTAGTGGCCACACCACACGACGCAGTAGACGACGGTCGCTATAAGTGCGAAGGCATTTTGAACCGTACCTCACCCACCAAAAAAAAAATCTACGTTACAGTTTACTTCTGCCTTGTACTGCATTTTATATAGACAGCCTCTGGAAATCTCATCGAACCAGCTCTGTATTTCGCCTTCCACAGTATTTCTGTCTAGAGCATCTGTGAAGAAAGACTGCGGCCGAATTTTTTTTTCAACTTTTTCATACAATTTTTTCGCAATTTGTTATACATTTTTTTTTTTTTTTTTTGAATAGATTTGTGTTTTGTAGAATTTTATTTTTAAATTGACGTCCTGAAGTCGATAAGCCTTGTAGCAACCATTTATGGAGAAATTTTTACTTATTATTTAATTTTTATTTCATCATTAGAAAGTTCGTTGAACGAAAAGACACCCAATATCCCTAAGCGTTTTTATGGCCCATCAGGCACAGTTTCACTTTACTTTGTAGGCGACTGCCTTAGAAATGGCCGCTTGGGAAGTAAGGCCAGCACTATTAAGCAATTGCCATCCTTGAAGAAAGACTTCCAAAATATAACTACTTTGGGATGAATATTCTTTGGAATTTCAAAACTCGTATATACCCAAGCAGCGTTTATAAATTGTGGGAATTTATTTCCAGAATCAGTAACCAGTATGGTAAAAAGCAAATTCAAAAAGCGCTGGAGGTAATTTATATATTTACATTTTATAAGGTTTTTCTGATAGCTGCCGGTCGCCTCTCGGCAATGGCAAACCTCCGAATGTATTTTTGCCCAAAACGCTGCTCATAAAAACAAAACAAGCATCTGCCATTTGGAGTCGGCTGAAAATTGCAAGTCCCTCCAAACAATATCAAGACGCCACCACAAGTGGGAGAAGGAACTTGGCCAAGCACTCACACAGGCCAATTCTTTGTATATACAGTTTGTCTCATAAATCTTTTCATATGGAAATATTTTACGAGGGGAAATGTTTGAAGTGGATTTCGAAAGTAATGTTTATTTACTTTTATAAATATTTTATTTATTTATTTTTATAAATATTTTATTTACAATATTTATTTTTATAACAAAATAAACTTATTCAATTTTTACGCCATTTATAAAAAAAATTATTTATTTAAAGAGATTTAGAAAAAAAAAACACAAATAAAATAACAAAATAAAAGATCAAATAAATGTATACACCTTAAAAATTTCAAAGCCTTTTCAAAAAATCATTTACTATTTTCTCTTACTATGTCCTTCTGGACAGTCGGTCCGGCTCAGGCGGCTAAGCGCCTGAGATTCCTTAGCGTGCCCTTTGGGGACAGCTTAAAGAAATTCTCCAGCCTAGATCCCTTTTCTCTCCTCCACTACATCAACAGCACTGGATGGCTGTAGACGATTTTCTCTTCCCTAAATTTGTTTCGCAGGTAGTGGCCCACATTATGGTATCAAAACGACACGTAAAGTGCTACTTGTAGTGTACCTGTGGTACTCTTGCCATCTAACCTACCTATCTACCATGTCCTTCTGGAACAACCGCTCTAACTAACCTAAACTAATCACCATTAAGAGTTCCATGTGTTAAGTGTTCAAGCGTCACCGCATTTGCCCTCAACGCATACGAAGTAACTGAATGCCCCAAAGCAAAGCATATAAAAAATTTCACACTTTCTTCGATGAAGTTTTGGTGAAAACGGTAATAATACTAATTCGCAAACACTCACTAATCCACTAATTGATTTTATTATCATATAATATATTTTATGATCTCTTTTTTTTTTGTTGGTTTTCATTTTATATGCAAACAAGTTAATAACCGATTTCATAAAACATAAAGTAAATAGTAACACCGCATATGATAAAAAAGATTTATGAACTTTTAATTGCTTCCCGCCGATTGTGCAACTTTTTCTGTTTCTTCTTTGGCGCATTATTTTATTTATTACTTTCTTCGTGCTTTTTTTTATTTTTTGGGTTGCTTCAGTTTTTGGCAATAGCATATTTTATTTTCATGTAATTTGTGATTTAGCTGTAAAATGTGATATAGTTTTAGTTTACTTTTCAGTTTTAACGACTTTTCAACGCTTCTCACTAAATGGCTTGTTAGGAGAAAAAAAGTCTTAAGTTAAGAGTAAAGAAACTAAAAAAATATTTGTATGCAAATGCGACTACTTTTCCTCAACAAAATATAGCTTCATGTGCCATAAATTATGAATTTTCTTTGAAATATTTTATTTTTATTTCATTAATCGTCAGTTGGGATCTCTAGTTCTTCGGTGTGAGATGAAAATGTACCACTAGTTCATTGGTCGAAATTCTACATGTACTTCTATACTTGTATGTTTCTGAGAGCCCATTTTCTTAAGCTCCTGTTAAACATATTTACATTTCCCCAACTGTCTGGTATCTAATGTCGTCGAATACTGTTAACAGGCAATTCTGGTACCGTTTAACATTCTTCGCTACAGCAGCGCCAACAGTTTTGTCTGTAAACACAGAACTGCTGTTAGCAAGTTTACAGTTTCCTTAGCAGTGAGATTTTTGTCCTTTTTTGTTTTTGTTTGCTCTCATAATTCTACAGATTTATGTTTTCTAACAGCTCATTTTGGCTATTTTTATTATGTGGCACTGCCTAGTGTTTATTACTATCAAATATGCTAAATATTTATCCCAATATTGAGAAAATTAAATCAAATTTATGCTGTCAACAAATTTGTCTGTTTATCTACATGTTTCATAATATCTACATTAAAAGCAGGTTGAAAAAACGCTACTTAATATTTTAATCAAATTTGAAACACTGTAAGTACTTTTGAAAATAAAATCACTTGCCAATTTAAAGAAGAAATTTACTGCCAAACCATATTTTTAATGTTCATAATTTTCCCCATACAGTCAGAAGTCAGTGAACTATTTCCAATTTTCCCCCCATTCGTTAAAGTTGCTCACTACTAATCAGTATTTCTAATGGCATGCATGACAATGCGGTGAATTCGAAAATGCCCAGAGAGGGAGAGAGAAATATGTACATATTAAAATAAGCAACTCCTACACCTCCGAACTGCAACGCCGGCTGTCATTAGTGATAATTAAAATTTAACAAATGGAAAATATGTATGTACATACTTTCATTTTCATTTGCATACATTGTTAGGTAAATAACGGTGTTCATATGCGAAGCGGCAAAAAATGTGTTTTCTTTTAAGTCAGGTGTTGAAAAATGCGCAGCCACAATCTTGCATGAAATTGGGAAAAATATGTAATGCAAATATTTGCTAGCTGATCATTATACGCCAGAGACATGATTATTATTTTTCAGTTATTTGCAGAAAAATTTTAATCAAAAAAACCATGAATAGAAAACACTACGAGCGGAGCGTTACAAGAAAATATGCATGTTACACGAAGAGTCACGTAAAAGTGGCTTGTAAGTGCAAATTGTAAAGCAATGTTGTGCATACATTTGCAAAATTAAAAAGAAAGGGGCAAAAAAAATTGGAAAAATAGGGAATTTTAAACTTTTTTAGGTATATTTTGGTATAAATTTTTGAAATCTAGAGAAAAGCTGGTATTAGAAATGCGTTTTTGTTGTTGTAACTATTGTTTAGAAATCAATAGCCAATGCCTTTACCCATTCACTTCTACATTTCAATAACTTTTACTAGTTTATTTTAATTTTTAATTTATTTTATTGTCTTTCAATCCATTTTATTTATTTTAATGTACTTTAATTTAATTTATTTTTATTTATTTCATTTTTTTAATATACATTATTTGTATTATTTCAATTTATTTTATTATAATTTTTTTTTTTGCATAATTTAATCTAATAAATTTTTATTTTTATTTATTTTATTTTACTATTTAATTTAATTTTTATTTTTTGTTTAATTTATTTTTTAATTTTATTTATTTAATTTTTATTTTGATATATTTTATTTTAATTAATTTAATTTATTTTTTTTAATTTAAATTTATTTTATCAATTTTTTTTGCGTAATTCACTTTCGTTTAGTTTTGCTTTTATTTATTTTATTAATATTCTTTTGCGTAATTTTACTTAATTTATTTTTGTTTTTATTTAATTTTTATTTTAATATATTTTATGTGTTTTATTTTAATTTATTCTATTAATTTTTTTTTTTTGCGTAATTTAATATTTTTGATTTTATTTATTTAATTTTACTATTTAATTTAATGGTCTTATTTTAATTTATTTAATTTAATTTTTATTTTTTGTTTCATTTTATTTAATTTATTTTTTATTTTTATTTATTTAATTTTTATTTAACTTTATTTTCTCACATTTTTTTGCGTAATTTATTTTTGCTTTTATTTATTTAATTTTTATTTTTATTTATTTTATTGATTTTTGTTGCGTAATTTAATTTAATTTAATTATTAATCTCGAAATTAAATTAAATTACACAAAAAAATAAAAATTTAACTAAAATAGAACAAATAAAAATAAAATAAGTTCAATTCGTTGGTTGGTTGGTTTAAGGGTGACCCCGCATCGGAGTGCCACATAGACCGCAAGTTGGGTCCGTTGTGTTGCCCTAGAGCTCATTATGTTATATGATTTCTCCACCTAACCGAGATTTTTATTGTAGATTTTGGTCAAAGATATTAATTCGTTTCGAGAATTTGATGAGAGATTCGATTTTCTGGTCCGAGAGTACTGAAAGATTGTCAATTGTTGGAGAGCCTAGAAGAGCGAGTCGACTTCTGGCTAGACCGGGACAACTGCACAGCAAATGTCTGCTCGATACTTCCTCATCTTCGTCCTCGCAGTATCTGCACAGGTCGTTTTGAGGAACCCCGAGCCGACGTGCGTGAGTGCCCAAAAGGCAGTGGCCGGTGATAAGAGATATCATATGCCTTAGTTCGTGTTTCGAAATACTTATAAGGGTTTTTGTCTGTTTCAGATTGTAGGATGGCCAGATTTGTCTGGTCGTAACGCAAGTAGTTTCCACTCGCCACCTCCGATCAGCAATGCTGTGAAATTCTCGATCAATGAGCAATTTACATGTTGAGAGCGGAATGTGGATTGTAGGTAAGTTACTAACATTTGATTGCGCAGCTCCAGCTCTTGCGAGCTCATCAGCTTTGCAGTTACCTTCGAATCCACTGTGACCCGGTATCCAGATAATTTGGACAGAATTCTGAACACTTATCTCGTTAAGAGATAAGAGACAGGATCGAACCACATCTGAGTGGGTATAAGAGGAGCTGAGTGCTCGAACGGCCGCTTGACTGTCGGTGAAAAAGCGGATATCCTCTAGTGATATTCTATTTTCTAAGAGAGTTTTCGCAGCATACCAGATAGCGCATACTTCCGCTTGGAATACGCTACAGTAGTCGGGTAATCTAAATGATAGATTGATGTGAGGGGAATTGGAAAAGATTCCAAATCCCACTTTGCCGTCTTGTTTTGAACCATCTGTATATATAGTCAGAGGGCCATTGATTTCGGTTAGATTTGTCTTCCATTCTTCCCTAGTTGGGAGTGAACAGGAGAATAGCAAGGGTGGTGATGGAAGACTTACATGATAGTCTATGTCGGAAGAGATAACAGTGTTCCTGTTCAGTATGGCCGAATGGCCAAGATACTTATTCCATTTCGATATAGCATTCATGCGTGTCGCTGCTTTCGCTGCAATCGCTTTGCCAGCCAGATCGATAGGGAACAAGTGAAGCAACGTATTTAGAGCCTTAGTAGGTGTTGTACTTAAGCATCCTGTTATCAGGAGGCAGGCTGTTCTTTGAACTCGATCAATTGTGGCTACTCTACACCGTTTTTCGAGTGCTGTCCACCATACAACCACACCGTAGAAGAGTATCGGTTTGATGATCGAGGTATATATCCAATAAATGATCCGAGGTGAAAAACCCCAGGTTTTGCCTATAGCTTTCTTACAAGTATAAAGAGCTATGAAAGCTTTTTTACATCAGTTTCCGATGTTCAATTTCCAACTCAACTTCCTATCTAGAATAACTCCTAGATATTTAGCTGAATCAGATAGGAGTAATGATTCCCCTTTTAAGGTGGAGGAGATTGTTGTGGAGGAGATTGTTGTTTCCTATTGAAGGGAACAACATCTGTCTTTGCTGGATTCGCATTTAGTCCGCATTCGGTGCACCATTTTGACAGAATATTGATTGAGCGTTGCATGAGCTCAGTGAGGGTATTCAGGTGTTTGCCTGACACGCAGAGAGCAATATCATCTGCATAGGATACAACCTTGCAGCCTGCTTTTTCGAGATTTCGAAGCAAACTGTTTACAGCGAGATTTACATTATTTAGTTTTTTATTTAATTTAATTTACTTTATTTAATTAAATTTAATTTTTTTTTTGTTTTGTGTTTTTTTTTTTATTAATTAATATTTTGAACATTAAGTTGAATTTGTGGCCAGAATTAACCCCGAATAAAGTTAAACTTAACGTGTCTAATATTTATTTTATGTTATTTGACTTCAATTTATTAAAAACAAAATAATTTAAATATTTTTTTTTTGTAATTGCATTTAATTTAATTTTTGTTACTTTCAATT
The DNA here is from genome assembly GCA_037575425.1 of Anastrepha fraterculus. Taxonomy (NCBI): domain Eukaryota; kingdom Metazoa; phylum Arthropoda; class Insecta; order Diptera; family Tephritidae; genus Anastrepha; species Anastrepha fraterculus. The sequence continues at coordinate 116,028 of JAYXIM010020480.1, read as the reverse complement.
TATTTGGTTTTGTTTTTTTATTTTATTTTATTATTTTATAATAAAACTTTTATTTTATTTTATTTCATTTTTTTCTTTTATTTTTTTAATTGTTTTTTTTTTTAGTTTCTACTGTCTTTCCCCGTCAAATTGTAAATATTATTAAAACTAGGTGCAGCTTATAGCCAGAATGAACCTCCATTTAATTTTAATAGAATTATATAATATTTATTTGATTTCTCTTAATTTTTTTTGGTTTTATTTTATTTGAATTCAATTTATTTTATTTTATTTTATTTTATTTTATTTTATTTTATTTTATTTTATTTTATTTCATTTCACTTTATTTTATTTTTTTTTATTTTATTTTTTTTTATTTTATTTTATTTTTTAAATTTTATTTGAATTTAATTTAGATGCTTTCTATTTCAATTCAACCGGTGAAATGGAAAGCATATTTATTATTATTTTTTTTTTAATTTAAATTTAGTTTATTCTACTTAATTTTATTTCATTTGAATTTAATTTACTCCATTTTTCTTTAATTTATTTTATAAATGTTTTTATTCAATTTCATTTCATTTATTTTATCTACTTTCTGCTATTTTATTCTGCCTTCGTTCGGTTTTTGAACTCCTGACTTAACAATAACATCTACATAAGCCACGCCTTCAACGCCCCTTGCCCACCGGCTACCAATCAACTGTGAAGATAAGAAAACTACGATTAAACGATCGTTAATTATTGCAATCAGTTAAAACATAACTACATTGGCAATTACAGCAACGGCAACAACAAATGCAATTACCCAGCCTGTTATAAAACTATATTTCCTTTCCACTTCCTAAAAACACAAACAAATGCATTTGCCTGCATTCACTTACAATCGCTCTGGTCACTGGGGTTTGTCGTGTTGACAGTTGGCCCCTTCGCTAACAACAACACACTAGTTAATCAATCGGATTTTACTCCTTACCTCGCTCTCTCTTACTATCTCTTTCGTGCTCATTATTTAAAATAATTTTCAATTTTGTTATTTATTTATATGTTGATATTTGTTGTTATTTATTTAAGTGTTGTTACTCTTATCAGACATGAAAATGATGACCAAATTGTCTCTATAAATATCTGAGCTTCTATTATGCAACATCTTAGCTATGCATGTATTTAGGCGAATTAATTGCCGGTAATACATTTCACGCACACCATTTTATTGCAGTGCGTAGTGTTGTTGTACGTATCCAAAAATGTAAATAAAAATGCATACAACTTATTAGACTGCACCATTGGAAAGGTTTCAAGTACATTCGATGCACAAATTTCAAATCAATTTTTCGTTTTAACTTTTTAGCCTGCCGTTTTGAAGAAAGAGGTGTGTTTTGTGTGGCGCTGCCGTATGATAAGTGATGCTTTTACTTGGCTCACCATTTTTCAAGTGCTTCACTTTAATTCGCTCTAAATTTAAGTATTTATCTTCACCTAGGAGGGGCTACGCGTTATATAAACTAACAGGCCTTTTTAGCAACGGGGAAAAACCAACAAAACAGCGACTGTCTCAAGAGTTTTTATTGGAGAGGGAGAGTTTTTCAGTGCAGGTATGGTGAGCGATTGATTCATGGAATTTTTATGGAAGCAAATCGAAAGTGAATTATATTCAATAAATGCATACACACATATGCATATGCCCATATATGTGAGTATGCACATATAAGGTTGCTTGGTTTATGGAGAAGTGTGGTGCCGCAGTACTTTATGGGTAATTGGGTAATTAAAAAAAATCACTCTTTCTAGCCCAGGTATGCTTTTCAGATAGGCATAAGTCCGCTAAAGCTTTCAGAAGAATTATCTTTCCGAAAAGAGCTCGCAAATCCATCGCCTTAAGAGACTCTACTCAAGCATTAGATACCAACTTAATGGATATTAAATAGGTGGTAAATATAATATCCATTAAGTTGGTATCTAAATAGGTGGTAAATATAATATCCATTAAGTTGGTATCTAATCTAAAAAATAGGTAAATAGGTGGAAAAAAGAATTCTGCAAGGGAACTTACTAAGTCAGAGCGGTGTAAGTACTTAGGTTTATTTAAGGCTCTTGCGCAGGCAAAACTTTTTGAATACTGGGCACAGGAATGGCGTAAACCGCTAGAATAAGATCGACTTAAAATTATACACAAACCATAATCGACTGCATTCTCATCTGCGCTGGGCGATCTATAGTGCAAAAACGGATATAGTAAGGAGTACAAAAACAAAATTGAATACAATTTTCGCAATTTGGTGACTTGAATGTCAAAATCAGGTCTTATATTGAAACCGCCTTATATGAATTCGCCTTTAATCTGTTTCATGAGATAAGCTGCCTACTATGACTGGAGGACAGCAAGAAGTCTCAACGTTCCCGTCGTAGTACGGGTATACAAAAGATATCTCTCTAAATAAATATGCAGCATGGTTTACAAAACAAACAAAAAATTTGCTAAAAACTAAATGAAGCAAAAAAATTGTGGTTCAGTTTAAAAAACAAAAATAGAAAATATTGAAAGTCATTTTTTTCGCGTAATATTCATAGCACTCATGTGCTGAAAGATTGTTATAATACAAAAACAAAAAACTTGTAGATAAGTATGAGCACCAGCATTCGTTTCAAGAAAATATGGCGCTAATTTTACTTAGGTGAGTATAGGAAATTAAAAACTTTGAGGCCGCTTTTCTCGAATTTCAGATTTTATGAGTTATGGCATTCTTTCGACAAAGAAGCGATTGCCTCTCGAAATATTTGTATTCACAAGTCATTATTGCATTTTTATTTTGAACTTTCCAAATTTTTTCATCACAAATTTTTCTTGTTTTTTTAGTTTTAGCGCGAAAAAAGGCCGAATTAACAAAATTATTTACTACATATAAAATATACAAAAATTGCCAAAAAATTGGTTTAACTTTGTGGAGAAGGTAAAAAAAATAAAAAATTAAAAACAGAAATAAATCTAAAAAAAAGTTAAAAAAAAATGTAGAAGAAAACACAATTACAAAATTTTCAAACAAAATTTTTTCACTAGAAATCTTTTCTTGTTTTTTAAGTTTTAGTGAATAAAAAATTGAATTATTAACAAAACTATTTATTTTATTTAAAAAAATACAAAAATTTCACGCTGTCAAAATCAACTATTTTTTTCTTTTTTTTTTCTTTGCAAAAAATTGAGAAACATTTTTTATTATTATTTTGTTATTGTTTTATTTCTTATTTCTTAAAAAAAAATTAAGAAAAACAAAACAAACAAAAAATACAAAAATTGCACGCTGTCAAAATCAAACCAACCAACCACCCCTCAACCTTTTTCACTTGCGTATGTCTCATAACAGCCATAGTTGTTGTTGTTTCAAGTGATTAGAAAATTTAGGTTATTTCAAAATTCATTTCAGTCTCAAGGTCGCTGGTTTACTGCGACATTCCCCTCAAAGCTTCTCTCAATTTTGTTGTTTTATTATTTATTTAACAGATTGGGTACATAGTTACTCCACTTTGTATGTTTATATGTATGTGTGCATGCATGTATGAATAGATACATACATTTGATTATGCTAGTGTACTTTGGAACGTATCTTATTTCAAAACAAACAGGATATACCCACTACCACAACGAGCCTCATATTCATTCATTTACATATCAAATTTACGCGTTCCATGTACATGGTTGGCAACGCGGAATATCAATGAAATGTTCCAGAACCAAGCTGCAATGTTTAAATTCAAATTGATAAACAAAATTCAAAGCAAAATTTTTATTTCAAGCTCCTCTTCATACAATTCTTCAATTTATAACAAAACAACTTTTTTACTGTAGCATTTTTGAGCTTAGATATTGAGCTTTCTTAATAAAAAATAAAAGTTCTGGTTCAACTTTTACTAGAATGAGTTTTTATTAGTTCTAAACTACAGCTTTGATTGCGAAAGAATTTCAATACTGCACTAAATCAAGCAAATTAGCGCTTGACTGTCAGAAAGTAGTAATTCGATTTAAGATATTTCAAAAGTTCACAGTTATCAATGCCATTTTTATATGTCGTATATTTATGTACATATTTACTATGTAGATTTTTCACTTTGAGCAACTTATTTACTTTTTTACATTTTTATTTTTATTTATTTTTATTTTTTTCTTTTACTTTGTTTTTGCATTTTGTGCGCATTTCTGCAGTCAGTAACGACAATTGACGATTGACATTAAAAATAATCGTGTTAATTATCATAAAAATTTGTGTCATCAGAGATATCAAAGTGTGAGAAAATATTTTTTGGAGGCAACACAGCACTAAACGAACAAATCGAATATTTTTGAAAGTAAAAAATAACAAAAAATTTAGAAATATTCTAAAATCTTTAATTCACTGAAATGTATACATTTTTCCCCATATCTACGAATGTGTGAATGCGTGAATATTTCTTACACTATCAGAACCCGAAAATATAAATCCTTCCAACACAAGTAAAAGCACGGCTTGCGCATTAAAAAAAATTTGACTTAATTTAAACTTTTGTATATCTAATTTATTATTCCTTTGTTATTTTGTTAGGCCCAGCGTTTAGGTTTTCTTACTTCGTATATATATATTTTTTTTAAATTTTTTTTCACCTCAGCTTTCAGTAAACTCATTCGCTTACTCCACAACACTTAAAAAAATATTTATGTAAAATTTTGTTCTCCCAACGCAAAAAAAAAATATTTTTCGCGTTGAAAATCACCCGCCGTTCTTCACGTTTGATCTTCGAAAATGCGATCTCAAAACTGATTCACGGCCAAACGGACGAATGTTGAGCACGCGAGCGTAAACAAAATGCTACTAACTATTGTATGTGTAATGAACGGTGAAGAAAACCAGCTGTGCGTCGTCAAGACAGAATAGCACAGGCACACATACATATACACACCCATACCCACTTTACTCCCTCCCACCCTATGTGTGGAGTGAAGGAGGTTGCTGAAAAGGCAACGGATCGCCATCCATTGCTATGTTCATATTGGGCCGTGCCGATCCGATCATGCAACCCCCAAAGCTGCCGCCCTAACTATGAAGGAGAGATGGTATGAGCAGCAGACATGAGGTTGGGTATGTGTAGGTGTGTGCGAGTTCTGAGTGATTCAGTGTGTTTGTATACATCTATGCTCGTAAATTATTTAAGTACATTCATGCCGGAGTGTGGAGGTGCGACGGACCGACGTAAAAAAGAATCATTTCTTTTTATATTCACTACGAACGCACTACGATCGCCTTTGACGTTCAGCGAAGAAATAAACAAAAGCTTTTTATGAGCATCTGCTTGCTAGAGAATTTGCTATGCATTCGCGCGTGAGTAAACAGAATTAATAAGAAAATGGGAAAAAGAATTGGAAAATTTATTTATAAATATTTGCTGATATTGAAAATTTTGCAGAATTTTAAAGTCAGCGAAATATTAATGCGATTGGTGCGATCAGATGCATGAGTTGTGGCTTGAAATTGTGTGTGTTGGGAATTAAATTAAACTAAGAGAATAAGGGAGCAGGATTGAGAGGCATGAGGAACTTAAACTTAAAAGAAAAAAATGGTAAATAAGTGAAGCGATACAAAGAGAATAGCAGTTTTGATTTTTCAAATAAAAAAAAAAAATAAATAAATAATTGGCGCGTACACTTCTGTTAGGTGTTTGGCCGAGCTCCTCCTCCTATTTGTGGTGTGCGTGTTGATGTTGTTCCACAAATGGAGGGACCTACAGTTTCAAGCCGACTCCGAACGGCAGATATTTTTATGAGGAGCTTTTTCATGGCAGAAATACACTCGGAGGTTTGCCATTGCCTGCCGAGGGGCGACCGCTATTAGAAAAATGTTTTTATTAATTTTGCTTTCACCGAGATTCGAACCAACGATTTTTCAAATATGAAGGTTAATAAGAGAGTCAAAGGGAGTGATGCCAGACGCAATTTTTTTCGAAAAAACGATCAAATGATGATTCAAAAAACACAAAAGACCAAAACAGTAAAACAAAAATTTCAACAAAAAATTAAAAAAAACCCAAAAAACAAAAATACAAAAATACAAAAAAATTTAAAATTAAAAGTAAAATTCAAAATGAAAATAAAAATTAAAAAATTCAATTAATTAAAATAAAATTAAAAAATTTCCAAACGAAATTTTTTTCACCACAATTTTTTCTTGTTTTTTAAGTTTTAGCGCGAAAAAACTCCTCATTTATTTATTATATATAAAAAATACAAAAATTGCCCAAAAATTGGTGTACCTTTGTGGAGAAGGTAAAAGAAAAACAAAAAAAAAAAAAATTAAATAAAAATTAAGACAAACGATTACAAACTTTTGTGGAGAAGGTAAAACAAAAAAAAAACAAAAAAACAAAAAAAATTAGAAAACAATTTTTAAAAATTTTAAAAAATAAGAAAAAAAAATGGTCACAAAATTTTCAAAAAAAATTTTTTCACTAGAAATTTTTCTTGTCTTTTAAGTTTTTGTGAATAAAAATTGTAATTGATTTATTAACAAAACTATTTATTTTATTTAAAAAAATACAAAAATTCTACGCTGTCAAAATCAAATATTTACTTTTTTTTATTTCTTTAAAAAAGTAAGAATTTCGAATAAATATATACAATATATAAATAAAATCATCAACTAAACCAAAAAAACACTTTATTACTAAACACTTTTAATAATACAAAAACAAATAACAAATCCAACAATTGTTTCAGCAACAAAAAAATGTCAAGTGTTGCCACATATCTTCAATGTGACGAAATTTTTGTTTGAAATTTTGTTTTAATGTTTCCAGTTTGGAGGTTTTCTGATAAATTATGAAAATGTCTTCACTTAAAGGAATTTCTGAGAATTAACTGAATTGTGTGAGCGCGTGAAAAAATATTGCTAGGGGGTTAAGGCAGATTTTAGTGACACAATTGGTTAAAATGTAAAATATAGAATACATTCAGTATTCCCACTGTTTTTTCCCGAATCCTGCTATCTTACTTTTACTACAAACTTTATTCGGTCTATTATGAACAATTAAAAAAAAATTCAAAATTTTCCAGCCGTTCGTAAGTGATGCGTTTACCAACGAACGGTATTTAAATTGTGTTTATATAGATTTATAATTTTTTTAAATATATTTTTTTGATATTATTATTATTAGGTTACTGCGACCAAAAGAAATGTATTGTGCAAAACCTGCTGAGGTACCCTGTATTTTAAGGCTTTTTAAAAATTTTATCACACTGTGGGCTTTATTGTGCTATAATTTATATGAAGGCAGGGCAATACCACCAATATGGTGTAACCGCGGCCGCCGTAGCCGAATGGGTTGGTGCGTGACTAACATTCGGAGAATGTAAGTTCGAATCTCTGTGAAACAACAAGCTGAAGAAAAAGTGTTTTCTAATAGCGGTCACCCCTCGGCAGGCAATGGCAAACCTTCGAGTGTTTTTTGCCATGGAAAAGCTCCTAATAAAAATATCTGCCGTTCAGAGTCGGCTTAAAACTGTAGGTTCCTCCGTTTTTTGAATAACATCAAGACGCCCGCCAAAAATTGGAAGCGAAGCACCGAAAAAGGGTTCAATCGAACAATCTTTGCGGTCAAAACGCTGCAGAATATTATGAAATTATACCTTCTGAGAATTTTATTTCCAATAAATAGATTTTTTCTCGTTAAAATCACATTTCGCCAATATCCATACCATCAAAAGTAGGTAGAAAAAAGTTGTTAATAATCTCAATAATCTAAAAGTGGACGCCGTTCAGTTGCCAAATTTTCTGGTATGCCTTTCTTTTACACCACCGATTTTTTCAGCGCAACGGCCAAGACTATTATTGTGTTTTTGCGTCTCGTACCAGGCAGTTCACTCAAATTTCTCGTTCAACTATTTTTTTTTTTTGAGCGGTGTTGGAAGATTATATAACAAAAAATATATGCACAGATCTACGAATTGCAGGTTTTAATTAATTTTATAATTAATCGACATTAATTTAAAATTCATCGAAATTAATTTGAAATTTATCAAAATTAATTTAAAATTTATTGAAATTATTTTGAAATCAATCGAAATTAATTTAAAACTAATGGAAATTCGTTTTAAATTTCACGAAATTTATTTAAATTAAATGAAATTAATTCAAACTTAATCGAAATTAATTTAAAATGCATCGAAATTAATTTAAAATTTATTGAAATTAAATTAATAAAATATTAATAATATAGGCTGTTTTTTTTAGAGGTTAGGTTTTCAAGATGAAATAAAACGTATATAATTTAATGTTATGGCCAAGAATTTAGCTTTATTATAAAGATAAGGGTTTGCCATTACGTTTTAAAAATGATACCCATTCAACCAAAAGTGAGCTTCATCGCTGAACAAAATTTTCTTCGATGCGTCGCGCGAACCGAACCATTATTTTCGTAATAAATTTGCACGATTTGCAAACGTTGTTCAGGTGTAAGTCTATTCATTATGAAATGGCAAACCAAACTGAGCATAAAAAAAGACCATCTACGAAAAAAGTAGTGCCAACTTCAAAACCTAACCTCTAAAAAAACACCCTATATTAAAATAAATTTAAAATTAATCGAAATGAATTAAAAATTAATCGAAATTAAATAAAAAATTATCGAAATTAATTTAGCACTAAGATTAATTTAAAACTCATCAAAATTAGTTTAAAATTTATTGAAATTAATGTAAAATTTATCGAAATGAATGTAAAATTATTCAAGATTAATTTAAATTTAATCGAAATTAATGTAAAATTAATTGAAATTAATTTAAAACCAAGATTAATTTAAAATTCATCGAAATTAGTTTAAAATTTATCGAAATTAATTTGAAATTAATCAAATCCGCAGTCAGTTTAATAAATTTTAAATCTTCTACTTAAGAGCTCTCCAGACGTTAGCGGACTGCGGCAGCTGTTACAACAAAACGCTACTTAAAAGGATATTCGACTTGAAAAGCTCTGCATATCTTTTCCCTTTATCTCCCTTCTTTTGGAAAGCATTTTTTATTACCTATTTACCATTTTTACCTCTGCTTATTTATTTTAACTTTACGTGCATTCGCATATAAATTTTCCTAATTAAAAATATCATTTGCTTTTCGTCAATTTCCACTCTCTTCCACGTTTTTTATGCATTTCCTCGAGCAGCATTTTATTTACAAAGTTGTTTAGTAATCTTTGAATGCTTAACATTTCTTACGTAAGACTCATTTTAAAAATGTTTTGCCATTTTTTCCTCACATTTTCGATGTTTTCCAATATTTTCCTATAGCCATTCATAATTCATTTCCACGTTTAGTTAGAAATGAATTTTTCAACACCCGTTTCAAGTTGTATTCTTTGAACGTTTCCGGCTAATGAAAAGCATTGAAATTTTCCACAAAAAATTGCTTGTAGCTTAAAGAGCAACAACAACTGTTATATGACAACACGAGCACTGTAAGCAAAACAGGAAAACACAAAAAAACAAGCAGCCAACTTTTATTTGCCAAATTTTATTACACTCACAAAACAGCCGTTAAGCTTTTGCAAGTTTTTCTTTCTTGCAGCGAGCTGCCCATTCCCAATGTATCGATCACAACTGCTTTGCACCTTTCACTCATTTTCACACAATTTCTTTTAATTTCAAAAATTAGCATTAACAGATGTGTACATATTTTTGATTTGTATATTTTCAGCCTTCTTACTTTTTTTTTACAGCTGTGTAGATGCACTTTTTCCAACCGATTTTCTTGTTATTTTATTTCGCTCAATTTTATTTCATTTTTGGCGTTTGCTACAGCAAAACAAAAACACTAGCCATCATTTATTTTTAATTTGCCAGCAAAATTAACGAAAGTAGTCGTTTTCAAGATAAGCAGATTAGGAAGAAGGAAAGCATAGCGGACGCTCGGCGCGCGACGTTGGCAACGCGAGTTGGCGTTGTTGACCGCTGCCCGCGCGCAATTGCATTTTGCCCTACCACAGCCAGCATAGTAATTACATATTTCACTTTGCGCCACACAAAAACGGAAGCAACAACAATAACGCGTAAAAGCAATGCACCCAAGGCAACTACTTATTCGATGATGGCAGGGCGGTGACGGTGGCGCACATGGTGCTGTCGGCAACCGTTGGGGGGGTCAAAACGACAAGCAAAAAACAAAACACAAAAACGAAAGAAATGCGAAAATTATATTTTCAAATTTGCAGCGAAAAAATATGACAATAAATGAAGAAACATAGAGCGCGACGCAAACCGCAAAAAAAACCACAAAAATGTATTTAAGTCGCTCAACGTATTTTTGCAAATACACGAATAAACATGAATTTAACAACGAAACAAACAGCAACGAGTAATGTTTACGCGGCCAGAGTTGAAAACAGTCTGAGCGACGTTGGCCCGGCGACGCCACTGTGAGGCGTTGTGAGTGAGCAAAACAACCGAAAAGAAAGAACCGGACGAAACGAGTAGCCAACCAACCAGCCAGTTGAGTTGCAATATGATGGTGGTGGTGGTGGGTGAGTTGTTGTAGGACGCATCGACTGAGATGGGGTATCGGTGGCGGTGCCGTTGACGGTGTTGTCTTTGGCTCTGGGTGCTAATTGCGCCGCTCTGACGGCAGATATGAGTACAAAGCCCTTGACGTTTCTCTAAGAAAGTTACACAAAGCCGGCAAACGAACTGCATTCAGCAAATGGAAAATGTGAGCAGCAGTTGAGAAAAGAGGCCAATGTATGTGCATACATAAAGGTGTATATGTATATGTAATTGAGGAAAACATAAAGTGCAGAAAGCATAAGCAGCTCTCGGCTGTGCTCACGCTGACCTATGTAAGTAATAGTAGAAAACTTTGGAAACAGGGCAATGTTTTGCATTGAGGAAGGCTTACAAGTCAAATATTTACTATTACGTGAACTTCGAATTTGCAACTGAAGTGGCATAAGGTACCTTCGAGGACTTTCCAATACAACCTTCAAATGTATACTTAATAGGAAGCCTTGAACAAGTCGAGAGCGAGATTCGTTGAATCTCAGTTAATTCTGGACGTGTTGTGGTCGAACCACGCATACTTTCTTTAAGCGTAAGAGGTATCTAAAATATGTTTTGAGCAACGCAAGAACCGAGATGTGGCAGCAAACTATGGTGACGTGCGTGAAGACAGCTGACAGAGATCTAGCGAATACAGCTTCGGGTAGTACCTCTACTCCACTCTTACTGAAGGCTCATTAAATTGTGTGAAACTTCTTAATAGGATATGTTCTTGTTGTTGTAGCAGTATACTCAACCCTGTCAGTGTATCTACACAACACCGGTCATCTTCGTCTAGCTCGTCTAACGATAGACCCAGGAAACTTGCTGTTTCGACAGGTTGGCAGGTTGGCACTGGAAGGAAAGGGTTGTTAGATGAGTGGATGTCATGGGGCATGCGAAAAGGTGGTTAGTATCGTGCGGGGTACCTTCACATGCTGGACATATGTTTAGTATGTCGGGGACAATTCTGGATAAGTTGGAGCTTAATCTGCTACAGAACGTAATTGAGCCAAGGTTACGCGGAGCTGGAGTTCTTTGTACTATGGTATGTCTTGAGGTGGGATTACGATTGATTATACATATTCGTCCATGAGTTCTATCTTGAGTTTAATAAGGGAATTGTGTTTAGATAAGGCACTGTGATGAGTAGAGAACACAAAAGACCATGAGATCGAAGTGCAAACTTCAAATCTATCCATCTATGAGTAGAAATGCACCAAAGTCTATGAAAGTTGGTCGAGTAGTAGCCGAACTTCCCTCTTAAGGCTGGTCCGGTGTGACAATACAGGAATGCTATTTGCTTTAATGCGAAAGGCGGAAGCGAAACAAGGGAGGATTCGACTGCAAATACTTACAAGATTTATAGAACAGTAGGCTTCAGAATATACCTAATTGTTGGCCCGAATGGAAGTGCAGGTCATTCCGATAACAGAGGCGGCACTATCGTGGGAATGCACTACCGCTCGTATTGGTCATTTTGGACTGAACGAGCGCAGATGAGAAAATCTTATATATCTGAATATCTGCGACATCTCTACTTCTGTCGCGAGGTGAAACATGCTTTTTACTACATACAAATGTCTCTTACACCCTTTTTTATTGGGTGTTTCCTATTTGTGATAAGCGTCTTGATGTTACAAATGCCGACTCCGCACGGCAAATGGTTTTTTATGAGTAATGAGTCATGGCAGAAATATACTTGGCAGTTTGCTAATGCCTGCCGAAGGGCGGCCGCTATTATCATATGGTGTTTCATGCCCTCAAATATGCGACTACTGCGGCCGGGACTCCCACATTGGACAGTAAAAAAACACCCTACTTTGATAACTTTGGTAGGAACTCTTGCTGCACTCTTATACAGTTCCGTAAATTATTTGGTCTCTTTTCTACCTTGGTAATTCTAATACCCTAGAGACAAAACGCAAACGTCTATAGGTCAGGTGTTAAGAGCTCGCCTCTTTCTCTTAGCTTCACAGTCTATGGTGGACCATAGCTTCATCAACAATCCTCCTCCAATTCAGTTTAGACCTTGTATTCCAGCCATATTCAGTGATAAAAGTAAATTCGTTCTTTTTTGTCTAACCTTTGCCATGGCGAACTTAAGGGGACCCGTTGGTCTAGAAATTTCAAAGAATAGATTTTTTGGTTTTTTCGATATTTCGAAGGTATAGTATCTTAGGAATATACTGTGAAATTTTCATACGGAAATTCCCAATATTATAGCTTCTACAGCCCATTAACTAGGTAGAGAGCGGTCCGCGCGCTCCTGTACCTCAAACTTTAAATGCTCGCAACGGCTTTTTTCGTTATTCAAGCGAATCGTCTGAAATTTTAATATGTTGTTGACAATACCAATGGCTATCATTATTTACATTTTTTATTTTTATTAAAAAACTGGCAAACCCCGATTTTTAGAGCGTCAAATTCAAAACAGCGCAAATTTTTTTCCCCATTCTAGTACGGGACGTAGCTACAGTCATACTGATTAATAATTTTTTAGTTTTTATGCTTCAGATAAATAGAAGAGCCAAAGTGGACAACACCGTCCAGGTTCAATTTTCGGGAGGGTCAACTTCACGCCATTTTTTATATTAAATTTTTTTATTTTTTTAATAGCCAAAATGGACAATTATTAAAACTAAACTTTTCTTTTATATTTTTTAAATAAAAAAATTAAAATTAAAAAAAAAATTTTAATTAAAAAAAATTGTTTTTTTTTTGCATGTAAAAAAAGTAAATATTGTTTTTCATTTCTTTATTGTAAAAAAAATTCCTGAAAATACCCTACATTTTCGAGCTCTAGATCACCCCCTAGAGTCTTCGCGTTTCGTCTATGGGTCCTTGGCTAGAGCTCTGATATATTCGTCAATTTTTCACAGTGTTTCCGTATTCGGGTGGGTCACTACTAAGCGTTGCCCGTCCTCGATTAATGATCTCAATAGCTTTTCATTCCATTAAATATTGATAAGCTCGCTTAAAAAATTCAACTATATAAAATCACACGAGGTCTAGCAAATAAAAATGGCATTTATTTGGTCATTGAGGTCTTCTCTATAATCTGTTAGAATCTTAGAAAAACGTACGCCACAAACGGGCTTATTCTTCAATGTGATCGTTTTCGTTTGCTGCCCACCACAATAATCCAGCTGTACTATAGAATTAAGCAACATCAGCACAATTACTCGCTTCATCTTTAAACTGATAATGATTATTCGTGCATTCGCCAAGCCATGCCATTGTAGCCACTTCTTAGTTACACTTTTTGAAAGGAAGTAGAAGGCCGACGAGGACAACGGCAAGCAGTCGAAGTAGAAGTAAAGCTATACTACTCTTATACAATACAACGGGTGGCTTGTTTTGTTGCTGCTATTTTTATCATTATTACTACAATTTAGTGGTTGGTTACCTGGGTGACCAGAAAACCGGAAATTATAAACAAATCTATGTAGGTAGCGCTGTAGGTAAAAACGGGCCAACAACCAGCGAAAAAAGCCATTAAGTAGTGCTTATATTTTGCAAGCACAAATTGAAGGGAGTAAGTGAACGGGTGAGTATAATATTTAAACGGGGGAGTAAAGAGATGAAGCTCACGCGACTCAAACTCTCTTCTTGCGTCTAAGAACGCGCTGAAAAAAGGATAGATATATTTGCGGTAGTTATGAAAACTAGTAATAATAAAAATTATACAAATACAATAAAGAAAAAAATGTAGAGTTAAAATGAAAGAGTTAGTCAACGGAAGTAATAAAAAGATGCTTGTGTTTCAAGTAATTCGGTTTTTAGATTTTTTTATTTGCGCAATTTGATCGAATACTAATTGGAGTGGCATAGAAATGGTGTTTTAATGAGATAGAAAGATACACAAAAAGATAGTTCCTTTTTTTAATTTCTTTTCGATTTTCTTTTATATTTTTATTTTTTATTTTTTAAATTACTTGAAAATAAGTACGAAACTTGAACGGCATTCAGATCAAACCAATTTCTTAGCGCAATGGTTAGCTACAGGGTGGTCCAACTAGTTTTTGTAAATTACATTACTCCTTTTTTTAACTTTGGTAGCAAAATTAGCAACTTTATTTAGTTTTTAAATATTTTTAATTTATCATTTTCATTTTTATTTAAGTTTTAAATATTTTTCCCTCTTTCATTTTCATTTTTATTCAGTTTTTAAATATTTTTTCTCTTTTTTTCATATTTATTTAAGTTTTAAATATTTTTCCCTCTTTCATTTCCATTTTTATTTAAGTTTTGAGTACTTTCTCGACATTTATTTTTTTTTTTAATCAATTTCGAATTATCCGCTTCATTTAAATTATATTTGCACCTCTCTTTTTTGTTGTATTTCCTATCGTGTTTTCATTATTCTGTTAAACAATTGGCTGTAATTGGTGTTGACACAAACACACATTTATATTTATTGTCTTCAGTCTAACAAATGTAGCATTGAATTACGTAAAATAGTAAAAAAATAGCAACAAATGCAAACCTAATAATTTATTGCCGTTTCTGATAACTTTTTTCCACTCACACTTTGGTCAGCTGTTTGCCATGTCAGAGCACACAAAAAGCAACTTTATATGGAGCAGTAATCCGCTCAGTATCGCTCCATTGGAACATGTGATAAAAAAATATGGCAAACAAGATAAGGTGGGAATAGGAAATAAGTAGAAATAATTATTTGGCAGTTCTTTCTTGAATACTTCAAATTATATGGTCGCATGAAGAGGGTTGATTGATCTTTCAGTGGGAGACAAATAGTTTGTCGATTATTTAAGACACTGGTAATTTACTGGCCAAAACCAGTACGCCCAGGTATTTCTGGCAGCTAAGCTGAGTTATCTTTTCAAGTTTAAGCCAAAGCAAAAGCATTTGCAAATTGAATTTCATCTGACGTCAGAAAACTTAATTGCACGTGGGACTGAAACTTGGAGTGCCGGCAGAACTGTCTAAGCTCTTACTTTACATAATCACACGTAAGTGAGGCAGTAAACGCAACACCAGAGATAAGTTTCTTAGGCGTGCTTTTTCACTAATCGAGCGAAGTTACTTTAGGTATACTACGCTATAGTGCAAAATCCAGGAAAATATCTTACCCATACGTGATTTATCAACTTGTTCCGTAAAAGAGCGATTAAATATTCCACAATACCTTGCAGCTGAATTGAAATGAACGAAAAATTTAAGTGCAAGTTAGTCCTCCTACTCTTGGAGGCAATTATCCAACCAGCTAACTTATCAATAGTATAGAAATAACAGGCTTTGACTACTGTGGAGTTAATAGCGCTAGGCCTAGACAGAACCAAAACCTTTGGTATATAAATTCGAGAGGTATTGTTACAAATTACATCAGCAAACTAAAGCTAATAGCGATTGAAATAAAGATATGAAAGACACACAATGGACTTCAACTGAAAACGGGCTCACAGAAACTTCATATTGCAATAATCAACTTTAGACACATTTTCCCATTTTATTTCCGAGCAGAATGGGACTGGTAGATGTAAAATTTTCTGCTACTTGAGCAGCGTTGTGTCGCTGACTGGCGATTCGAGCGAGGATATCAAAAGCTAAATAAAGAAGGCAACGGCGGTATTCGGCACTCTGCAGGCAATTTAGAATGCGTCATACATATTGCGATGCATAAAACTTAGAATATTTAATGGTAATGTAAAGTGATGAGTGTAAGGCGAAACGTGGAATGGGACGACAGCCGACACAAGCTTATCCCAACCTATATTACACCTTTTAAACAGATGCTTACGAAAAATTCTTAGAAGCCAGTACAACTAGAAGTCCGAAAGTGAAAATGCGGCTGGATCGGCCATGTACTGCGCTGCGGAAGAAAAACAACGATATAACAAGGGCCGAGATTGGGAAGCCGCAGACGAGGAAGACCAGCGAGCACTTGGAGATGGCTGCTGGAGTCAGAAAGACGCACCATGCGCCTTAGCTGGAATGGTGTTAAGAGATTGGCGCGAAACACAACCGAATGGAAGAAATTCGTTTTGGCCGCGTGCTTTAACTTAAATGAGATGATGGAGATGATGATGAAATAACTATTGCAAAATGCGTGCAATAGAGACATACGCCTCTCTAACATTCCAATATCCACAGATAGCTTAAAGACATTAACCAATGAGAGATCTGAAACAAAGGAATTTCCATAAAATTAGCAAATCCCGAAATTTATTATTTATTTTTAGACGTATTTTTTATGTCTATTACCAAATTCGAAATATCTGCGAGAGTATTACATTGGTCTAGATATTCCTGAGATTCCAATAATCACAGAAACTTTCAAAAGAAGGCAGGTAATAGAAACTGTGTCTTACCCTTCGGGGACATCAGCTAAACTGCGACAACATCAACATTATGCTGACCGCGTATGCTTCCTAGCGCACAAGATTCCGGAATTGAACGGCATGGTTGATACACTGAAGAAAAATTCTACAACTGCCGGCTTAAAAATTACTTACAGTAAAACAGAAAGTTTGTCTAACAACTCAACTGCGATTGTAAATATTTCGGGTGCACCAGTGGAATGTGTTAAGCAATTTACATATCTCAGTATAAAAGGAGCAGCTTTCGGTGGTACCGATAAAGATGTCAAATCTCGCATTGGCAAAGCTAGAATCGCCTTTTGTATGCTGTCTTCTATGAGGCGCAAATAACAATTTTCAGCCTTCACACAAAAATGGGAATTTTCAAAACCAACCTAGTATCGGTTGTACTTTATGATTGCTGTACATGGAAAGTTACCAAATTCATCACTGCGACCTTTAGATTTTTATGCATCGCTACCTGAGGAACATCGTCTGCATTTTTTAGTCCAAAACAATTTCGAACTCAGATCTACTGAAAAAGGCCAAATAGAGCCAGTCGAAGTGCTCATAAAACACTAAAAATGGGAATGGATTGGGCACATTCTACACAAAAACGATGCATGCATTGCACGAAAGGCATTGAAGTAGAACCCGCTCACGAATGTTGGTCGCAAGCCTGGTAGATCAAGGGAAACTTGGTCCCTTTTAGGGAAGCCTCGGAAATATCTGGATCCAATTGAAGTATAATTGCCAAAAAGTGCACCATATGGCATGCAGGCGTGGTTGATACCCTATGTCCCACGAGTGATTAAAGACCTGAAGAAGAAGAAGAAGCCATTCATGTCTAGCACGAAGTGCATGGATGAATCTCATAAAGCCCTCCAAATACTTCAATGATATAAAGCTATAAATTTCAATGGGATTCGAGATATTTAGACAGGCTGATAGCGACAGTAGCTAGTGCTCAATACAATGTGACGCAAAATTAATCACCCTATCGGCCGCCGTAGCCGAATGGGTTGGTGCGCGACTACCATTCGGAATTCACAGAGACAACGTCGGTTCGAATCTCAGTGAAAACACCAAAATTAAGAAAAACATTTTTCTAATAGCGGTCGCCCCTCGGTAGGCAATGGCAAACCTCCGAGTGTATTTCTGCCATGAAAAAGCTCCTCATAAAAATATCTGCCGTTCGGAGTCGGCTTGAAACTGTAGGTCTCTCCATTTGTGGAACAACATCAAGGCGCACACCACAAATACGAGGAGGAGCTCGGCCAAACACCCAAAAAAGGGTGTACACGCCAATTATATATATATATATATACATATATCGGAAGATATAATTTTTGCAAATGCCGTCGTACATCAATCATATTTGTCACTTGTGAACTAAGCAGATAATCAAGAGCGCGAAAAGGTCAAAATTAAGATTTTCATGACTAAAATTTTTTTTTTGTTAGTAAAAAAGTTATTCACAAACTTTTTAAAATTGGGTGATTAATTTTGCGCCACCTTGTATTAATTATAATTTTGATTATGGCTAATAAAAATAATAATCTAACAAAAATATTTCGGTTTATCGGAAAATTACGCAGCAGATGAAATGTCCCGCGCAAAAAGTGCGTTTGCGGATTTTATACCGAATAAACGAAATGCGAAGTTATTATCAAGATTTCATTATAGCCAATTTACGCCTCTAGGTTCAGCGTCAGCAAGGAGCGGGCGTCGGGCATGTTAAGCACTCTGCTGCACTGGGAGTATTGACTTATCATTTGTGTATAATATTTTTCAGTCACCACCTTTTTTTATTTTTTTAAACAATTTTCGCTTATCTTGTTACTTACATATACACCTTTTTTTATCAACCAGTCTACCCAGCTGGTTTACCTTGTACAACCTTGCCAAACAAAGAACTATTTGCGCTACATACAAACATAGATACATCCATGTGCACAAACACATATCAAATGAGATAACTTTTTTTCATTCCAGTTAAAGTCCAAAATGACGTAAGACATTTTTTTCCACCAAAGGCTAACATTTGCAAAACCGAAGCAACCAAAATTATTTACAAATGTTTACTTGGGCATTTGGCATAGCTCGTAACTCTATTTACTATTTGCGATTTAGTTTGCGCAAATCGGTGCCGATGCAAACATGGCAAAATCGTAGATGCATAAAGAGGAAAAAAATGCCATAGAATGCTTAAAAACAAAGTAGAATACGAGTAAATCTGGAAACAAAAAAAAAACAAGAAACGTGCGGCAGTAGTAGTTTTGAGCAATAATTCGCTGGCCGATGAGTTAAAACAATTCAACGAGAACACCTGCCGGCAAATATTTGCAATAAGTAGCCAAGCATGCAGATGTGGGCAAGTCAAGGAGAAGCGCGGCGGTGTAGGCTAGCAATTGAGTTGAGAGAGGGTATGTTGACTAGTGTAAAGTGAGGTGTGCACAGCACAGCACTAAGTCAAACCTATCGACCCCAAAAGTATGTGTGTATGTATGTTTGTCAGTTAACAACATATTTAAACTTTCTACATACACACATATATTCTTAAATATGTACACGAGTATACCCAAACACATACATTCATACTCGTGCATATAACGAGCTTCATGTGGGAAAATGAAGTGTACGCCGGCTCGCGCTGCTTTATATTCGAGCACGTCCAGCGTTAATAACAGCCTATAATAAATTGTTAACGTGACCGGTTCCTTCCGAATACATGAAACATAAAAATAAGTTTGCTTCTATTTACCAGCAAATATTACATATGAAAATACCCACCAGGTCATATAAAAAGCGTGCGAAATTAACGGCGCGGAGTTTGTATTCTGTGTGTAAAATTTACCTGAAAAAAAAGAAAATAATAAAATTAGCAAAATCAACAAAAATGTAAAAAATTAAATTTTCTCTAATAAAAATATGTTTATGCTATTATATTAAATGTATTTATTTATTTAGAAGTAAAATAGCTATAAGTAATTATCGTACTTAATAGCTAAAACACTGGCAACTGTGGCCTTCGACTTTACATTTTACTACTTATCTAGGGATATGTATTATATTGATGTGTGTAAAAGGATATAAAATATATATAGAATAAATGTATTTAAACCTCTCAATAAGTGTGTTGCTTTAAAATATTTGGTGCGCTTTGCCCTCAAAAGTAGGCTAAATAGCTACCGAATAAAAACAAATTTTTAATTAATTACAAATACAATTTTTTTAACGAACCAGTTTATTTTGTATAAAAAATGTGTGTTTTATTTTAATTTACTTTATTCAAATTTATTTTTATTTCATTTTATTTATTCAATTTAATTTAATTTAAGGCCCTCGCTTCGTTTGAAATGGTGTTTTTTGGGGGTTTATTTAAAAGCGTGTACAACAGAAACGAAAAAAGATTTTTTACTTTTGTTTTCAGTATTTTATTTGTTCACCCATTGTTAAAAAACAAAAATTTGTTTTTGGCCATACGAGGATCATTCAAAAAGTTGTCAGTCTTCAAAAAATGGTCTTCCAAAAAAAGGTTTTTCGTTGGCGACTCTAATTCCGGGACAAAAAGGTTCTTGTTCAGTATGAATGGCGTTATCGTGTGAACTACGATTTTATTCGGAATACAAAAAATGTTTGGTATTTTTTCGGACCTTTTAAGTCAAGAAAAAGGATCACAAAACGGTTTTCCATCTTTGAACGTCCGCCATTTTGTCAAGTTTTTTTTTAAAGATCATAGTTTACACGATAACGAAATTCATACTGAACAAGAATTTTTTGAACGAGCCTCATATGGCCAAAAAGCAATTTAAAAAAGTACTAACCTCGTATGGCCAAAAAAACATTTGTACCACCATTTCAAATGAGACGAGGAACTTAAATTAAATTAAGTTGAATAAATAAAATGAAATAAAAAAATTCAAATAAAGTAAAATTTACTATTAAATTTAACGTATTATTATTTCTTAATTTTTTCGGTGAGATGTTATATGTTTTTTTATTTTACTACACTTTTTATTTTATTTTACTTTATTTTTGTAAATTTTTTCACATATTTTTTATGGATTTTTTTAACTTTTTTACATTTTAAAAGTGCTGTTTTTTTATTTCTTTAATATTTATGTATTCCTTTATTTTAACTTATTTTAATTAAATTTATATTAATTTTCCTTAACTTAGTGTATTTGAATCGCATCCCTTGTGTCAATTTGACACTATATCTATATTTTCAAATACAAATTTACCATTATATTATTTAAATTTTATTTCATTTTAATTTACTTAATTTTTATTTCATTCGTTTGCTTTATTTAAATGTTTTATTCTATTTTAATTTTTTCGGATTGCTGTTATTTTTTTTTTTTTGGTAAGCTTTATTTAATTTTCTGTTATCTTATTTTATTTTAGTTTATTTTGCTGTACCCATTTTACTTCATTTCAATTAATTTTTATTTTTATTTTATTTACTTTAGTCAATTTCTATTACTTGTGACTTAAAATTTTTTTAATTTTAATTCTTTTATTTTATAATATAATTTTTTTTTTCAATACATGTTTTTTCTTTAATTTTGTCCTGTTTTAGTTCATTTTATTTAAATTCATTTTATAATTTTTTTCTTGCTTTATTTAATTTATTTTTGTTTATTTCATTTTCATTTTACTTTTTCAATTTTAGTTTTCAATGTTTTTTTATTTTAATTCATTTTATTTCATTTGATACTTTTAAATATATTTTTTTAATACTTTATATATTATACGTGTTTTTTTCAATATATTTTATTTGCTTTTAATTTCATTTTATTTTAGTTCATTTTTTATTTATTATTATGTATTTGATTTTATTTTCTCTGCTTCTATTTCATTTATTTATTTTAACATATTTTTATTTTATTTTAATTTTTAATTTTCATTTTGTTTTATTTTAATTTGACTTGTTTGATTATTTTTATAATACTTATTTATTATTTTATTTTTAGTTTCTCTTATCTTAATTCGTTTTATTTTATTTGACTCCATTTAATTTATTTTAGTATAATTAAGTCTTTTAGTTTTTGTTTTATTTTGATTTAATTTAATTTTATTTTGATTTAATTATTTTATTTTTTTACCTTAGTTTATTTTATTTTACACATTACTTTCCAATTTGTTTTATCATTTCGATATTTTTTTCTGTCATATTATTTAACTTAACTTTTTTTGTTTACTTTAATTCATTTTATGTTATTTTATTTTGTTTCACCTATTTACCCTTTTTTTACAATTTTTTAAATCTTTTTATGCCTTACTTTTTTTTAATTTTGTACTTTTTTTTAATTTTTTATCATTTGTTTTATTTTTGTAATTTTTTTTTAACTTTTTTTTAAATTTTAATAATTTTTTTTTTTAATTTTGTATTTTTTAATTTTTTTTCAATTTGGTATTTTTTTAAATTTTTTTTGTTTGTTTTAATTGTATTAACTTTTTTTGAATATTTTTATGTTTAAGAGAACGTTGGAAGTAATTAATTACACAACAGCTCTCATAGAAAATTTCTTAATCATGCACCTAAAAGTAGGCTACTTATTTTCAAAAAATAATAATTCAAAATAGTCAAATTCTCGTGCAATACTTAAACACAAATGCATTGAAAGCAACTTTTAATATTTTCAATATATTTCTATTTAATTTAAATCTTTTTTATTTTCTTCTTCTTCCCCTATTCATTATTTTGTACTTTCCTTCAATTTTAGCATACGTCACCTCCAATGTCATTCTCAACAACGAGGAAGCTCTATAACTCAAGATGTTCATGTGCATGCATGTTTCTTTGCTTAAGCCGAAAAGTATGTCATATCTTGAAATGCACTTTCTTTGAAACCTTCGAATTCTTCACTTCTTTGCACCTTCTTTCTTATTTCTATTGGTTTTCGTTTTACTGGTGAGCTCTATTTTCGACGAGTCAGCCATTCAATAAATTTGCCAAAGGTAAATGCGCTCGAAAGTATGCTTGGCTATCTACGTACTTATGCATATGCAAATATATATGCACCTAGTTACGTTCAAATACTTTTCAATGTGGGCAAATTATTTTCGCAAAAAGTGAAACAACCAAATTTAGTTGAAGAAGCAGCATTTTTCAATTACTGCAGATTAGACAATAAAAAAAACATTGTCGAAGAAACAGAGAAACACATAAAACTCTATGATAGGCAACCTTTTAGACGTTGTTAAATTTTTTATAATATCATCCTCCACTTTAGAGTCGAAAAATGGAGAGTTCAGGAACCCTTAAAAATCTCAGACACTTATAAGAAAAGTACTCCAGTTGCAAACTTAAAAAAAGAGCAGAGCGAAAGAGATTTGAGGTAAATCTAAATGAAATAAATGCCTACTTCGGGGCTGTATACAAAACTTTTGATTGAATTGTTTTCAAATAAAATCATAAATAAAAAATCATGGTGTGATAAACTGTACACGAAAAACTCATATTTTCCAAGCTAGATGTAACTATTACCTTGCGGCGCTCCCTCGTACAGTACGTATACTAAAGCGAAAAAGTTGAGCATACAAATTAATTTAATTACATCTTTTTGCACGATATAAGCAAAGCGTAAAATGGGTGTAAAATAAAAAATAAAAATAAAATAAAAATATTCTCAGAAAATAAGTGGGAAAATATAAATTCAAATAAAAAACATAGTTGAAACAATTAAAAAATATTAAAATTAATTTAGGCATAAAACTCAATAAGAAAGACGAAAAATATGTAAACTTAAATGAAAGCTCTAAAATCTACAACACTTTCCACTACCTGCCTTTCCTATACTTTTATTATTATTGTACTACTTATGTATGTACGAGTATATACCCCGTTATATATGTCACATTACATTTTTCAATATTTTGACACTTGTTGTGCATCTCAAAAGGTGAAAAGTGAAATTCATTAGCTTCTCTGAATGGTGGTAGATAGCCCACAGTAAGAAGCTTTTGTCAATTAAAAACAGAGCACAAATTTAATCACTCACAAGTCATATATGTAACTCATTAGAGGCAAGGGAGTTGGTTAGTTGAGCTGAATTAGTAAAGACCAAAGCCGAAGAAAGTTAACAGTGGAAGCAACGAAGTGAAACTTTTTCGACTGACGGAGGTAACTAACAAATTGATTTGATGAGTGAATTTAGCAGCTAACTAACAACAACAAGAAAAGAAAATAAAACTGAAAAAGCTCAAAAGATAAACAAGGAATTTTGAACAAAATATAACAAAATAGAAAAAACGAAATACGTAAACAACATTGGTATTAATTTAGAATTTATGATAAGTCGTTGATAGGTTTAAAAAATAATTATATGAGCGCACCAATTACATTGCACCATGACACTTTGTGAAAAATAGGTCACCGCACTTAATTGGCTGTGGGTGAAGGTGAAAATGATGGAATTAAGTTTGCTCTGTAGCCAGTTGCAAGAAAGTGTATGAAAATTTTGAGGAAGTAAGGTTAAAATATAATTGAATTCATATATATATAAGTATTTAATATACATATATATATCTATAGATATAACTGCCGTAGTCGAATGACAATTTTTTTTTACTAAACTCTAAAAATAAAGTTGTACAAACTTATAACTTTACGTAAAAAAAATCAGTGTGAAACTTTTTCCTAAGCATAAAATATTTCTCCAAGCTTTGACAAAAAAAGAAGTCAACTGAGCCATTTCTTCATAAAACCTCCGAGTGTATTTCTGCTATGAAAAAGTTCCTCATAAAAAAAATTTCTGTCGTTCGGAGTTGGCTTGAAACTGCAGGTCGCTCCATTTGTGGAACAACATCAAGACGCACACCACAAATAGGAGGAGCAGCTCGGTCAAATACCTAAAAAGAGAGTGTACGCGCCAATTATAGATATAAGTGCCTTACAATTTTTTATAAAACTATTAACAAGGAAAAAAAAATTTATAAAAATTTTGTAAAAATATTAAAAAAGAAAAAAATGTAAGCTTGTCTATGCCATTACAGGAGTTATCAACCATAAAGCAAAACTTATGGCCAAATATAATATTTTAAAATGCAACGAGTCCTTCATCCATAAGCCCATACGTTTAAATTTATTGTCTACGCGCAGCTCACAGTTCTTGCAGATGTCATCTAATTGAGGTCAAATCGAAAGCCCAATAAATAACTGCAATAAGTATCCACCTTAATTATACTTGAATTTCATTCAAGTTGAATTTTTTGTTTTATTAAATAAACCAGCCTTGAGCTTACGAAATCAAAATACGAAAAAATAAATAAAATGATATAAATCAAATTTCTACAATAAAAGAAATTATTTTTATAAAATAAATAACTCCTCGCATAAAAGAAGGGCAATTTTCTTTTAATTTATTTAGAAAAAAAACACCAGTCTAACGGTTAGACGGGATAGAAGTGAAACCTTCCGTAAGACAAACTGAGAGAGAATAAGACGAAAGCAGCATTAGGAGCAAGATAATTATAGGTTCATTATAATATTGCTATAAAGTTCATATTTTATTTTCTTCATTTTATTATTATTCATCCTCAATGTTTTCAATTTCAACAAATGATACGAGTGGCTTATGATAGATAGCTAAAATATGATACAAATGCTTTGGTTTCGATGTTGTCAAAAAAAAATACCCAAACGGACCGAAGAAACAGACTTACAAATTTCTTCCATTTTCGTCCACTTCTTTTCATATAAAAATTTATGTCTCTTTCCACCAAAGCTAAATGTATTTGTACATTTCTTCTTGTATTTATTCAAGGCCGAAATCACGGTGGTACTGCAATACCGGGCCAACCCCTGGCAAAGGTGAAGAAAGCCCCTAAAACACTCCGCCCATTTCCAAAAATCAGTTTAACATTTGTTGTCCTCCGATGGAGGATCTATCAGATGTTACGCTGATAAACTTTGATCTTAGCCTTAAGGCCGAGAAGCGATTACCATACACAACCAACAAACTACCTAATCAATACATTTTCTAATAAACCTTTTGAGAATTACACGCTCACAAAAAAAAAAAAATTAATGTACGAAATATTTATACCGATTCACTTAAACTAACTTTCAGTATCTAAACCAAAAATAGAAAAGCCAAAAAACTGTTTTCAATAAATAATCAGAAATGTCCTACAATGCAAATTTCAAAAAAAAATTTTATTTCCTGTGATTCGAACCAAGAATTTTGGATCGGAAGTTCACATTGCTAGCCGCTCGGCTATCGCGCCATACTGTCGGTACTGGCCTAAAAGTTATTTAGTTCGTCGCTACGTTTATATGTAATATTCGTAGCCAAGTTGGTCGCTTTTTTCGTTTCACTTTTTCCCAAATCACTCCCAACGATTCTAAAGAAGTTTTCACTTCAAAAAATTACCACTCCACATTGTGCCCGTTAAGGGGTTGCATACGTCCAGAATTAAAAAAAAATATGAAATTTGCATGCGGAAATTCTCAATGTTATAGCTTTTTTTTCATAAAATGTTAATACAATCCTTTAATAATATGTCAAAAAGTTTTTAAAACTTAATTTTAAGTATTTCTTATATTATAGATCGTCAACCGTGACGACTCCATTCTTTGCGTTCGAGCGCTGGAAGAGGTATAGTTACATTGTATTCAAACTTTAGACGCGTTTTTTTTTCAAAACTATATTTTTCGAATTGGCGTACACGATAACTCGAAAAGTTATTGACCGATCTCCCTGAAATTTTGCACACATCTTTTTTATGATATGAATTTAAAGTTTTTCGAAGCAAAGACTATAGGAAAATTCGCTCCAAAAACATTTTTTTTAAGCATTTTATTCCGCGAAATTTTTTTTTCTTTTTTGTTTAATTCATATAGAAATTATGACATTAATATACAAAAAATTTTGGTTTTTTGTATTCAGGTCACTGACGCCGATGCTACAATGCCCGCCGATTGAGAAGCCCGGTTGCGACCTTCCTAGAAGAATTGAGTGTACATCCGCCATTTTAAATGATTAAAATAAAAAAACAAATTATATTATTTTAATGTATAAATAAACTGTGTGCCAATTTTGAAAAAAATATATTGACTTCTTCATTTTAAATAATTTGAATGAAAATCAGGGAAAATATGGCCGTTTAAAGGTATCTGTCCCCTTAATTGGTTACTTACATCCAGAGTTTTTCGATTTTTTTCGATATTTCAAAAATATATTATCTTCAGAATGTACTGTGAAATTTTCATGCGGAAATTCCCAATATTATAGCTTCTACAGCCCATTTACTAGGTAGAGAGCGGTCCACGCGCTCCTGTACCTCAAACTTTAAACTCGTTTTTCTCGAAACTACTTTCTCCGGCACGTTCTGCATGATAGCTCATACAATTTTTAATATTTTTTGATGCGTTTTATTTTTTAAGTATTCGAAGTACTTTCTCTATAGATTTGATTTTTGATATTTTTATTATCAAATTTTATAAAGTGCCATTTATGACATAAAACGCATACTTTTTTTAAAAATGACGTAAATTGCAAAATTGTTCGAAATTCGAAAATCCAGCTCGACAGACTATAACTACAACTTTATTTTACAAGAATTTCTTTACTTTTTACAGATCCATCAATATTTCAAGGTGAAACGATGCAGTTCGTGGGGCAACTTTTTTACATTGTACTTGGGGTCACGTGATTTTTTATATAATAATTTTTGTAAAGAAAAATCTAAATACATTTTTGTTATAAAATGTTAAATAAATTTTTGTTATAAAATTTAAAATAAATTTTTGTTATAAAATTTAAAATAAATTTTTGTTATAAAATTTAAAATAAATTTTTTTTATAAAGTTTAAGTACTAATAAACAATGTATACAATTTTTTTACATTTATTTCTATTGTTACCTCTTCTAAAAACCCTTTTTCTTTTAGCACATTTTTGGCGCTGCTGGACGTGTGTAACCCCTTAAATATTTTATTTACCGAAAACAAGGCTACCTAAAACATACAACATCTCTAAGGGTGCTTGCGAAATTAACTGCTAATTTAAAAGTTAGCTAAACTGCATTGTAAATTCATAAAAATTAAATATTACATGACAAACGCATTTATCAAATGAATTTGTCGCGCAAACAAGCAACGCCTGCACAACGACAGCGTTGCCAACTACTTATCCACCCACCTTCACTTGCTCGGCGACTATTTGGCACCCACACACACACATCCACGCCACATCTAGTCTATACAACGCAAAACAACTAAGCAATTTGCGCAAATTGCGTCCTCCATTCTTGCATTTTTCATTAAATTTTCATTTACCTTTATTTTTTTGTTTGTTTTTTTATTGCATTTTTTCTTTGATTTCTTGTTTTTGCTGAGAATGTGCCCGATTTGGCGAAACAAAAGGGAGCAACAAGCAACGCCTGCAAACAAATTATGCAAAACGTCGACATGCTGCAAGAAAATATATGTAAGTAGAGAAGTAAAAAAACAGAGAAAAAATTTATTAAAAAAAAAAGAACCTAGCTACACAAAAAGTGAGCCGCCAGAGAGTAGCAGTACTACAAACGGCAACATGCCGCACAAAACAAAATCAGTAGAGTAGTTTGTTTTCGTTGCCAGTGGCGTTGCTGTCGTCATACGAAAACCCAGCTGATTGTAGGAAAATTGCTGGTAGCAAGAAAAAATTGCTGAATTGCGCAGATGTAGACTAGCAGTATGTGTCTGAATTATTGGGTAAAAACTGTGCTTCTTTTCAACTAAAAAAAAAATTAATACAGGCGTAGAAAAATCGCAAAAGAATGAGACAAAAATAAAAAGAAAAAAAAACAAACCTCGCGAACGCAAATTTGCTACCCACTGATATAAAGAGAATACCTTCTGCTACATTGTTGCTACTTGGCAGCAATAACAACAAAGAAAATGTACTATTTTGTCAACATTTGTACTGATGTTGCTGGTTATTAAATGTTGCACAGCCAGTGTTGGCGTTACTAGCAGTAAGTATCTATATATTAGGGGTATCCTTATCCTTTTATCGAATTGCAAATTTGGGTTTTGCTTGTTTGGTTCATTGATTTGATTGAGGTTGGACGGCCTACTCTATGAGAAAGCCATTTAGAGAAAGTCAGAGTTTTATTGTCTTTCCTACGTATAAGAACCCTATACTGTCCTCGACTGACTGAAAAGTATAAATAATTAGAGAATAAGTGTCTTCCAGTAGCATTCGCACCACCTAAGCACGCAGTTGTAAACTTTAAAGTGTACTTGTGCCAGCTTTTAGGCATCCCAATGATGTTCCAAGCCCTAACAGATTTTCTCTCATTTTTTATATTTAAGTCTTTAACAAAAAAAAAAGAAAAAAAGTGATGTAAAATCGCAACCGGCCATCTGGCATGCAGTAGCAAACTTCCGAGTGCGATTTTGTTATGAAATAGTTTTTCAAAAATCACAAAACTATTGGACTCTCTCTCTCTCTCTGTAAGACAAAGGCAAGGCGTCCACCACAATGGAAGCAGTTAGACGTTGGTAACTTTAAAATACGCGTGTGTGCTTTACTACCATTATTAGTTCCACCAATTCCTCAAAACCAAAGCAAGAGGAAATAAAATTGAATTCAAAAAGCAAATATATGAATTGTTCAAATCTTGGCAAAAGCAATCCTCCGAAACTCTGGAATACAATTTTCGTGTTTGTGGGCATTCTCAGGGAAGTTTTGAATGATTTTTTTTCCACATATCTCTAGCTGTCTCATTTCCCAGAATACCCGTATGCTTAAAGGCCCAGTACAGGTTGGTTTTACGCCGAAAAACTTCCTCCAAAAAAGTAAAGGTACCAAATGAGGTGTACGAAGTAGGAATCTTCGACCATGCATTTATAGCTACTGCTTCTCTATCCAAAACCCAGACGATTTTGAAGCATACACACCACTAGCTTTTCTGCCTTATGTAAGTATGTATATGTAAATTACATAGTTCGCGGCCCGCACAAAAGCAAAAGTCTCATACTAATAGTAGGAGAGAGAGATGCTGAAACAAGATTCCAGCTCGCGCTCCAATGTAAATTTGTTTGCTATAGCTGATGTACGGAGTCTCTTTATTGCATGGAACAGTGTCTAATTTAGAGACATTTTTGCTCGTTGCAATTGTGATTAAACTCACCTCTCTGTTTAACCATCGCTGCGTTCAAACTTCCTTTTTTTCAGAACTAACATCAGCTCGCTTTTCTGATAATATCAAATAAATAATTGGCGCATACACTTCTATTAGTTATTTGGCCGAGCTCCTCCTCCTATTTGTGGCGTGCGTCTTGATGCTGTTCCACAAATGGAGGAATCTACAATTTTAAGCCGACTACAGACGGCAAATGGAGAGCTTTTCATGGCAGAAATACACTACAGATTTGCTATTGCCTGCCGCGAGGCGACCGCTATTAGAAAACACTTTTTCTATCATTTCGCTGTTTCATGCGCGAAGATGCGAACCTACGCACTCTCGAATGTTAGTCACGCATCAATCCATTCGGTTACGCAGCCCATATTTTCTGTGTACATTTTTCTACAATTTGTGTAATATAATTTCATCAAATTACATAATTTCCAACTACTCATCATGATACTCTCGTTATGTGATTTTCCGTCATACAATCGTAGTCTAAAGGTCAGTAGATTCTCTGCCAAGAAAATATTATATTATTCATTAGCTTAACTACTCACTCGTATTCTGGCGCAAGTTAACCTTAATGCTTTCTCCCCGGTATCAATGCACTTCTGGACTCTTTTTTTAAAACCACGTATAACAATTTACGACATTTATGAACCACTTTGAGCCTACCAAAAACTTGACTCTTATTCCAGCACTTTTTATATATCGGACTCACTTTGCGTTGTTAAAAAAAACGTTGCTCTCCACTCTTAATGAATGATTGACGAGGATATACCTCTAAATTTTTATTCAGGTAATACGTTTTTTCTATAATTGAGTAATTTTAGACTTCCCGGCTTAACAAACTCTCCCATTCTTGCCCCAGCACAAAAAGACCGTCAGGTAGACTAAGCCTCTTGTGGCGGTTGGACATACGGAGGGCTGTCTTGGGTCTCCTATTATGAATAAAAACAAGCACACATACAATTTAACAGTTTTTCCGAAGTAATGCATAAACGACATATGCATATTATGGCAGAATTTGGGGTCTAGAAAGCGTTCTGGTAGAGCTCAGTTTAGATTATTCTTAATATGAATCTTCTACCAACGTAAAAGAACTAGTAAGGTGACACCTAAGGTGTTATCGATACAAAATTGTATTATATAATAAAAATTTTGATGTTGAAAGAAAAGCATGCCAAAAATCAAGAACATCCCTAATACACACATACAAATTCATGTCCCTTCAAAAGTCGGGAGCGAGTGCGCGTAAGACTGAGGGCGGCATTGCTTTGCAAATCTCGTTGTTACTATTATAATAATAATTTATGTGAATCTTTGTTGTTGCTTATTTTCCTTTTATTTGCGTTGATGGTGGGAATTGACATAAATTTTCTATCGATTGCGTAATGTTTTAGATTTTTTTTAGTTTACGTGAGCTACTCTCATACTTTGCTGACAAAAAAAAATTTTCTGCGACACATTTTTGCAGAACAACACCTACAAAAGGTTTCATTTCTATTTGTAAAATAGTTTTAAATATTTACAGCTAATTAATCAACCTGATAGGGACGGGTTATCATCTTAACGATAAGCGAGTTCTATAACTGATTCTATAGTATTTAGTTTACAATAGGCATTAAAAAAATAAATGACTTCATTATTGGCTTATCGAATTAGAGGTAGGCGATAAAGGCAACTAAAGGGTATCTCGAAAGTGACGCCTAGTAAACAGAATAATTCCTAGACGGTACCTACGATAGAACAACGCCTTAAAATTATTGAAATTTATTATGAAAGGTTGATCATTAAGATATTTTGCATGAACCACTTCGATCCCTATGTAAAGATTTTAACTCGCATTCCAGCACTTTTGATATAGGCTGCTCAGCATCAAGGAAAGGATACTATCCCCTCTCAATGAATGATGATTGAGGACGATATGTCTTTAACTTTTTATTCGAGTGATAATTTTTTTCTGTAGCTGAACAGTTCTAGATCTCGATACACGTTGGACGGGAGAAGCACAATCGATTGGTTTATAATTACATCGAAGTTTTCAGCGTGAAAGCAAGTAACCTATTTGACTGTTATTTTTTTAGTTATCCCTTTGAACGCGAGCATCACAAATTTTCTTGCCACGCTCTGACGCATTCTTCCCTTTTCTTTATTGTAAAAAAGTAAGTCAAGATGCAAAAGTGGAACAGAAGTAAGTAAAATTGTAATTCCTTATTTTGATTTCCTCTACGAAATTTCGGTTTTAAACGATTTGAGTGTTGACCAAATGCGAAATATATTAAAAGAGATATTCGTATTTTAAAGCCATATATCAATAATTTGTTAGCGAACTTTTTAGAATACCCAATATGCAAGGTGAAGTCCAAAATAAACAAGACTGGCCTCATAAAAATATTTTTGATGGCGCCATCTTTTTAATAAGTTAGTGCGCTGGAAGATACATCCCTAGCTGACTTCTAGTGAAAGCTTGGTGACATTCGGATCAGTGGAAGCGAAGTTATTGCGTCTAAAATGTCAGTATGTTTGTGTCATCGGTACGAAAATGGGTTACGAACAAAGAGGTAATATCAAATTTTGTTTTAAAATCGGCAAAACTTTTGCCGAAACATTTGATGATTTGACATTGATGAGAAAAGTTTATGGCAATGATTGTCTATCCTGTGGCGGAGTCCAGGACATAAATGGCAATGAGCATACGGGCCACCCAAAATCAGTAATCACCGAAAAGTCCATCGAAATTGTTCGAAAATTTATCAAAAATGAACCGAAATCGTTGAAATTCATGGAATATCTCCATAACATCGATTTATCGCATTTTAACTGATCATTTGGGCTTACGAAAGGTCTGTGCACGTTTCATTCCGCACAATTTAAATGAGGACCATTAAAGAGGCGAGAACTTCCTTTACAACATTGTAACTGGTGATGAAAAGTTGAACCGGAAACTAAGCGTCAAATTGCCGAATGAAGGCCCCAGACGAGCCACCACCCAAAAAATCGCGTTTGGAGAAGTCAAAAATCAAGTCGATGTTCATTTGTCCTTACGATTGCAAGGGGGTTGTCCGCAAGAAGTTCGTGCCAACGGGTCAAACCTTCAAACCTTTTGTTACATTGCATTCGCGAATTCGCCCTGAACACCAGGAAGGAAGAAGCTGGCGCTTATTGCATGAAAACGCACCATCTCATCGATCCCCTCTTGTGACTGATTTTTGGACTAGAAATTGCATTTTAACCATATATCACTCACCGTATTCACCTGATATGGCTCCCTGCGACTTCTGCCTATTCGGAAAATTGCATTTGACCATGAAAGGAAAACGTTTTGCGTCCGCAGAGGCCATTAAAAAGGCTTGTACTGACATGCTGAAGGACACTGCGGTCAACGACTTGAAACATTCTTTCAAAAAGCTTTTAGATCGCGCAAAACAGTGTATCGAGGCCATAAGGGGGGACTATTTTGAATAAATAAACTCGAAGTTATCAGAACAAAGCTCCTGCCGTTTCTATTCTAGTTTTTTTTTTATTTTGGACTTACCTTGTATATATATATAAAATATTGTTGGCGCTGGGGAGTTTGGCCGAGCTAATACACTTATTTGCGGTGAGCATCTTGATGTTTTTCCACAAACACAGATCCCACATTTCTATGCCGACTCCGAACGTCAGATATTTTTTTTTTTTTTGTGAGAACCTTTTTTATGGCAAAAATACACTCAAAAGTTTGCCATTGCCTGCCGAGCGGCGAGCGCCATTGGAACAACTTTTTACTATAATTTGGTGTTGCATGCCCGATGATTCGATCCTGATCCATTCCTTCCGAATGGTAGTCACGCACCTACCCATGCTGCTACGGTGGCCCGCACACCCAATATTCAACTTTAAATTCAAACTTTACCGTGTAGAAAACTTACTAAATATTATTTGATTATTCATTTTACGCCTTTACAAAATTGCGACTAATAGAATATTCCATCAACGGCCATTAAACAACCGAAATTATGAACTTAAGCAGGTACTCAAATCACTAATTAATGATCATGAAATAACGGCAAAGTGCCTATGGCTCAGCATATTAAGTTGTTGCATATGGATCGTAGGTATGAAAAATAAGCAATCAACTTCAAACTTATGCGCTTCCGCTCAAGTAAACAACGTAAATTTTTCACTCACACGAGTGCGATTTACGTGCATGCGTATGTTTATGTGTAAGTACAAATTTTACTTGGCATCCTGCTGTGAGACTGCAAGTGAAAAACATAAGCAAAAGTACTTCTTTTTTTTAATTTCATTACTCTGTCAGAAAAGGGAAATGCTAAGAAGCATTTGATGGCATTTTAATTATGTACTTACGTGGGTATGTGTGTGTGTGTGCACTTGCACTTGCATGCGAGCGGCAAAAAGGCATAAAAAGAATTTTAAATTAAATGTGAAAAATTGAAGAACGAAATGGCTTGGTGTAAGAAACAAAAACAAGAATTCGGAATCAAAATATAGCAACGACTAAGAAACAAATGCCGGGGAGCGAGCATTCAACTTCAAGCGATTGTTTATGAATAACTAGAGAAGTTTTTCCTTTTTTGCTTTTTACTTTTCTTCACTACAACGCGTGCCAAACATGCAAATGGTGCGAAGTGAAGTGCGTGCGTAAGCGGCGCAATACGGGCGTATAAGTGCAGCCACATCACCTCGCTGATACCGAAAGTCTGGCTCTCGGCTGCCTTGTAACTCTGCCAACGGGTGCGTGTGCCGCTGCTGCTGCTGCTGCATAAACTTTGAGTTATACCAAAGCGTTGAGAAGTACGAGTAATTTGCCAGCTGTGCAACGGAACAGCAGCCTGGCATTTGTGCACATTTGTATGTGTGCGTATGTGTGGCGTTGCCAATTGCGCTGCTTAACTAAGCTGTTTAGTATGCAATGGAGAAGGTGGCAATGTTGAAGTTGCATAATTTTATGAGTGGGGCTGCATTTTGTAGCGTCAATTGAAAGGAAGTGCGATGACGTGCGTTTGCGGCTGGCAAGCCGCAGTGTTGCGAAATTGACGACAATTGCCAGGAAGGAAGTTCATTTAGTGTTGATTATTCAAAATTGTTAAAAGTTTTTTTTTTATTGATTTAAGCACAAAAAAGTTTATCGAATTTAAAGAATAAATTATTCCATTTCATAATTATTGTCGTACGAATGGCTGACAAACAATGTGAAATCTAACCGTAAATTCCTTTTTATCAACAACGCAAAAAAGTACCACTCGAAGCCTTATGAAGTTATTACTTTCTTTCATTTACGTTTTTTCATTACTTTTCTTGTCGGCACATATGCACTTTTTCAGAAGAATAAAACCGTTTGGCTCATAAAGAAGATGAAAAGGAGTAGCTGCTACAATTTTAACATTTTGTTATTGTTTTATAAAAAAGGCTGCACGTCTACCATGTTATGCCCAGTAGGGTCAGTAAATATATTTAGTGCATGCAGCCCTCCACAACACGGCATCTACTTGATTTTAACAAATATTTGATCTTTCAACAATTTAAAAAAAAGACCAAAACTGAAAAAAAATTGTCCGCAATTAGTATTACAAAATCAGCCCACTAACCTAAAAAATCAGCCTCACAACAACCGCAGCGCAAAAGCGGGCAGACAGAGCAAAAAAATTACCTTGCCGTGCAAATTCATACAATTAAATAACTGTGTTTTTACGCTTTTTAGCGAACAGATAAATAAATATAAAATCACTTCACGCTGATTTTCAAGATTTACTCACAAAACGTCTGTAAGTTTGTAGCAAAGCAGAAGGTCCAAATGGTTATGCGGCAATAATTGCAAATTTGCACGCTTTGTTAGTTAAATCGCTGAAAGTTATTACTCAATGATTCAATCGAAATAAGTACTTGTACACAATCCTCTTTGATTCATTTACACAGTTCAATATTTTCTTATTTTTTTTTTACTTTTGTTAAAGAGCTTTGGC
This sequence comes from Anastrepha fraterculus, assembly GCA_037575425.1. NCBI lineage: Eukaryota > Metazoa > Arthropoda > Insecta > Diptera > Tephritidae > Anastrepha > Anastrepha fraterculus. Next base: position 80,088 of record JAYXIM010020480.1, on the reverse strand, counting down.
AATGAGAGACTGGCTAGCTTTTCAATGGTACCGCAATGACAATCGTAATAAACAAATAACCGATTGATGGTCAAGAAGAAGAGATGAAAATTTGCAAACAATTCCATTAATTGTAAAGCTGCTGCGAATGGCCGTTACCTCGGTACTTTAATAAGAAAATTTGAACAAAAAAAAATTTGAGATAAAATGAGGCTTAATTAATGTCTCCTCCTAGCTATAAATTGAAGGTGTATTTCAATTCAGTTTTATGAAAATTCACCACCCAAAAACTAATTAGAATTAGTTTAAATTCAGTCCGTGTGATTGGATATAAATGATCTAGTTCTGAAAGTATTCAATGCAATATCTGCTGGTCGTAGCAGAGGAAGAGGAGTGCCACCTTTGGGTTTCAAAAATCAGAAGCACTTGGCCTCATTTGGTGTATCCAAGAGGCGCCGGCTAATACGAGAAAGAATTGACTGGCGCGCTCGGCGAAATCGCTTAAGCAGTTATCGCAACAATCAAGAAGAAGAACAACAATAAATTGGAGCGCGCTTGGTCTAAATGTGTCTCTTTGTACTCCGTGAAGAGCGAAAAATGGAAACGGCTGCAGAGGTTGGATCGCATTTTGCGTTTATATAAAATTTTAATATCTAAGCCTATCTAAATATATTTAAATATTTTTGATAGATTTGATTCGCAAATATTTTTATGTAGGGTTACCAACTAATTTTCAATAAATATTTAACTTATCAATTATTTAAAATCGTATATGTACATAAATTAATTTTATTTCTACAAATATTCGCATGCGCATCAAAAATATTTTTCATATATAATATTTTTGTGTAGGGTTGCCAACTAATTTTCAATAAATATTTTATTTAATCAACTATTTCAAATTATGTACATATGTATATAAATGAATTTATTTTTGCAAATATTCGCATGAGTATGAAAAATATTTTTGTGTAGGGCTGCCAACTAATTTTCAATACATTTTTTGAATAATTATTTATTTAAAATCATATACATATGTAGGTGGCATATGAAAGATGTTAGAAAAGTATATCTAATTAGGAATTATTTACAATATTAGACGTATAAGGATGCCACCTTTTTTCAATTACTGAAATAGTAACTAAAATCACGTAATATTGGTATCAAATTAAAACTATTTTTCAAAATCTTAATTTGGAAATATTGTCTAGCAGGGTTACCACCATTTATATTTAATGTTTAAAATTTAAAAAATTAAAAAAAAAAATAAGTTTAAATTAATTGTTCAAAAATATATGTAAGTGAAGGTAACATACGAAAGAAGTTAAAACAGCCTTTTCTGGTTATTTGTTATACCCGAAATCGTTCGAATAAGGTTGCCACCTTTTTAAATGGTTCAAATGGTAGTTGAAATATCAGAATATGAGTATCAAATTAAAACTATTTTTGATAGCTTCAGTTTGAAAATATTTTTAATATGGTTACCACATAGTTTCAAATATTTTTTTTGTATAATCCAAATTACAATATAATAGTATATGTATATGTATAAAAAAATGAAAGATTTTAAAAGCGCTAATCTAGTTAGATGTTACTCTTGAGGATAATCGAATAAGGTGGCAACCTTGTTTTTCAATTTAGGAAAAGTAATTGAAATATGGCAATATGGGTATCGAATGAAAAGTATGACTGACTGTTTTAGTTTGAAGCTATTTTTCAGCAGAGTTGCCGCACAACATTCTATAAAAAATGCATATGAAATTAATTATTTAGAAATATTTGTGAGTGAAGATGGCATATTTAAGATGGTAAAAGAGTATAGCTGATTAGATGTTACCACTGAGATAAAGCATATAAGGCTGCCATATTTTTGAATTTATTTAAAAAGTAAATAAAATGACTCAATAAGGGTATTGAATGAAAAGTATTTTTGACAGTTTTAATTTTGAAATGTTTTTGCAAAATTTTACTTTATTGAGAAACACAGGGTGTTGATAAGTAAGATGCCATGCCTGCATGGAAATGGAAGTAGGACACATTGAACGTTTTATGCAATTTTATTCTTTTTCTTACTTTCTTTGTAGGATATTTTATTAGCGGCGACAAACCTCTGCGTGTATTTCTGTCATGCCATAAATAAGCTTCTCTTGAAAAACGATCGGAGGCGGCATAAAACTGTAGGTTCCTCATATTGTGGAAAAACATTAAGACATGTTAAAATTACACAAGAAAGTGTGGCAACACTTATACATTTTCGACTTTCGAAAATAGAATACTTCCTATATGAAAATATGTATATACTTTTGAACTTGTGAATTTAGTCGCTAATAAACTCTAAAACGAATCGGTCGGCTTTTAATTCAACAAGACACGGTCACACATTTTTTTCCGTACAAAGTACTTCGTCAATTTTTTTTTATGGGAGAAAATGACTAACGCGGTCCGATAAAAAAATTAAAAAAAATCAACTGTATTTTGAGGTCACTTACAATTTGCAGAATTACAATAATTGGGCTATAAAACTGAGTACCAAAAATTATTCTAAAAAATTTGAAATTTTGGTGACAATTTGCAGAATTTTCATAATTTTTGCACAAATTTTGAGAACACGATTTATATGATTTTTGTTGTAAAATGCGTCAAACCTTTCCAAAAAATAAAAGGTACGAAATAAATGAAAGTAAAATAGCCAAAACTGGTCAAAATGCCGCACGCATCTATTTTATTTTCCATAAGTGTATATATTGAAGGGGGCGCAAAATTAATCATCCAATTTTGTTTTCGAATAATTTTTTTAATTAAATTTAAAAAAAATTATAAGTGGTGGGAATCTTTATTTTGGCCTCTACGCGGTCCTTTCCTAGTTCACAAGTGTGATATATTTGAGAAAAATATAGATTAAGATAAAAAAAGATAAAGATTTTTATTCCGATAGAGTGATTAATTTTGCGCCACCTTGTACTTTCGGATGTGATGGCCATGGTGTCCGTTGTTCTTATTGTTCTTGTTGTGGCAGTTTTTAACACTACTTTAATTCATACATATTTTCTAGTACGGTTGCCTGCTTTTCTTCAATATTTTTTGTCAAATATTTGAAAAAAATATATATATAAATTTACAGGTAGGGTGATTAATTTTGCGCCACCTAGTGTATTCGAATATGGTGACCGTTCCATCCGTTGTTGTTGTTGTAGCAGCCTTTAATACTACTTTAATCTATACATATTTTTCAATAAGGTCGCCTGCTCTTCTTCAATTTTTTTTTTAAATAATTCAAAAACAAGCTAAGACACAAAATCTCCTCATACGCGCCTACATAGAAAGGTACCAAATTATTGTTAAGCTTTTCATGACTCAAATAGAAATTAATTAAAACTTTTAGTGTAAGTCGTACGCGCTCTTCGCTTTTCCTCATTCCCAATGAGTGCTCGAATAGCTTCGGAGGCGTGTGACTGATATTCATACATTTTTCTGCTGCTTCTGCTGCTGCTGCTGCTTCATTTTTGTCCTCTACTTCCCTATTCTACACTTCGATATTACATTCGGCGGCGAATTCCCACGTTCGGAAATGCAAGTACCGGCGGCAACAACAACAACAGCAGCAGCAGCAGCATTAAGAAAAACCACGAAAACACTGCAAGCAATAGAAATTAGTCGAAAAATTTCCCTCAACAAAAATAAGAGCAAAAGAAAAATAGAAAACACAAAATACGTTATGTTGCTTAATGATCAATGTTCCGCGCCGGCGCATGAAAAGGGAAACTATGTACGAGTGCAATAAATACCAGCACAACAAATTGCATAAATCGATCGACTGATCGATGAACCAAATGATCAGAAATAAAGTTGGCGCGTAGAGCGAGATGTCGCTAGTAACAACTGGGCCTCTAACAACAACTAACCACACACACATACATTGTATGTGTATTGGTAGTGGCGCTGATTGCACTTTCATACACACACACAAGCATACAGATACAGATAAATTGGCAATTTCACCTGCGCGCATGCGCATTAGACTTTTGTGGCTGAAAGTTCGCCATTCAAAGCAATAAACATAAACGACAATCAAGAGGAAAGTAAAGAAACCAGAAAAAAATAACAAAAAAAAAAAACATGCGCCAAAGTTAAGTGCCAGAAATGGTGGGTAATTGGAAGCGCTGGCAATTGCACTTCATGCTGCCTCAAGGTCATTGCAATTGGCCGCTCGCCTGCCATGTTGCTCGGCTATAGCTCATTCCTGCGCGCAATCATTTGGCCACATGAAGGTGAAATGGAAATGGAAAAAGCGCTAAAAGTCGTGCCGCAGCGGCTTTGACTATTATTCATAGGTTTGTTGTTGTTGTTATTTTTGCGTTTTTCACTCTATTTTTGTCTATTTTGTGCATGATTGAAGATTGTATAATTTTTAGGAATTCATAATTTAATGAGACAGACATGCGATAGCTTTTAGCGTCATTAACTCGTGAGTGTCAGGGCGAGTGAAAGGGCGTCTTGTTGAAAGGTTGTTGACATATTGACAACGTAAAAGGTATTGGTGTGCACTGCATGATTGAAAGCAGCACGAAAAGGTTAAGGATGTATTAATTTTCTTAGTATATCATCGCTATGATGATGTAGCATCACAGTGCGGGATCAACCTTTTTGCTTCTCCTACAATTTGCTTCCACGTCTCTCGAACTTTTGACCTCAGATATGCCCATGGTTCGTATGTCTTTTTCTATGTAATCTCTCCACCTTTTTCTCGGCCAAACTCTTCTTCTATCACCTTGTAATTTTTTTCCAAGATCTTTTTTACAGTTTTATCGTTGCTAATTCGCAGAATGTGCCCGTAGCATCGAATTATTTGCGCTTTAACATATCTGCCAACATTAGCATCTCTGATAAGTGGGTCTAACTCGTCATTGTAACGAATCATCTTCAAGTCGTACAGAGCCATATATCTTTCTGAGAATTTTCTTTCTAAGCAGATTAATTGATCGGCTTTATTTGATTCCACCACCCAGACTTCGCAACCGTATGTGGGTGTAGGTCTTATGACGTCTTGATATATTCGAAGCTTTAGGCTTCTGGAAAGAAAATAGTCTCGACTTCGTGAGTCTTGTATTCGCGAAGTAAGATTTATTTGCAGCTTATGTTCTGTATCGTATGGCAATTGATGTATTTTTCCGCGCACTAAGCATTACTCCAAAATACAATACGTTTTGAAAGCTGTAGCTGCCGATTTGGAAGATAAGTGTTGCGTTGCATGTAATGATACCTACCAAATTCGATAGCTGTGACTTTGATAGCTTAAAGGGATCTCCGCGGCCAGAGGGACATTTGAACATTTGCGCACTGGCCCAGCGCTCGCTGAGTTGACGCGAGGCCCATCTTTCCAGTAGCAGACCACGGGTTCTTAAGCAAACCCCATTCCTCTCATTCTGCGACGAAACCATATCCAAAGGTCACCTGTCTAGCCAGCTCATCGGCCCAGCAATTTCCCTCTATGACGCTGTGGCCGGGAACCCAAAAGATCGATACTAATATCGAAGTATTCAGATGCAATCGAGAGGAAAGTTTGGCATTCCCCGACTAATTTCGAACGCATAAACAACGAGCCCAAGGCCCTAATTGCCGCTCGGCTGTCCTCCTTTACAGTACTTGCCGAAGCGAGCAACCAATCCACTGAAGCCTAAATTTGAGCTTGATCTGGAGCTCCTCGTAGAAAACTCCCCCACCAACTCTTCCGTCCAACTTCGAGTCATTCATAAACATGTTTGCCATGCCCTGCCTCCAAATATTGCACTCCACCCACTCTTCCCTTGAAGGAATATGAATGGATAAAGTTCTGTTCGGACCTAGCGAGGGTGTATAATGACCCAGCACCATGGGGATGAACTCAAAATTGTTAAGAATGCTAAGTGTCCGTAGCTTAAGTCTAGCTTATGACCCGAACACCTCAATCTGATTGTGGTGCGTGCAGCAGCAGCTTCTCGCACACCAAACTGCGAATTTTCAACGCATGCGTCAAATCCGTCCTGCTATAGGACTGTACAACGTCAAAGATCACCGCAATGATCACAAGGCGTCTCCAAATGGTCATTAATCGATGCTTGCGCCGCATAATGCGAATTTTCTAGCCTCGAACTATATCTGACACCGAATTACAGAGGACGGCTAGGCTAATCAATACGATGTGGCGGTTGAAATCTGCAGAAGGAAATGGCAATGGATCGGCCCCACCTTGAGGAAGAGTGGCATCAATATCGCCAAACAGGAGCTGTATGGGATACCTTCTAACAGACAGTACGAAATGTCGGCAGACCACAAGCCACCTGGCGCCGTTCAACGGAGGCGGAAGAGAGGTCTTTGAACAAGACTTGGAATTAACTTCGATCACTAAAAAGCGCGCCAGTCGCTTCTCTGCTAACCGGCGCCAGTTGGACATACCAGATGAGGCACAAGGAGGCCTTCCTCTACCTCTGCTACCACCGGCTGGTACTGCATCGAATACTTTCCAAGTTGGAGCATTTGTATCCATTCGGATGACATGACCCAGCAAACGTAGCCGCTGGATCTTTATTCACTGCGCTATGTCTATGTAGTCATAAAGCTCAGACAGCTCATCGATCTATCGCCTGCGATTTTCGTCGTCGCCAACGTGCAAAGGTCCAAAAATCATCCGCAGAATCTGTCTCTCAAACACTCCAAGCGATACTTCATCGGATGTTGCCATCGTTCACAATTCCTATCCTTTATTCGCTAAGCCCTGTCTATGTCATTGGAAAAATCATACAGCTTATTATTCAATCAACTCTACATCCGATATTCGTTGTCTAAAATGCGCGGAGTCCGCAAGTCGTGTATGAAGATTCTCTGTCAAACACCATAGCTTAAGAAGTTTTGGAAAGGTTTCAATTAGCCGAAGGAAGGACTAATATAACTGGTTGCGAACCAAGAAATTCCTGGCCAAAACTCTCTCTCTATTCAAATGATCAGATATCTCATTCCCAGGTAGGTACTTCCATGTGATGGTACAGCAATGCTGAATTGAGTTTTGAGGCGCATGGCGAGTTATACTTTTAGCTGACCAATGCCGTAAGTGCACTTTAGACATGTAAGCTCTTGCCTCTTCACAACATCGTCCACGACACTACATACACAGTTTGGGATGCCGAGGCTTTTTACTTAAAAGGAGTAAAACTTGTAGCCGATACATTTTTCAAAGCCTTGAGATCTTGCCTCAAAGTCATTTTAGAGCTGCCAGTAAAAGTTCTACAGTGTGTAATATCAGACTCAATACTTGGAATTAGGCAAATTGAGCCACAGGGAACTTAATATTACGAGCATTGCTCCTCAGCCAAGGTAACAAGACTTTCCTAAAACCAGCTGGGAGAAGTGGGTCCGAATGGTCTGATTCGGTTATTTTCCTTGCCTTATAATAATAAAATGTAGATATATAGACATACTTTTCCATGAAATTTAAATCAAACATATCTAAAATGCAACTGAATCTCATTTAACTCACCTTATAATTCAAGTCCTGCACATTATCCAAACTTATGTCGCTGTACATGTCTTCTGTGGTATCACAGTTGGAGCTACGTCCAGAGGAATTGAAACTTGATGATCTGTAAAGTTGACTGAATAATAAAAAATTGTAAATACAAAAATGTATGTATGTGTGTTCAAGTGTTGGTTGCTATGAAACTTAATGAAAAGTTAAAAGAGTGCAGTTTTTTATTATGTATTAAAAAAAGTAAATAAAATATCCTCCTCTACCCTCTTTTCAGAGCTCTAAGTACGGTGGGCTTTTTAGCCTGAGTATTTTAGGAGCCACCAAATCATGGCCCGACCTATTCAAATTTCAATTTCAAATAAAATATAAATTACAAATTTCAATTTCTAGTACTAACATCTGAAGACTGAAGGCAATCGGATAGGTTATAAGAATGCTTTATTTTGCATAAAATATGCATTGAATAAAATTACTTTTCGACAGCCATCACAACTACTATACACTGTACTACACAACTCAGTAAAACTGTCCTTTTTTAACTACATATGTAACCACTTAGCGCTGCAAGTACTGCTCTATTCCAGCAATGCTGAAACCCCTTCTTTCACTTAATGCATATCATTATTCCTCCCATGCATAAATTACAGCCAATTTAGCATAGACAACAACCAAGCAGGCATTCACAATAGATTGCTCCACAAAGCGTCTCAATACTAAGTTTGACGACTGTGACTATGCTAAAGGTTGCCGTAAACAGTTTGAAAGGCGCTGCTACTAAGAGCGTTGAGAAAGCAAAGACACAATATTTGCCCCGCACTACAGTGACGCTCAAACAAGTATGGCTCTCAAACTATGCGTTGGAGAAATAATTGATGGTACAGCAATTTTGTAGAAGCAATGCAATTTAAGTAATAAAAAATACAATTAATTAGCAAAAACTAAAAAAAATTGGGAAAAATATAATTAAATAACAAAAAATATTTTAAATTAATAAAAAATAGAATCAAATAATTAAACATTTGATAAATTAACAAATTAAAAAAATAAATAAAATATGTAAGAAATTAAAAAATAAAAATATAATAACATAATAAAAAATATAATTAATTAATTACTCTATAACAAATTAATAAAAAAAATAAAAAATAAAAAATAATACAAATGATTTAGTAATTGTAAAAAATAGAATAAATTAATAAAAATATTAAAAATGAATGAAAAATTTAAATAATTAATAAAATATATAAAATCGATAACAAATATAATAAGATTATAAAAAATATAGTTAATTAGTAAAAAATAGAATGAATTAGTAAAAAATATAACTTATTAATAATAATAAATAAATATTAAGAATAATAAAAATCGTTTAATAAAAATAAAAATTAAATATTTTATTATTTAATAATTTCCAACATTAGAAATTCACAGCTTTCATTATAAATTTGATGCCTTGAAGCTTTGCTTATCCCTTTGAAGTGTTCAAAATATGATTTCAACGGGAATAGAATAGAACTTAAGCTGGCTCACTAGTAAGCATCTTTTAATTTTGCCCTTTTTTCATATTATATAGTTCGAAAACACAACTTGAAATAAAATTCAGATTCTTAAACTCAGCTCTTCTTTTAATTAATTTAATTTAATTTAATTAATCTAACGGTCTTCGACGTGTTCAAAAGTAGCATTCGCGTTAAAAGCTACCTCTTCATTTTACTTAGAAATCATCTCATAATTTCTTAAATGAAGGCAGAATCAACTCTCTGTACGATCCATGTTTAGTAAACTGTAAAATGCATAACTCTGGCATAATGGATAGTAACGGAAAATATTGAAGACCAGAGTGGGATTACAAATGTGATTTTTTCTAGCCTGAAGCGACTCGTTTTCCGTTAATCCTTATATTTGTGTCAATCCTCGTATTCCAGTGTCGTTAATTGTATGTATGTATGTGTGTAGTTTTATTTATCTACTCACCTGGCTAAGGCATTAGAGCCCAATTGCCGACGACCGGAACTGTAAAGAAAATTGAAGGAAACAAATGATTAGAAGATAAATAAAAGCGTTTTATAAGTATTTTTATAGCAGTATATTTTTTATAAAATAATAATAATAATTATAAATTTATCACATTTTTCACAATCAATAACAAAGTATGTAAATGCGTATTTTTGAATTTTTTTGCTTGTGCTAACGTCAGTTTCTTTAACATCGCAACTCGTAGTACATGAATAAGCCAAGTCTTTAATATAAAATATAAAAATAAAAAATAAAAATAAAAAATTAAAAATATAAAGTAAAAAATAAAAATAAATGTTTGTGTTTGCTTTATCTGCTCCACTCAGGTGTGAAAATGTCCCTACTCGATCAACTTGAAGGCATTTTCCTACGTCATCAAAATCATATTTTAGCGTCAATCGCAAGGGATTCGTTTATCCATAAGCGTTCAATGCGAGCCAAAAATATACACAATTCCAATGCAAAGTTAAAAATAATCTAAAGGTAATTCATGGAAAATGATTTTTATTATATCACCATTAGGGTGGTTGAATTTTTGCTGAAATAATCTTACAAAGCGTGCTGAGTAAAAATTTCCAAGTAATTAGAGACAAAATTATAATTTTATTATTTGTACTCCCTTGGAGAGCGGATTTTCATAATTAAAATTTTTGTATGCAGAAATTGTAAATCGCATATAAAACTTCATCCCATCTGGGAAGTTGGCGAAAAAGGTCCAATGAATTTACTTCAATAAGAACTCACGTCATTCAACTTTTACTATCGAAATAATTCTCAATTATTACGTTAATGCCCGGTTTTTTTTCCTTGTTCACTCCTCTTGGGAGCATTGGGCCTCGGTCTTGCGTTGGTTTCACTAATCTGTTTTTGATTTCTGACAGAGAAGGTAATTAGCCTGCCGCTACCAGTCCTTAACTTAGGAACAACGACTTCTTACTGCATGGAGCGCCATCTATGTTTCCCATTGTTCTGGCAGAAGGATCGCACAGATGGTTGAGGACTTCGCTAAATTTCATGTCTGCGCAATTACCGCGATCGCCCGCTTTCTCTTGCTGGCGCCACTGATGCAATGTGTAACTGTTTGTTGCTCGGTTAATATTTAAAAAAAAATCCCGGTTCGTGGTACTGCAAAAATATATTAAACTGCGCTTTAGAACCATATTCGCTTAATCCTCAATTTACAAACACCAAAAAGGCTAAAAATCGGAACAAAAGGAACAAATCGTGTGTCCAAATTTTAATATATTATTTTTTTTTTTATTCATTTTATGGCATGAACCTGGGGCCTGAAACCTACTGTGGTCCTGATGGATATACACATCACTTATCAGACCAATCATCATCTACGCCTCTGTGGTCTGGTGGCGACGGAGCATGGTTACGTCCACAATCCGGGAACTATACAGGCTGCAAAGAAGTGTACCTATGTATACACTGGTGGTGCCCTAAATGCTATGCTTGATTTGCTCCCCTTGGATCTTAAGAGGAAGCAATAAAAGCAATGTGTAGACTCCATACATATGGTTTCTGGCACGAAGACGAAACTTCGGGACAGAGAAATCTTTGAGTTGCCATCTGAGCAGAATCCACTGTTTTTGGCACCTAAGGACGACCTGATACCCATAGTTTCAAAGGACCTCATACCCATAGGAAATTTGATGTCAGATTCAGATTCAGATCACGCAATGGAGCAATCCAGAATGCATTCAATGAGGTTTGACAGACATTTTCTTTACCGACGGGTCCAAGAATGAAATAGGGTCTGGAGCCGGATGGTACTTAAACGATAGTAACTGAATGGATAATCGAGAGGAGATGGAACGGGAAACAGATTGGAGTCAGGTTGCACTGAAAGCCCTAGAGAACGCGCAGCAAACCTCAAAGATTGTTCAAGAATGTAAGAATAAGCTTGATTCTGTCGCAAGACAAAACAGGCTTGTACTTATATGGGTTCCGGGACACTTCGGTGTTCAAGGAAACGAAATTGTCGATGAATTGGCCAACCGTGGATCAGCAGTTCCCCCACAAGGGCCAAAGCAATTAATCGGATTCAGTTCTGCAGGAATCATGAATTATATCAGCGATTATGTATGCTATTCACATAAAGAGCGATGGTCCGATCTAGAACGCTGCAGAACTGCAAAGTATTTTGTGACAAGTCCGAACAGAAAACTGTGGAAACATTGAAGAAAAGACTCGCTATTATGAGAGGACACAACCCATGGGATCAGCATATAATCACCATTGGAATCATTGAGGACCCAATGTGCCTGTCTTGCTTGGAGAAGACGGATAGCACTAAGTACTTTCTCTGTGAGTGTCCTGCCTTTGCTAGAGCAAGGCTACGTGTTTTGGGTTTCGATGCCGTGAGAATGAGTAACACTCGTTCTCTAAAACTGGAGGATATTTACAGACTTAACAAAGAATCTGGAAAATTCTCACAGGACTAACTATCTCTATCTTTGGTCTATTCTGTCCCATCTTTTCCCTTCTGTTATTTCTCTCCTTTCCTCCTTGACTATCCACCCTCTTTCCAGAGCACTAAATACGTATAATGGGCTTTTTAGCCTGCTTGTTTTTGGAGCCACCAAATCTCTCTGGTTACGTATTCTATTTTGTATAATAACCGAAAATCATTTTTATTCTATTCAATTGCAATTTGACTGCGCTGTTACGGTTGTCATTGCTAATTGACAATTTTTTTTCTTACTCTCAAATTGGTCCACCTTATATGCAAACACGTACATATGCACGAGTATGTGTGCACAATAACAGCAAAAATTAGCAAGAAAAAAATATGAACTAATTGGAAATCATGGTTAAAGCGGCAGGAGGTTTGACACGTGCCGAGGAAAACTGAAAAAAAAGGCAAATTTATGTGAAAAAGATAAAACTAAAAGGCAGCTAATTAAATTTAATACAAAGGCATTAGTTGGTAATCGATGATGTAAACATACCAGATATCCGTAATTGAACATTTCCACAAAACTTGATAAAGCCGGATTAAAATTATTCCATAGTGCAAGTCGAAAAAATGCAGATTTGTAAATGCATTCGAAAATTTCAATAGTTGATATTTGCAAGCAAATTTTCAAAAGGCAAGGAAATTTTCAAGTGGCGAGGAAATTTTGAAGTATTTTTCGCGCACTAAATTTTTTTTTTTTGCTAACGTTGAGGAAAAATACTTAGAAATATACAAGGTGGCGCAAAATTAGTAATCCATTTTTTTTAAATAATTTTTTTACTGAAATTTTTTACCTTTTACGCTCCATTGCTTGTCTGTTTGTACACTGCAGCTGTGAAATATGAGAAAACAAAATCCTGATTCGTGATGGAATAAAATTATATAATATTAAACTGCGCTTTAGAACCCAAATCCTATTCGTCAATTTACAAACACCAAAAAGGATAAAAATCGGAACAAAATCCAACCCAATGTGTCCAATTTTTTCTCATGAACTTTGACCAGTTACTATGAGAGACGTTTGAAAAGTCCGAGCAAAGTCAAAATGTCAGTCAAATGGCACAACTGGCGTCTAGTTTAGCATCTCTTGGAAGAACGCACAAACCAAGTTTCAGCCAAATCGGTCTTTTTTTTGCAAACTGCAGCTATGAAATATGATTGGCGTACGACGGCATTTGCAAAAATTTAGATCTTCGGGTGATTAATTTTGCGCCACCTTATATACTCACATATGTAGATATATGTATAAAGGGGGTGAATTTGGAGCTCTAAGCCCCAAAAAAAATTTTTTTTTTTTAAATATGTCTGTATGTATGGGCAAACCTTAAAATTTTTTCAACATTCGCTAATTGACTAAAAAAATTAATTTGTTTTAAGTTTGCTTTATTGCTTTTGTTTTCTTCAAATGCAAAAATAAAAACAATCCATATTCCGGCTGCAGCGGCTTTGGCTATTGTTTGTTGCTTTGCTCATAGCTCACATTGTCGTTGACCTCATTAACCCACTTAACTGCGCGTTCGTCATATGGTTTTGTGGCAGTATGAATGAGAGAATCCAAAAAAATGTTATTAGCAGGGATAAACGTGTATTGTGTATTAGAATTTGAAATTTGAGAATAAAAATAAAAAAATTTGTAAAAAATTAATTATGAGTCAAAAGAGAAAAGTTTTGTGTTTTGAGTAGAAGCTGGGAGCAGTTACAGCTGATGAACAAAAGACGGCTGTTTCTAGGTGTACAAGTAATCAACAATAAAGAACAAAAACAAATAATTAAATCTGAAAATGAATTCGTATAAATACATTTTTAGTTAAAAGAACAGAAGAAATACAAAATGAAATATTTAAATTAAATTTGAAAGAAAAAAATTAAAATTAACGTGTATAACAAAGCTCTCAAGAAATAAAAATAGAAAGCATTTAAATTGGATTTGCCAAAAAAAACCTGATTGTTTATATCTTTAAATTTATCATAAACTAAGATTGGTGTACAACTTGAAGGCATTGAAGACGTTAAGCGTAATAATTTCAGCGCTCTTGTCGGATTGGTTATTATTATTGTTGAGAGGATCACTGCGATCTAAAAGATGGGAAAGATTGGTTTCATTTATTTATTATTATTATTCTTGATTGGCTGTTTGTGCACTGCGACCTGAAGAGATCTATTGCGCATGTAGCCTACTCGAACAGTTTTAGGCTATTAATAAATCCTTAAACTGCTGTAGGCTTAATTTCTGCCAGGAGGTTTGGATCTATAGCCCCATTTCCCAGATAATTTAGTCTGCGTCGCGCCACTGCTGAGCAGTCGCATAGAATGTGTCCTGCTGTTCCTTGTGCCTCTTTGCAGAGTCTACAGGAATCGTTTTCTATCCCACCTATCTTTTTCATGTGATAATGATTAAGTTTACAGTGTCCTGTTAGTAGTTTAGTGTAAAGTTGTATGCCCTTTCTGATTGGGTTAAGGATTGCTTCTGCCTTTATGCGTTCTAGATCTATGTGTCTTTTTGATTGCCGCATGTCCGATTGGGCTCTCCAGTAATCGATTAGGCCTCGTTGTTCCTGCTCACACAGAAAGGCACCTTTGAAGCTGTTATTTACCTCGCAGAAAGGTTCAGGACCTACGAAGGGAGTGTTTGCCCCCTTTTTCGCTAAAGTGTCCGCAATTTCCGCGGCCGTCGTAGCCGAATAGGTTGGTGCGCGACTACCATTCGGAATTCAGAGGTTCTCTCTCTCGTCGGTTCGAATCTCGGTGAAAACACCAAATTAAGAAAAACATTTTTCTAATAGCGGTCGCCCCTCGGCAGGCAATGGCAAACCTCCGAGTGTATTTCTGCCATGAAAAAGCTCCTCATAAAAATATCTGCCGTTTGGAGTCGGCTTGGAACTGTAGGTCCCTCCATTTGAGGAACAAAATCAAGGCGCACACCACAAATACGAGGAGGAGCTAGGCCAAACACCCTAAAAGGGTGTACGCGCCAATTATATATATACCTATATATATGTCCGCAATTTCACTCCCTTCGTATGAGGGGCACGTCCCTGAACCCACATCAAGGTAACAAAGTTTCTTAACGCTAGGGTGTTGAGAATTTTAAAACGTTCCCAGATCAACCTTGATTGGAATGAGAAGCTATCCAGCGATTTTGGAGCTGCTTGACTGTCAGGGAAAATATTAATATTGGCACCGCGCGTGCCTTTTCGTAGACATTCTCTGGCACACAGCTCTAAGGCGTGGGCCGCCGCCTGGAAAATGAAAGTGGTTTTCCCATTGCAATTGCTTTTTTGAAATGTGGTCCGACCATTCCAGCCCCGACACTACCGTCTTCCACTTTTGGTCCATCAGTAAACGCCTGTGCGCCCTGTTTTAAAGATATTTATTTTAGATTCTCGCCTCATTTGAAATGGTGTTTTTGGTTGTTTCTTTAAAAGTGAAAAAAGATTTTTTAGTTTTGTTTCCAACATTTAATCTTTTATCCCATTGTTAAAAAATAAAATCTTTTTGGCCTCATAAGGTTCTTTCAAAAGTTGTCAACATTCAAAAAATGGTATTCTGGAACAAGGTATGTCGTTGGCGACACTGATTCCCGGACGCATAGGTGTTTGAGACCAAAAAGACTAAAAGGTTATTTTTATTATAGTATGATATCGTATAAACTACGATCTTTAAAAAAATAAAATTTGGCAAAATGGCGAACATTCAAAGATAAAAATCTGTTTGTTGACCTTTTTTTTTACTTTAAAAGTTCGGAAAAAAGTACTTTTTTCCGAATGATCTTATTTTACAAGATAACGACATCAATTATACGTCATATAAAATTTATTTCATCAAAATCGGTTCAGTAGAACCTGCCATATCTGCGACCATTGTCCATGTGAAGACCATTTTTTGAAGGCTGACAACTTTTTGAGCGAACCTCGTATGCCCAAGGAAAAATTTTTATTTTTTAGCAATTGATCAAAAACTAAAATACTCAAAACAAAAGTAAAAACTCTTTTTTCATTTCCGTTCTACACGCTTTTAAAGAAACACCCAAAAAGCACCATTTCAGCAATGAGGCGAGGGCCTTAAGTTTTTAATGTATTTTTGTTGTTATTATTGCATTCAAATATCGATTCAAAACTTCAGTTAATAAATTTTATCAAAAGCAAGGTTTTTTCTAAGCAAAACGCACATAATTTTATTTGGCAATTGGTTAAAAGTCATTTGGACCATTGAGAATTTTTCATTGTCCAAACCCAGAGTTCAGGTGTTTTTATATCGGAACATCTGCGCTCCACCCCTAAGTAATGCGAAAGCCTCTCCATGGTGACGGCTCCAAACGAAGGGGAGTTTTTTTGCGGACCTGCCACTGCTGCGACGGCAGCTTTGATGATGCATTAGGCATTTTAAACCTCCTCATCCGCAAAAACGAAAAAAATTTTCCTAAATAATTTTTCGGTAAAATATACATATAATATTTACAAGGTGGCGCAAAATTAATCATCCAATTTTTTTTTTTTTTTTAATAACTTTTTTATTGAATAAAATAAAAAAGATTTTGAATATTGCAAATCTTTATTTTGACCTTTACGCGCACTTTGCTTGTCTGTTTGTCTACAACGGCTGTCTAATTCACAAGTGTCAAATATAATTTATGTACAACGCCATTTGCAAGAATTATAAATCTTCCGATAAGGTGATTAATTTTATGCCACCTTGTTCATATGCATGTATGCAAACTGAATGCCTGTTCTACTCTCTTGCTGTTGTAAAGAAAATACCAGTTGGTTCATCTTCAGGGGTGGTGAGATATTTGAGAGTGCCAGCATTTGATGAACTTTTTAGCTGTCACTTAAGTATCGCCAAGACGGGTCTTATTTAAAGTAAAAAAAAATAATAATTTAATCCAAATTTAAGTTTGAATGTATGTTTTAAATTTGCATTGATTTTAATCAAATCTAATTATAAATTATATTTTTAAATTTTTAAGGCAAAATTATTATTTCATTGTTTTTTTGTTTTTATTCCGATTTATACTTTTGATTATTCAAAAATAATAAATTTAATAAATAGTTTATAATTTTTTATATAACTTTTTTATAATTGAATAAAAGTTAAATCAATTAATTTAAAATATATTCCTACACCCGGTGACAAAACAGGTACACAGCCGAAAGAAGAAAAACCAACAGCTCCTCAGCAAAAATTTCGTCTGCTGCTAAATACTTTACATTCTTTAAAATAAAAATACTAGTGCCCAAGCTATTACCTCATTTGTTTCTTATTTTTTTATTACTTGATTGCTTGCAACTAAAATAGAAAGCACGAAATAAAATAAATGTTGATTTGCCATTGAAAATTTTGGCTCAATGCCGGAAGGTCAACGCAGGTGAGTGGGAGAAGTTTTTGTAGAAATGATTGCGAGGATGATTTTGATATGGCTAAATTTGCTGTTAAGCGGAAATTAAAGAGAAGTATCGATTGAACCGACAATTTGTTAAAAACATAGGATATTAATAAGCAAGTACAAGGTGGCGCAAAATTGATAATTCAATTAATAACTTTTGAATAATTTTTTTACTAAATAAAAAAATGATTTTGAGTAATGGAAATCTTTATATCTTGCGCTTAACGCGCTTCATTGCTTGTATGTTTGTATTCTACAGCTTCTGAAATAAAGTGTCAAATACGATTGACGCCATTGCAAAAATCGTCCAATAAGGGGATTAATTTTGCGCCATCTTGTATAAAATAAATGATCATTTGTAAATAGAAGCAAGAAACATTTTAAGCAAAGAAATAGACAAAACAAATGATTGCAGGTTCACTTCTTGTTTCAAAATAAATTGCGAAACTTCAACCTTCGCCTTTCTAAATTAGTAAGAAGAAGTAAAAAAGGCTAAAATAGGTTCAGACTGAACATTATAAAGGGCAACCAGGAATGCGTTCTAGATACTCAAGATCAGCGGCAGGCTAATCACCTACCCTGTCAGAAATCAAATAGATTAACGTAACCAACGCAAGACAAATGTCTTGTCGTGGCTCTATGCTCCCGAGAGGAGTGAACAAGGAAAAAAAAACAAAGTTCATGATCATTATTATTCAAGTCATTTTTGATTAATTTGATAATATGATGAGATGTCTAAAACTCAGCCGTTTTCGAGATATTTCGTTTTAAAGATTATTAGAAAAAATATTCATATATTTATTTATTTTTTTTTTTTCCTTACAAGCAGGTCCACTTTTTGTTAAATGTTAGTTCAAGAGTTCGATATTTTTTCTGTTTTTAGTTAAAGTGTGCATCAGTTAATAAAAAGCAACAATAAAATTTAAGCCAAGCACTGACTGTTAGAAATGGCTGCTTGATAAAGCAGAATTCTTTTGAGTTCAAATACCGAGACGTCGTCCAAGGCGATGACTATTTTAAGAAAGCCTTAGATTCAAATTTTCTTACAAGTATAATTTGTAACTAACGCAGGGAAATCTGGAAATGCTTCGCAGCATAATTGCTTTCACACATGCGCACATATATGTAAATATGTGAAATTTTTTACCAACCCCTTTTTGAGGTTATAAAGTTTAATTGGTTAATTTTTCAGTCCATTTTTTTGCAACGTTACTTCACACATTTTATTTAATTTTTGAAAATTGTTCAGTAGGAAATTTTTTTAGTAATTGCATTAATTTAAGCATTTTTATGGAGAGTCAAGCGGCTCGAGAAAATAATAGGCAATTTCGTAGATCAATGACCTCATGCAATTACCCAACGACTTGATGATTGTTATACCACTTGAAACTGGATGAAAAGGGATACAAAATAATAAATGAAAATTATGAAAAAATTTGCTTAGCTGCTGTCATGAACGATGCCCCGTTCAAACATATATTTAGAGAGGTCATTGGACACAGAGCCTCGCTGCGACCGAAGAAAATGAGAACTGAAAGGAATGTTACTCTACTTTTTAAAAGGAGAAAGAGAAAAAGAAGACACAAAAACAAAGCTGGAAGCTCGGAGATCTTGAGAAGCTGGAAAAGTAGTAAAAATTCCATAGTTGGTTTGAGCTATGCAACAAATGTATGCAGGAATAAGAGCGACGATCCGAAGATTAACTAACATTATGGAGAAATTTTTCTTTACTCTATTTATGGCGAATACAGCGTAAATAATAAAAATGGCCAAGAGCCTAATACTTCAGGACGAAGGCATTGATGCCATCCAGTCCAATTTAAGGGAAATATGATACAAGGTGAAGACCAAAATAAACAACACTGAGCTTAAATATGATAGAAACGACTGTTTTGCGCGATCTAAAAGCTTTTCGAAACAGTGTTTCAGGTCATTGAGTGGAATGTCCTTCAGGATGTCGGTACAAGCCTTTTGGATGGCCTCCACGGACGCAAAATGTTTTCCTTTCATGGCCAAATACAATTTTCCGAATAGGTAGAAGTCACAGGGAGCCACATCAGGCGATTAGGTTGAGTGATTGAAGGTTAAATGCGATTTCTAGTCAAAAAATCAATCACAACGCAAATTTGATGCCATCAGGAAAATTTTGAAAACGGTTTAAAAGATCACGGTCACAAATGATCTTAAAGTCGAAGTGTAAACCTCATCCATGTAACTAATAAACGAGTCGTGCCATTTGACTATATGAGAAATGTGGGACCTTCAGGCTGTGGGTTAAATATGAGTGAGGTCCGCCGATGTTTTGTTGGAACATAACTTCCATCCTATTCATAAATTCTGGTTAAAAGGAAGGAATCTGTGGAACAACCGCTTTACTATTGTACTCGATACTCTATTGGATACACAAATTTAACTAACTTGTTTGGCCTCCTTCTCCGAAATTTCACCTTGGTCAGCATTTCACTCAGAAGAATGTATCGAACAGACTGACCTCACTAAACACAAAACTATCCAAGAACTTTTTTGAAGCATAATCCCAGCTTTAAAATGTCGCACAATATAACCTGGTTAAGTGTGTACACACACGGAAAAAATTATTCACTCTACAACTAATCTTTTATTCAATAACAAACAAGACTTAAGAGTCGACGTCTTACTGGAAAACCGGGCAAATTGACCCCCAGCGGTGAACGCCGCTCAAAAATCACATCAACGCAAGTGGTAGCAGAAGTTTGTGAAGAGATTAATAAAGAAGTCCATCCGACAACAGTTCGCGGGGACTTGAAACGAGCCGCGTATAGCTCGCAAATGGCGCAAAAACAGTGGCTTATCATCAGCAAAGTCAATAAAAAAATAAGAGGCTGGAGTACGCAAAGGAATATAAAAGTAAGCCTTTGGATTTCTAGAGCAACGTGATTTTAGCGACGAGAGTAAATTCAACATTTCTCAACCAAAGGATTCAAGTCTGGAGAAAAGCCAATAATGAATTCGAAAATATACATTAAGTGGAGCGAAACATGGTAGTGGGGGTGTAAAGGTGTGGGGGTGTATGTCAAAATTTGTGTGTTGGAAATAATAACTTTTATTTTCAAGAAGAAAATAATCCCAAGCAGACTGCCCGCGATGTGCCTATATGGATCATTAATCATGCGCTTCACATTCTTCCAACACCGCCACAATCTCCAAATTTTATCACCTCGAACATTTGTGGGATGAGCTCAATAGGCATGTCACTAAAATTACCCTAACAAGCAAAACCCAACTAAAGGAGATGCTCCAATAGGAATGGCGAAATTTGGGTTCAAATGTGACTAAAAAATTAGTTAACTTTATGGCAAATATTGAATTCATCAAGCAAAATAGAAAGCTAACTAACTATTAAAATTTCATTGCATTTTAACGTAAAAATATAAAGAATTTTTTTCACTTTGGAGCGAAGTGGTAGGTACTGATGGTGAAGGAAGACAACAGGAGGAATCTCCTGGATAAGTTATGCTTTGGAAATTGCTAACAACGCTCCAGCCCTAAAAGTATCCTATGGGATACCATGAATCTGGATGTGGCGCGAAGTCTGCACAGTTAAAGCCTTGAATTCAAGTTTGTTTGAAGTAAAAGTGAACTTTCCGCAGACAATAGCTAAGCACTAAAAGTATTCTATTATGAAAAAACCTTTCATAAAAATTTAAATCTGCGTTTCGGTACCTTTATTAAGCTGGAGATTTGGTTAGGTAAGGTTAGGTTGACCTGGCTGGCTGAAAGTCATCACATAGACCTATTAGTCCTTAGTGGTACCAGATGGAGCTTGACCCATACGTTTCCTTGTGGTAGACTTCTTGTAATAAGCCTCTTTTGCGAATCTAAGTTACCTCTGAAGCTCTAACCCCGAGAGACATTTTAACCTCTTATATTGAAGGGCTCCTAAACATTTAATGCGGGTTTTAGCTAATACAGGGCAAGAACATAGAAGGTGTTCAAGAGTTTCCCTCTCTTCTAGTTCATTACAAAATCTGCAGCTATAATTGTGAGATTGATTGTTGAGATTCCCATCTTGTACGCGTGTACCGCTAGCAAAGTGAGGCCTGTCAGTATACCTACGACAGTTCTGCTTTCCCTTCTAGACAAGGCTAGTATGAATCTGGCGAATTTATCTGCATTCTGCATGATTTTCGCGGTTTTACAAGTGGCTGGATTATTCCACCTCCTGTCTATCCGTATTTTCACGTCCGCAGAGATGTCATTGTATACCGTTTTTAAAGGTTTCAGTATGTCGTTTTCTTGTTCGAATTGTATTGTATGTAAACAGCGCTTTTAACAATCTCATCTACAATGCCCTTATGTCCAGATACCCAATAGATGTGTAGCTGTCTGTCTGCGGCTAGTCTCTCTAGGGCTTCCCTGGTAATAAGAACTTTTTTGGTTCAAATTTCATATGAGTTTATTGCCTTTATTGCCGCTTGACTGCCAACGTTTATATTTATATTGGAGTTGCTCGATGCCCTTGCTAGTGCTATTTCTATAGCCTCTCCTACCGCAAAGACTTCTGCTTGAAAAATACTGCAATGGTCAGGGAGCTTAATTGGCCACCTGATGTCCAGCTCTGCGCAATAAATCCCTGAACCTACTCCGTCCATCATTTTCGAGCCATCAGTAAATATATATTGGCTAGGTTTCATATCTCTTTTCCACCCCTCTTCTTCTATCGTTGTTCGGAATCTCTTCATCCAATTGTATTTCGGAGTCATATAGTCCATATTGGACCGATAACTCATACCTATTGAGCTATGTCCGAATATTTTACAGGTACATTCACCCGCTGCGGCAGATCTAGCTGCCACAATGACAATCGGTGGTAAGTTGAGTATTCTTTCAAGTACTGCCCTAGGACTAGTTTTAATGGAAATATGGTACTACATTTCCATTGATAAGAAAAATGAATTCTTATATTACAAATTTTAGTAGAAGTTTGACCCAAACCTACTAAGGTTGCATTCGCTAACAATCGTCGTTTTTATTTTTTTTATTATTATTATCATCATCAAGAATAAATGTGCGATCACAAATTGAGATTACGTAAAGCGGCTGCTAAAGTTTTTGTTTGCCAAGTTTTGGTTTTGAAAAGAAAGAAAAAATCGCCGAAGCGTTGCCAACAGCAATTTAGCTAGCTAATTCTCATTGTTACATAAGCAAAATGTAAAAGATGCAAAATAAATTGCCGACAGTTCATTGACTTACGAGTACACCTGTCACCCAATGGCCAACGACAGCCAATTTTATTACAACATACATGCATACATACATATACATACATGTTTATGGCCATGCTTGCCGGTGTAGAGCACTTGCTGCTGAGGAGTAGCAAATGCGGAAAGGAAAGCGTAGACAGCAGATGGGTTGAATAATAAATATCACTCGAATATTATGAGAAAATAGTTGGAATTAAGAGTGTAATGAAATATTATATTTAATTATTAGAAAATAAAGAAAACCTTTTCATATATGCACAAAGGTGTTGAAGTGAGGTGATATGCGAGCACATATTACATAAGGACAACAATAACTTAAATTTAGAAAAAAATTTATATATAATTTTTCATATTTTTTTTATTTTTTTTTGCTTTCTTTTTCTGTTTACTTTGTGTAGGTATTACTGGCTTTTGTCATTGCGGTCATTAAAGCGGAAATATTCGCGAATGAATAGTTTTAGTTGTGAGCTGAGCAGAAGAGAAGACGAAAAAACGCAAAAAGAAATATTAAAAAGCGAATAAAAACGCTTCAATGAGCAGTAAACATAACACAAAAGATATGGCCAACCTAAGCGCTGGCCTAAAGAAAATTAAAGCTTTACTCAATGACTTCACATTAATTACAGCATCCATTGTTTTGCTTGGCTGTGCGAATTTGAGTTTATGGCTGCATCGGAAAGCCATAAAAATCCATCAACTGAGTTGAAATAACTATGACATTACATTTGCATAAAATCTATGCATACATACATACATGCATATTTATATTTGATATTAAAATGTTTCTATATAAATGCGTAAATACAATATACCTACGTACAACAAATTGGAAACGTTAAAATTTGCTTAAAAAATTTACGAATAAATAAAACTGGTAAGCAGTTAAATTAATTTAAGGTTTGAAAATTTTGTATTAGGCTGTAATTGGATATAACCCTGCGTGCACCAAATTTTACTAGAAATTCTGATTAAAAAGTTTAAAATTTTGACTGAAATTTGTTGATTTTTTTGTTTTTGCAATTTGTCTTAAACTTTAATCTACATAATTTTGTAAAAGAATGAGCTATGTTGTCATAAAAAAAGTATTAAAATTAAAGAGGTATCAAATGAATTGTCAAAATCTATGCAATAATTATTAAACACACTGCATATACAATTTAAAAGCATACCCTAGGGCGCCTAAGGATTTTTGAATTTATGCATTTTTGAAGCAGATATTTAGAACTGCATGGCATAGTTTAAGCGCTTAAATTAATTTTTAAAAGCACATTTTGGGTTGCCCTGGTTATTACCTATATTGAAGACATTAACTTTTTTTTCTTTTAGCCGAATGCCGCTTTGAAGCCCTACGGAGTTCACAAAATATATGGCTAAAAAGAAAGAGACAGCGGCGTACTACGGATTGTATTGTAATTTCATCAACCTTCAGTGATGATATGGAGCAGTATTGTCAGTGAAGGCTCTGGACCAATACATGCCGTTGAGGGAATAAAGCGCTCCCCCCAGCATATTTCGATACCCAACAGTGATTTTTTGGTAACACTTTTAAATTGAAGCTATCGTACCAAAGCACCCACGACAGATGGTTCTACGTTACCGAAAAGATCCGCATTTACGAGTATATCGCGCCAAGAAGAAGGGCGCTATGAGGAATGATACTGAACGAAAGAAGAACTTAACAACAATGCAGGCGACTGTATGATAAAACTAAAGTAGCTAAAAAGTAAGGTAAGATATAAATCCAGATTAAAAATTACTAAGTCTACCATAAAAGACAAATATTCCAACAAAAAACGAATGCGTTACCAATTTTAAAAGATGTGCAGAAAAGTGAGGCCGTATCAAGAAAAATATTAAAAAATGTACCGGGACCGAGTTTATTTTCGCCCAACCAAAAACCTAAATAGCTATAAAAATTGGCACAAGTCAATCAACAGACTATGGCGAGCCATGCATTTCCGCTACAGTTGCATCTGGGTACTGAAAAAACCGACCTGGGGTTATTATCCTTGCAAAATGTATGCTTGTTTTTAAAGAATCCACCGCACCTTTAGAGAACGAGATATCCCTAAAGGGACAATAAAATATTTAACCAAAAAAAGAGTTACATTTAAGAAAATAACTTCAATAACTTAAGAGATTAAGTAAAACTTTGGTTAGGCTACATTGGACTGGTTGATTTGCAGTCAGGCATAGACCGGTTCGGTCCATAGCGATAACAGTTGGAGTTCATTAGTTATGCGTTTCGAAATAATACAACTTATGGGCGATTTGAAATTTTTTTGTTTACAAAATTTTTCTATATTATTTCCTTTACCTTCCAAATTTTACATTAATTTAAACCAACTTTTCTTTATTCTGTATATAATTTCCTTATTTCTAAATTTTTTTGATTCTCTCTGGTAGATATTCTAAAATGAAATTACTTTCAAAAAATCAGTCATTCTTACCTAGCAATCTACCACATTCTCGATAAATTTTAAAACCATTACACAAGGTTACAGGTATATTTTTTTTAATATATAAAAATATAGTTTATATAGAGTACGTAGCTTCACAGATCAATAAATTTTAATATAAAAAAGCGCAAGTTTGAAATGGCTCAAAACTGCATACCCAGAGTTTTTCTAGAAATGCTGATCAAAAAAATTTTAAATTAAAAAAATTTTAATTTTAATTTTTTACATTTTTAGATTTTTAAAATTTTAAATCTTTACAAAAATTTTTTTAAGACGCATTTTAATTTTTAAGAAAATTTTTTTTAATATTTAAAGTTTTTGACACTGCTTGAATCTTTCAGTTATATGTTTTTTGCTGTAGTATGAACTATATTTTTATAAAAAAAAAATATAAAAAAATAAGCAAATAGTCAAATTAACAAAGTTTCAAAAAATATAAACTTTTTACGAAAATGTTTTGAATATTTAAGATTTCGTACAAAGTTTGAAACTTTGAGTCAACTAGTTTTTGCTGTAGTATGAATTATATTTTGATAAAAAAAAATTAAAAAAAAAAAAATTTTTTTTTAAATTTTAAATACACGAATAGTGAAATAGTCAAAACTTTACAATATGTGGCGCTGCTATTATTAAGAACACAAGTGTATGTATGAATTTTAATAAATTGAATGGAAACAAAAATGAAAATTTATGCCTTGGAAAGCAGAGGGGAATGGACCTCCATGGCATGGATACTCCACACCAGTGGACAAGTGAAAGAAATTTGCTTATAAAATTTATAAAAAAAAACATTTACATGAGTATGTATGCATGTATGTATATGTGTATGCATGTGAAAAAGATACACACCAAACAATTGCCATCAATCTGTTACGCAAATTTTTTATTAATAACTCTGTTTTTCCCTCCTTTATAAAACAAATCAGTACGGCGGCTTTTCTCTGCCCATTCACTCCGTTTCAGGTAGACAATTTTTTTCTATTTTTTGTTTTAATTTTTGCTGCGAATAAGAATTTATGAAGCGTAACCTGATTTGTGGAAATTTTCAAACAAAACGTAGGCTTTGTAAACACAATTTGATTTGCTGTTGTAATATGAGCTTTTTCAAAGTTTCAAATGCTAGAGCTTCTATGAGCATAAGTCTAAATGTAAAGTGCAAGCTATGCAATTTACTGACCACTCCAGCGCATTAGAGAACAGTGTGAAATTTTTCAAACACAGGTTAAGTAGTTGGGTTCAGGTGGAGGTGCCCAAAGAAAAACCAATACTTTGTAATAGCCCTCAATAGGACATGGAAGTTGAAGACTGATAGTAGAATTTTGAACAAAGACCATTAAGAATTTTTAGAGAAACACTTCGTCGTGCTAATGAGTAAGTTCCTCAAGTCTCTACTATCGCCCAAAGTTAGATCCTCAAAACTATTGATGAACCAAGTGCCAAAATGTCTGCATTTTACGCCCACGCAAGCAGTTTGCCTTCTGGAGCAGATATTTAGCTGATTACAATCAGATGATGTTTGCCAGCATAATTTTATTGAACTTTGACAAATTAAGATTGCTTTTTATATTTAAATTTTGAGAATTCTCAACTGCCCCAATTATATCATCTGTCAGAAGATCTTCGCAGCCTGTCGTGTACCGATTATGCGCTCGTGTTTGCTTAGATGATCTCTTGTCGCTCCCTTTTACAAGAGCAGCTCGCTGAAACTCCCAAACAAACTTGATCACATTCAAGCTCCCAAAACTTTTGTTTTTTTCTAAATAAGAAAAAGAAACTTTTGAAACCATAAGTCGCTCCATTGGTATCAGATAGAAAGTTTATAGGCAAATGAGCATCGACGGTCTGTGGAAAAAACCTTATTGAGTAATTGGGCTCTTCAATCATTTTTTTCTGAATTTTCTGATTTGCTTATTTAGTCTGCATAGAAGACTTATTAAGTGTAGCTCGGTCAGTTAATCTAACGTAAACTGTAGTTTCATGTCAACGTTTTTGTCCATTCAAAATCGAAAAATAAATAAATTGGAAAAAACAATAAATTCTTCAAAAAGATTTTGAACCTTTCACAAAAGCAATTTCTATATTCAAGGTCAATATTTGAAGCTTTTTTTGTTATCTACCGGGTCCGGCACTCGAAGCATAACCAACTTCAGACCGCTCGCGCGGCTGATCCACGGCTATCAACTGTCTGTTAGTTAGCTAAATGACAGTCCGGAGAGCCAATGTCCGCGAGTGGGTCAAAATACCTGCAAGTCACATTCAGGCAGCTTACGATTCGTTTCTGGACCGTCTCAAGGTCATAGTCAAAATGTGCTCATATCGAGCAAAAGTAAATTTGATTCTTAATTTTGTATTATTCTCACACATTTTTTACTTTGAATTGAATAAGAGTAATTTTCCAAACTAAAAATGTATGGCCTTTTTAATTGGTTACACTTCGAGTTACGGACCCTGTACAGGACGAGTTCCAAAGCTCATTCCGATTCTAGTAAGACTTTTTTAATTCAGTGCTTTTCCAGCGATTCGGTTATCCAGGACAGGCGTCCGCTTACAATCATATCTACAAGGAGACATGTCATGACATGCCACGGATTTTAATGGGCTCGGAGTTAACCTCTTTCCTTCCTTTAGCATACAAAAATCCTTAACTTAAAAACGAAATGTTACATCGAGAATTTCAAATTTGGTTTATAGAATTTTACGTCGAAATAACTGGAGACGCTTCATCGTTGCAACTTGTAAAATTTTATAAAAAACCGAAACAACACTAGAAAAAAAAATAGAAATATTATGCAGAAATATTGCAATAATTGAATTATAGATCTCTAACGTTGGCTTCCATTTTTATTTTGCGCCGAAAATAATTTATTTTCCATCATAAATTATTGCTCACCAGTGCATGACATCACATGCAAATTTTTTCACAAATACCCGGTAGGGAATCAACTGCTTCCAGACTAGTTGCTATCTAGTGAATTCAGAAAATGATTAGCTAGCTTTGCTTATCATTTTTGTACAAGTATCAGTTGGATTTTACTCATAAGTCAAGGACCTTCAAGAGTCGGATGCTTAATGTAAGAAGTTAGATGTATTTCCATCTAAATAAATACTTTCAGTTCAGGTGCAAAATAGAAGGGATTTGACTTGATTGGAAAATCTGAGAAATCCACCACACAAAATACAAAATTTTAGATAAGAAAATATTAACCATTATTCGTAATAATCAATAATATTTAATGTTAAACTTTGTCTGAAAACATTTTTGAAAACAAAATCTCAGAATGGTTGAATGAGTATGAAACGCTGATTTCCACTGTAGGACCTTATACAGCTTTGAGTTGTAGAGAAAAACTTCTTGGAATACTAAAATTAAAAAAAAAATATTAGTTTGAGGTATGGAAATCCTTTTTGCGATCTTTACGCGCTTCATTGCTTGTCTCTTTGTATACTGCAGCTGTCTAGTTCACAAGTGTCAAATATGAAAGACGTCCAAGTCATTTGCAAAAATTATAAAACTTCCGATAGAATGATTAATTTTGCGCCACCTCGCTTCAAATTATATTTAACACCCATGGCATTAATTGCCCTTCAGTTGATGAAATTCTCATCACTGCCAGACTGGTTCGCAATTGTCTCACTGTTGAGCTCAAATTTTCCCTGCAGGGCCCATACGCACATAAAATTGCACACTCATACACAAAGCAATGAAGCCAATAATGTGCCGTAAAACACATTTTTAACCAGCAGTTGTAAAATATAAGTTGGTTAGGCACGTAGAAAAAAATTGCAAAAAATATTACCAGAATTGATTTAATTTTTTATGCCGCAGTTCTTTGAATGATTTTTCATATTTTTCATATTTTCCATATTTTTCGAATTTCTCAAATTAGCTGTCGATTTAAAGAATGAAGTCAGCGTTCAATGCCTAATCGCGCTATCACAAATACATGCATACATGCATACATACATGGATATATATGTATATGCTTATATTATAGTTTTTTCATACTTTTTTTATAATTTTTTCCAATAGTTTTTTAATGTTTATTTGTGTAGATGCGTAAATGTGCTGGCCAGTGTGTACACCTATGTTCAGAATAATAGAAGCGCAACGAATTACTAAGTTTCAAAAAAAAAATTTTGTGTGTTTTTAATTTTTTGTGACGTTTTTATAAAATTAAACAACAACAAGAACCATATAACTCAACCATATAACCCAAAAATTTAACATATTTAAAAAATTATGAAATTGTTCAGCTTTTAAATCAAAATTTTTAGAAAACTTCAAGATAAGCCATTTTATAGCCCTTTCAATTTTGCCATAATAGGGCAAAAGTTTGAAGTCGCTCACAAATCGCGTTGATTTCGAAAATTTTTTTCTATCCAATGTTCATAATTTTCTTCTACATAAAGGACGTGTTCGGAGATCTTTTATAAGGAAAAAAAAGCTTAGCATCTCAGTAAAACAAAAATTCTAAAATAAATGAAAAATAAGTTCTTAAGTAAAAATATAAAAATTAGATGTTTATTTCTGTTTTTGGTTTTTGTTACTTTTGAAATTTTAGTGAAATTTTGATATATTTTTTTGCTTTGTTTTTAATTATTGTTGATTTTTATGTTTACTTTTGTTTTTGGTACTTTTGAAATTTTAGTGGAATTTTGATATCTTTTTTTTTTGTTTTGGTTTTTAATTTTTGAAATTTTTATGAATTTTTTTGTTTTTGTTACTTTTGAAGTTTTAGTAAAATTTCGATGTAGTTTTTTTGTTTTTGTGTTTTAGTTGTGAAATTTTAGTGATATTTTGATATACTTTTTTTATTTGTTTTTGTTTTTAATCTTTGAAATTTTAGTGGAATGAAAATACTTCAATTTTTTGTTTCTAATTTTTTAATTTTTATGAATTTTTTTGTTTTTTATTTGTGAAATTTTAGTGATATTTTGATATATTTTTTTGTTTTTGTAGTTAATTTTTGAAATTTTAGTGAAATTTGTATGTATTTTTGTTTTGTTTTTGTTATTTTTGAAACTTTAGAAAATTTTGTGCAAAGTTTGAAGTTTTGAGTTTAGTGAAATTTTGATGTATTTTTTGTTTTTTTTTCTTTGTTTTTGTGTTTAATTTTTGAAATTTTAGTGAAATTTTTAGGTATTTTTGTTTTGGTTTTTGTTAATTTTGGAAAATTTTGTACTAAGTTTGAAGTTTTAAGTTTAGTGAAATTTTTATGTATTTTTTTTTTTTTTTTTGTTATTTTTGAAATTATAGAAAATTTTGTGCTAAGTTTGAAGTTTTGAGTTTAGTTAAATTTTGATGTATTTTTTTTTAAGTATTTTTGTTTTGGTTTTTGTTAATTTTGGAAAATTTTGTACTAAGTTTGAAGTTTTAAGTTTAGTGAAATTTTTATGTATTTTTTTTTTTTTTGTTATTTTTAAAATTTTACAAAATTTTGTGCTAAGTTTGAAGTTTTGAGTTTAACGAAATTTTGATGTATTTTTTGTTTTTGTTTTTGATTTTTGAAATTTTAGTGAAATTGTTATATGTATATTTTTACACTTTGTTTGTTATTTTTGAAATTTTTAGAAAATTTTGTGCTAAGTTTGAAGTTTTGACTTTGGTGAAATTTTAATGTATTTTTTGTTTTAGCTTTTAATTTTTTAATTTTTAGTGAAATTTTTATGAATTTTTTGTTTTTGTAATTTTTGAAATTTTAAAAAATTTTGTGCAAAGTTTGAAGTTTTGAGTTATTTGGTTTTAAATGCAAACTTTAAAAAAACTTTCAACAAATGAAATGCAAAAAATAATTTTAGTAACATTAATAATTCGGCGCGCTTCTATTATTTTTAACACAGGTGTACACTGCATACCTCGACCCGGATTTTATATATTTATTTTTTATAAAATTTGTTTCTCTTTTATTTCTAATTTTTTTATATTTTTTATGCTTGCTTTTCCACGTAATCGCATGTCCAGCCATTCATGCGTCCATTCTCAGCCTATCCGCTACGCTGTAGTGCCCCTCGTCCAGCGAGCAACTCGTCTCAGTCTAATTGTTAGCAAAAAACACAAAAAAACAGCAAAGTTTTCGGGTTTCAGTTTTCGCTTTTCATTGCATGTGGCGCTTCTCTCGCTTTTATTTGTTTTCAGATTTTTCCAATATTTTATTTGCTTCATAGCAAATGTTGTTGCTGCTTTATCCGCACATCATTGTTTACTTACGGATTTTCCCATTCTATTCACTGTCACTGGCGTCTCGCACAGTGCCACAGTGCCTAAGTGCACCCACACACATACAATTTTGTATTTGTGTATTGCCAAATACTCTCCATTACTTTGTTTATAAACTGGCTAATATATTCTTGTTTTTATTGTTGTTGCCGCTCGTTGGCAGTATTTCCATTGTTAGCCATTTGCTTTTGCGCTGGTCACTTAAACTTCATTACCTCAAAAACAACAAAAACAAGCATAATAAAGTGGTTTTTGTTGTTGTTATTGCTATTTGGTTTTGTATTTTATTGCCAATGAGGGCCAATAAATGCAAATACGGTCAATTTGTTAGTCACATTTGCATTTGAATGGAATGCAACAAAATGCAATTCGTGTGTATGTTTTTTGTTGTTTGTAATTTATTGCACAAATTTTTTCACTCAAATGTTTGTGGCACACGTTGCATGTATTGACTGCGATTTGTAGCTGGAAATTTGGCGGCAATGCAAAACGGTTTTTCTTTTTTTTGGGAGCTTAGAAGGTTTCGTTTTCCATAAGAATTTCAATTCTTTAAGAATTTAAGTACTTCAATCCTTTACTCATAAAAAATAGAGCCATATTTTATAAGGTACCACTTTCAATAAAAAGTCTGATACATTTCTAGATATAATATTCAAATTTCAACTCAGTTTTATTTAACGACGGACCGCAATTCTCAGCTGAGCGGTCACAATTCTGCCACCCTCAAGACAATAATGGCAAAAAAACGCGATTTAAAAGTCGAGATAAACTGCAGGCATAGATAGCTAAATGCTCTATGAGGTAGTGTCCATGGTATTTTAGTATCTTGGGATTTCTTTTAGCATTCGATGGTTGATGGCAGAGTTCGCATCAATATATATGCTAATTATCTTGGAATTTTCATTTGCTTTCGCATTTCGAACTATTGCAGCCCATTTTATACCAGGCCATGCCGTATTTCTGCTTCGCTAGTGCATTATATTCACCGATAATTCGCAGGTATTTGAATTTAACTTAAAAGTTAATGGAATCCGATTATGAAACTTTCAGGGACTACTAATCATAGTCTCACCAAAAAACATGGCTCGAACGCGAGGACAACTGGAACGCGGTAAAGAGATACATCGAGGACATACTACAAAAAAAAAGATAGACTCCCGACTCAGGGCAACAAAGCGAAGTCTCACTCACAGAGACACAAGAAGACGAGCCTGTAGCATGAAATCTGGCTACAAAAACGGTCAACCCAGACATGGGTGAATAGAATTGGTCGTTTATGAATGCCGTTCTGGGCCCTCCCGAAGTAATGCAGAAAGTGTGTAGCCCAGTGAAGGGTGTCTCCCCAGAAATGGCCACACCACTCAACTCAGTAGACGATGACCGCTGTAAGTGCGAAAGCACAAAAAAAAAACATTTAAAATAAATAAACTAAAAAATCAGTGGATGTATTTTCGCAAACGAAAAACAAAATTTCCGCAAAATTCATAACAAAAATATAAAAGAAATTTCCCAAAAGCTTACAAGAAATTTTAATTTTTTTCGAAAAACACTTTTTTAAAGTATATTTTATCCTGAAAAAAATATTATAAAAACTTCAAAAAGAACCGAAGATATTTGACTTTAAAAAACAATTTTTTTTTAAATTTCAAAAAAAATTGTTTGTATATTTTATTCTCAAAAAGAAGATAAATATATTAAAAAACCCAAATCATACTCAAGCCTACAAGTGAACCAATTTTTATAAGAATTGACGACAATGTCCAAAATACTTGGGTCACTTGGCAAGCAACTGCTCATCTGTTATTACAGGACAATGTCTAGTAGAGAGATATGGATACCAACTACCACTTTCCCAGAAACTGTGGAGTAAAAACAGAGAAGAAATTGATTTTGCACTCTTTGAGTCAGTGTCCTGCTCTAGTCAAACGAAGAGTTCCTACACTAGGTAGACAATTCTTCGATAATTTGAATGATTTCAAAAATGTAGAAATCAGAAATCTTCTTTTTCCAGCTCTGAAAGTATTCGATGCGATGGTAAATTCTTATGGGCTAAATAGACATATTTTAAGGGCGAAGAGCTCTGGATCGAAACCAAATCGAAATTGAAAACCAAAGATAAGATTATTTTCCTGTTCTGCAATGATTTTAAGCTAATCAATAAGTATCGTGCATCAAAATGTACGAATACTTTCTGGATTTGTTCAATTCTAGCAGCATGGCACATATAATTCGGAGACCAAATGAAGGATGCATACTCAAGCTTGGAACGTATAGGCGCAGTGTACAATAGATTCAGCGTGTAACGATTTTTGTTGGATAGAGGACTTGCGTTCACTTGGTAGACTTCGGTTAGCACGAGTAAGAGACTATTGACTTTGGACTCGTCCAAAATCACTTACGCGGTTAACGAGTTGATCAAGAAAAATAAGAGCAAGAAGACAGCCAGTAACTTGATGGATCTTCTTAAGTAAGTACGTGGTACCACGGAGTACCATGTTCCAGGTCCCAGCACTGTGGTTAAAATTTGTTTAGTTTTTTTATATGAAATTTTGTTGCTCATTCAAAATTCAATGATATGGTGCAAGTTCGAATAAAATTTCGCACATATTCTTCATATAGAAGACTCCCAGTAAAACGCGTGCTAAATTCTGATGCTTCTAAATTATTAACAGTAGCCACAAACTGAGCTACAAATCTAGATACAAAAAAAAAATTATATTTTTATAATGCACGACCTAAAATCAACGAGTATTGTAAATATTGCAAAAATTGCTAGAACAAATAGTTGTACGCTTTTCAATGTTGTACGCTGTTCATACATGTACGTACATATGTAAATATTATTATTTATTATCAAAAATTTCAATCAATAGCTAAATAAGAGTCTTTAATTTTTCAAGAAAAAAACAACATATTTTTCTCATTCACAAAAAATATGTTCAATGAATTTTACGCCTTTAAGAATTAACCGAATTCCTTATAAGTGATTTCATATGCCAGTAGACGCCTTCATGTGCATTGTTCGACATTTTTCTTGGAACTTTCGCAAATTAATATTTTTTTGTTAACTTTTTTTTTGTTTCTGGCTTTAAGTTTCTTTTTTTCCATTTCATGGCGAATAGTTTTCACAGGTAGGCGTCTTTTGTTGCCATACCACTGAGTACCTCTGTGAATACCTGCCTAGCCCATTGCTGAGACACCATGGCGATACATAACTGTGTCGCTAATCAATCCATCAGCAGTTTGTTATTGTTTTTTAGTAATGTTATATTTTTTGATTTTTTTCTCTAATACAATAGCGCAAGAAAATAAGACCAAAAACCAAGTTTCGCTAGCTGTGCTGTGAATGTGGGCTTGGCTTTCAATGCTGATTATTATTATTATTGTTGTTTTTTTTTTTTTTTGCTAACTCCCACTGACAAGCACATTTCGCAGACATGCATGAATTAGTTACATACATACATATGTATGTGGGGTAATCAATTAACACAGAAGTATGATAAAAAATAATATTAAAAATTTTAAAAGTAAGACAAGAAAAAATTTGTAAATAATAAGCGAGAAATTGGAAAATTCAAGTGTGTCGTGGAACGTAACAAAATTGGCTCATTATTCACCTATTTTTCCATATAAATATTTGTAGCATTTCAGGAATGAGATTTAAAGTAGTGCGAGTTTTTTTTTTTTTTTTGCAAATTCATTTTTAAATTTCAATTTTCAGTACAAGTTTTTATTTTGAATTAAAAAACAATTTATTTTACTTTAAATTAGGGTATGAGATTTAAGGTAGTGCGAGAGTTATATGAAATTAAAAATAAAAAAATTTTTTAATTTTAATTTTAATTTGAAAGTAAATATTTTGAATGAAAATAAATTTAAAAAAATTGAATTAAAATAAATAAAAATATTTTACTTAAAATTTGGGAATGAGATTCATACGATGAGAATTATATGAAATAAAAAAAAAAAAAATTTTAATTTTAATTTAAAGTAAACAATTTTTTTAAATTAAAATAAATATTTTTATTTTATTTTAAATCCGGGAATGAGATTTACGGTAGTGCGAAAATTATATAAAAAAATAAAAATTATTTTTAAATTCTAATTTTAATTTGAAGAAAATTTTTTTTAGTTAAAATAATTAAAAAAATTTTATTGAAATAAAAAAACATTTTATTTTAAATAAGGGAATGAGATTTAAGGTAGTGCCAGAATTATATTAAATATAAAATTAACTAAATTAAAATTAAGTAAACAATTTTTTTTTAATTTTAATTTTTTTTTTTTTGTTTTTTATAATTTTTGTTTTTTTCATTAACAATTTTTTTTCCTTTAAGATTTGACTAATATATAATCCTCAAAGAAATTCGGCGTCTCTTTTTAAGTGAAGTCTCGAAAAAAAGAAAAAATATATATAATTTTATACATATTCTAATATGTATTTTAATAAAAAAAAATTTTAATTAAAATAAAACACGTTATTTTGATTTTAAATGCGGGAATGCGATTTAAGGTAGTGCGAGAATTATATGAAATTAAAACAAAAAATTTAATTTAAATTTGAAGTAACAATTGTTTAATTAAAATAAATAAAAACAAGTACAAATTTTTTTAATTAAAATAAATAAAAGAATGTTACCTACATGAAATAAAAAAAAAATGTTTTATTATCATATTCGGCAATGAGATTTATGGGAGTGCGGGAATTAAATTAAAATGAAGTAAAAAAATTCCTTTTTAATTAAATTTTTTTTTCAAAAATTTTTTTTTTGTTTTTTGTAATTAAAGAAAAAAAATTTTTTTTTAATTATTATATAATTCTCACAGAAATTCAGCGTTTATTTCTATGTTGTAAAAAATTCAACTTCACTTATACGACCATATTTCGGTGAAGTTTTGAGTTTCGTGGCCTTGAAAATGCTACAGCAGTTCCGTTGTGGTTACACCTTAAGTTAAGTCGACACATCGTCATCGATAACTACGAGCGCCATATAAGACCAGAGGCCTACCTATACTCGTACACTATAGACTCTGGTATGATTCGTTAACAGACTGTGTGTGTGTAGCACAGCTTCTTTGTTTTCCACAACACAATAATTATTTGCAGACATTCTTTTAGTCATGCAAAGTGTTTGTGTAACAAAAGAAACAAAGGCTAAAGGCTAAAGAACAGGCTCAAGAACAGTTGACAATAAATGGAAATAATATAAAGCAGGAAAACCTCGAATTGAACAAGCAAACAAACTCAGAAAAAAGACTAGAAATATTGCAAAAAGCTAACTGAAAAAAGTAGAGTGAACCGTAAATACTATTATGGCTGTAAATGCATAAAATAAAAAAAAATAAAAAAACACAAAATAAACAGCTCAAAGGTTGAAATCAAACACAATAAAGCAAAAGAAAAATTCCAGTTAAAACACACGCCAGTCAGGCCAGGCTGAGTCAGTCTGTCAGCTGGAGTAAATATAAAATGCGCCTAGCAAACAAACAGTATGTCAGCCGGTTGGCGAGTGACAGGTACGCCACATGAAGCCAGGGTTCAAGAAACCTTACATACGAGTGTACCCATAGAATGCTGACTGGCGTAAGAAATGGCTTTCGTTTTGCCTCCAAGCTGTTGTGCTGAGATTTGTTTCTTTCTATTTTATTTTGTTTTATTGCAAAACTAACAAGTCGCTTTTGTTGTTGTCGCTGTTTTGGTTGATAATGGCCAAATCGTGCAATGTATCGGTAACGGTGAGTGAATGGCAAATAAAATAAATATTTGCCTACAGAATTGAACTATGACCTAATCGAAGGAAAAAGTTGAAATAAATGTGAAAGAAAACTAAATTGAAGAAGAACAAAATGGAGAGAAAGAAGAAAAAATAGCAAACTTGTAAGAGAAGGGTAATTTAATAAATATAATAATTAAAAAAATAAAAATTATATTAACCATATTTTTTATTGGAACAGGGAATTTAAATGACACCGCCAATGAGGCCAGCCAAGAAAGAGATGGCCTGATGACGTAAAAGCAGACTTAAAAGCGATGAACGTTCATAATTGGAGAAATGAGGCAAGAGAGAGAGAGACTGAATTGGAGGAGGATGTTGATGAAGCTATGGTCAACCACAGACTGTGAAGCTAAGAGAAAGAGAGGGAGAGAGAGAGAAAGAGTTAAAATTAAGCGCACTGTCCTGCAAAATATTTCTGTTCATTTTGGAAGAATTGAACACATTTTCGTGCATGTGTCCTTACATGCAACTCTGCTCTGAGGGAATCTTACAGAGCATACGTAATTACAGAGCTTTGTTCAATTTTTTTTCTACTTGGCTCAGTTACCTACCACCTACCCGATCATCGGCATTAACTTGACTGTTGGTAAAAGAATTTTGCACAATTTATTTCTCAGGAAAGCGCAGCACATATGGAGCTCCATTTAAAAAACCCTCTGGCTCCAGTGCACTTTCCAAACTCGTAGCTGTTTTCACAGATCATTGGACGATGGGCATACAAGCGGTAAAGCTAGGTTTACCATTCAACTGCCACTACAGAAGCTCTGCGCACCTTTCAGAGAAGGAAACTGTAGAGCATTTTCTCTATAAAGGTCAGGGTTTGGCAGCTAGACGATTATGGACACTGAGTGCTCCTTTCTTCGACAGCCTGGGGCACTGCGCCAACCTAAATCCCGTAAATATTCTCCATTATATCAACAGCTTTGGCTGGGTTTAAATACTTGCCTGTTGGAGGACTCATAATGGTATTAAAACTGTGTTTTAGTGCTACTTAGGGCAGTGCCTGAGTGATACTTCAACCATTTTACCTAC
Organism: Anastrepha fraterculus; assembly: GCA_037575425.1. Classification (NCBI taxonomy): domain Eukaryota; kingdom Metazoa; phylum Arthropoda; class Insecta; order Diptera; family Tephritidae; genus Anastrepha; species Anastrepha fraterculus. Next base: position 42,017 of record JAYXIM010020480.1, on the reverse strand, counting down.
CTGGCTCTCCGTCAATTTGGCAGAATCAGATATTGAGCTGACAAATTTTTAGAGCTTTCTTTAAATGTTTTTGTTTCCCAGCACATGTTTTTTGCATTTCTTTTTTCTTTACCTTCCTTATTTTTATTAATTTAACCGAACTTTTCATATTTGTTTACAAAACTGTGCTTATTTGACACTTTCTTTTTAATTCCCTCACACACCTCGTCAGGAATTATGTAATAATAACACCAAAGCTACGCTCATTTTTCCATCTCAATTTTGGGGATTCGATAATGGAATAATACGAAGAAAGAAGGAAGAAGCCAAATTATGTAAATGTAAAGGGATAGCAGTGCTAGCTAACAGGAAAAGCAGCCGAAAATTGTACCAGGAAGTTCGGCAGCTTACAAAAGGATTGAACACCGAGGCGATTTCCTATAATATTAAGGTCAGGCACCCTGCTGACTAAGACCCAAAGCCTGCTCAAATTATAGAGGGAAAACTTTTCCACTTCTGTAATAGAAATTACAGACAAGATGAAGACTCCGATCCCTCATCGATGATGACGTAAATGACGTTCCGTCAAGTTTCGATTATGATGAAAGAACAACAAAGCTGCGGAAGCTGTCGAACAGCCGGCAAAGTGGCAGCAAAAGGCGAATAAGTTGCAGAATATGGCTGGATGAATGTCTGTCGATAGGAATTTAAGTTGGCTCTGTTCCACAACTAATGCTCAAGAATATTGATTTTGAGGCAACTAACGCAGCTGTAGAATGCTTAGTGTAGGTTTTAGATTTAAATCTACAATCGATCGGATCTTCTCGATATGCAAAATCTTATAAAAGGATGAGAGAAATAAGAATCAACACGCATCATTTCTTCGCCGGTTTTTTTTTTTTGGTTATTTTCTTGGGTTATAAGCTCATATACTAGCCGTACCAAAGCGCAATTTACATAAAATACTTTAGCTGCAACCAGAGCTGCCTCAAAGAGCAAAAATCAAGGTTTAAGAACTACAGAGGTTCAGAGCTTAATACATAAACCCACTTGCCGAGACAAAAGCTCATTTGTACTCTTTTTAAGCTCTCAGACAGATACTTTAACAACTTTATGCTCGAAGCAGAGTTCGAACTTACGCATTTCGTACTAATTGACTATATGCCACGCATAAGTACCATACATAAGGCTAGAGCAGGCTATAACGCACACATACGTTTTGGGATTACATAACTGTTAATAAAAATTCATTGTTTAAAATAATTAAAAAAAAAAATTTTTAATTCGATAAAAATGCCAATCAATCGAGTTACCACATAAATTATTCATCATTCATCAATGGTCAGCTGTCAAAAAAGTTGATAAACCATGTTATCCCAAAGCAGACAAAAAAACAACTGAATGCGCAACTCATTTGACATTTTTGACGTTTTGGTGTCAATACACACAACCACATGATTCTTGATAAAAGGTGGGTAGAACAAGCGCATTCATATTGTTGTATTTGTTTATTAGCATGACTTTATGAAACATACGCGTACATACATACATCGGGCATTGTTTAAGAAAAACTTTGACGCTTTAACTAATTAGCAGAAACATTTGCCGGACAGTGAGTAAGAAACTTTGTGCACTCAAGTCTAAACGTGGGAGTGTAAACATGAAACGACAAGAGCTACAAATAAGAAAAGGAAACAAGAAAAAACAAATGAATTGTTTTCACTTTCAAATAGCACTCTAGCCTCACTTCATATTCTACAAATGCGTACTCAAACACTACGCTATGGCAACACTTCACGATTGTACGCAAATGATGTACATAAGGTGCGTTTCATAATCATAAGACACCCCTAATTTTTCAAAATATTTTAATTTATAAATTTTAGAGCAAAATAAAAATTTTTTTTGCGCAAATCTTTCCAATAATTTAAAAAAACATCGAGTCCATCCAGGTTCCATTTTTTTCATCCGAAAATATAACCTTTTTAAAAAATAATATGAAACTGAGCAACATTAAAAATATTCCAAATATCTTACTGTATCCCAGTTGGTTTCTAGGTGTTTTTCTGCAAACTGAAGATGCACACCAAAAGATGGGGTATTTTTCTTATTTCTGATAATTTTAATTGATTGCACTTCTGTAACTTGCGCCAAACTGTTGTTTTTGAAACCTTATTTTGAACAACAGCGGCCAAGTTGGCGCAAGACTTAGTCGAATTAGAAGCTGTTCTTATGATTGTTCGCTGTTCTCGACTTGATAGTGATCATTTTCTTCTAACGAGCTTCAAAATGTTGTAATTCTCAGGACTCCGTAAAAAATTTTGGATAACACAACGACTTCTGCCTATTTTTTTTGCAGTTAATTTCATTGACAAGCCTGAACCCTTGTAGGCCAACATTTTTCCAAGCTCCTCTTGTGATAATATTGAACCCCTCGGCATTTTAGGTTAAATTGACTAAAAAATTATAATTAACGTCATCCAAAACAACAATCAACAGTTCTACAAAATTGAGTGAGCTTTCGCACCAGAAACAGTTGATGACCTCAAATAAAAGCTACGCCGGAAAGTAAAAAAAATTGTATACCAAAGATGTCTTATGATTATGAAACGCATCTTATAAAACAGCTGATCCGACATATGACAGATAATTTGAGGCCACAGCAATTTGCTACATATTTTAATTTCCTCTACTGGAATAATTTAAAAGTGATTAAAGTGCATGAAAAAATTGAATTCACTGCATTGTAAATAAATCAGAAATAAAAAGAAAAAACTTGTGCGCAATTTAAGAAAAAGTACCCAGTGAATTAAGTAAATAAACAAAAAGTTATTTTTCCTTCGCACAGTACCACAAAAAGTACACATGCAACGCATTTTGTGGCGAATTCGGTCAAATGCTGAGAAGCAAACTCCATCGGCGCGGCTTGCATAACCTCAAATTAGCTAACCTCAAATTCATAAATTATGACCAACTACCCTACCCCGCTTTACTGTCACCAATTTCATTGCGGAAAACGACAGGCAATTTAGCATTGCATGGCGAGTATTTAAAATCACATTTTTCATAAAAATATTTTTACGTTACGCAAGAAAGCTACAATTTTATAATAGCCTAGGAAACTTGCGAAAAGGTAGGCACTTTTCTTGTAATTGCTAAACTAAATCATCCTATGCGTAGCGAACTTTGGATAAGGCATTAAATCTGTAAATATGAACTCATTTGAGTTGTTCAAAGTTTAATTATGGGATGTGTTAGTTGTTGTGGTTTTTTTTTTTTTTTAATTTACATTTTTTTTTTGTTTGACATCAATCACTTTATTTTCTTTTTAACTTCATGACATAATCATTTTACCAGTGACAGTGGGAAAAAGGTCACCCGTTTTACGTTAATAAAGCCAATTAAGCTAAAAGTAAACACAATAAAGGGGACAGTAAAGGGAATGCTATAAAAATTAAAACTCAAAATCGGCGTTGTGGCTTAACAAACATCACTTGAGCTTTAACTCAAACACTTCCACTTCAATATGCGCTTAAATTGTCAAACCAAATTTCAACGTAATAAAATTTTTAACAGTCAATGCCTTGAAATAATGACTGGAAGTCTGCCATACGAATAAAAAACAAAAGGCCACAAAAACCAGAATTCTTTTACTTGCACCGAATTTCAGAAAATGGATTCCATTGAATATGAAAATGATTCTTAAATTAAAGGAGTAGAAAAAGTTGTACTGAAAATTATATCGAGGCAACAACAAATAGATAGCCTAAACAGAAGTATTCCCTGCCGATACAACAATATAACCCTTCAATATTGTACCAAGAACAACCTAATTCGACTTCACAAAGCATTAAGTAAAACATATATTATAACACCATAACTATCTATTAAAAACCTGTATACAGGGTGATCCATAAGTGTCTTTTTTTAAGTAAGTTATTTTGACAATGCCAGCTCTTTCCCACTGGAAATCTTGACAAAAGGCCAATATCATTTCTCCACAGAACGAAATTAAGTTCATATCAAATATAAATTTGAACTGAGGCTAAAAGCTACTAAGAACTTCCAAATGGGTGCTATACTATACTGAACCAGGATGATGAAAGCTGAAACAAATTCTCCGTGGATGTTGGATTTCCTGAAAATAAGTATGATTATTTTTCTTATTCCCCTTCTTTATGGAACAGATTATCCGGAGACATGTCACTCTGCGAAAATTAATATGATTCCTATTCTTTTTACTCCTACTTGCGGGCGTAATAACTATCATACTTGGGGGATTTTGAGTGAGTTCAGCAAAGTGTGCCAGTAATCTTTTTTTCCTCGTACTAACCGAGGCCAAATAAAAATTTCAAATGAAGCCAAGTTCTTCACCACTTCCCAAAAATAAAAGCTAAGATTCAGCGCACTAGACAGGGTTAGTTTACTGGGACGACAGCACTTAGTCGGGAGGTACGTAGAACCGGCTGCCATGAGAATAAAAATGAGAAGTATTATTTTTCTCTGTTCCCACCAGCAGATACCGCAACAAATACTCTCAGGGCTGGAGTGTTTGGATCTTTTTGCACGACTTTTACGAATAGCTTTTGTTGTAACAGCATTTTTCAGAAGTAAATCATGCAGTATATTATTGTGACAAACTGAATATACCTCAAAGAGAACTGATTATATCATCCCAAAAGTAACATTCAACAGGAATTTTGCCACTCTCTTTCCATCTCAGGAGGAATGAAGTAAGGGATTCTCACTTAACAACTTCGACACTACAGCCTAAACAGATGGCTCCAAAATGAATTGCGGTGTTGGAGCAGGTATATATTCTGATTGACTTAAAATTGAAAAATCTGTACGTCTTCATTATGCCACTAAGACACTGTAGTCTTTCAGGCGGAAGTACTGGCAATTGGGGATGCTTGTAGGCTACTAATCGCAAATTTCTCTTTTAAGGGGGCTTAAAAAAAATCGATTTTTTTACTGCAATCGATAGATATATTATAGGAGAATATGCCCTCAAAATTTTATAGCGGAATTCAAAGTGATTTCGGAGTTACAGGCCTGTGTATCGTCCATCGTGTGAGTATACTGTCTACTTTCTGAAACCTTTAAACACGTTTTCTCAAAACCATGTTTTTGAAAATGGCGTGTAAGATTAAAAAAACGACGAAAGTTATAGTTTCAAACCGATAACCGGAACCTATATAAAGATAATTAAAATGCGCAACTAATTAACTAACAAAATACAAAAAAAGTAATTTTTTAATGTTATTTAACACCTTTTTTGAAACAAAAAAAAGCGAAAAAGGCACTTTTTTCAATAATTAATTGTGTGTTTATTTCTTCATATTTTTATACAAGAGTAGTTTATTATATGTGGGAAATGCTTCTGAATAAGACAATATTTTTCTTTTGTGTTTCAGGTGAAAACTACGACCGCAATCTTACACGCCGTTTTACTTCGAAGATATTAAAATCGGCATTACTAATTTGAATAATTGTTTGACAGAGTGAGAAGAGTGACAAGTATGATTTTTACCGTATCAAAAACGTGGAATAGCTAACCCGCACATTATTCTACAGAACACTGTATTATTCCCAAGTACTCATTGACTAGTAATAATTGCAATAAACAAATTAAAGCGTTACGCTCGGTCCAATTAAAAAATTAAATCACAACATATCTCGGCGCCACTCAGCCACTTCCAACCATTCATTCGTACAGTTACAAAATATTTAATTATGATCACCGAAAATTACTTCAATATTTAGTGACCAGTTGAAATTCGAGTAATGACCGCTTGAAACCCATTTTTCTGATTTCCCTTGGAAATTTAACATTTTCAAGTACGAAATTAATTAAATCAACAAATTTTTTACATTACATTTTTTGTATACAGGCTGCATTTTTTGTAATTAAAACAAAAATTATATTATGAGCCATATGACCTTCATCGAGGTGGTGAAGATAATAATCGTATGCCGTCAAAAAATGCAATAAAAAGTGGCTGGAGTACATAAATTATCAGAAACTACAAACTGGTACGTAAAGATAATTGCTGGAATATCAATATTTTTACGTACATATTTTGTTTTTTTGTTTTGGTACTACAAGGTGGCGAAAATTGAATCACCCTATCGGAAGATTTATAATTTTTGCAAATGGCATCGTACGTCAATCATATTTAACACTTGTGAAGTACGCAGCTGCAGTACTAAACAAACAGACAAGCAATGGAGCGCGTAAAGATCAAAATAAAGATTTCTATCACTCAAAAAAAAACATTTTTTTTAATAAAAAAGTTATTCAGAATTGGATGATGATTTTTGCGCCACCGTTTATATACATCTATGTAGGTATTTATTCCAATGACAGATTTGAAATAAATAGAGATGCGTACATATAAGTTTAATCAATACATCTTAGCAAATAAGTTTTTCAAGATAAGGCACTATTGGAGGCAAAACACGGATAACCGTGGTTCTGTGATTCTGAAGAACCTAATTTTTTTTTGGCTTCATCAGCACGTCGTAAGTGGTCTAAGTGATCCTGAAAAGCCATTACTTTTGCTTTTGTATTGTTGCGGTGATTGTTGAGAGTTCTTTCGCTGACGGTCTTGGTTATTTTTTTCCATATAAAAAATGTCAAGCATTCGTTATAAGGAGAATATACAACAGGCCACCAGTCAGAACTCTAAGAGGCAAAGCGAAGAATAATAAGAAGAAAATACACTTCATCAGCATCTTTTTGAGAACTCGAGAAATTCAAAGCTGAAAAATTCGATGATATATATAAGTAAAAATGAAATGATTTGCAAATCACTTTAGGAAGGTTGGACCAATTTCGCTTTTTTGTTTTTTTTTTAAAGTTTTTTTTTTAAAGTGATTTTTTCTGCGGAATTTTTTAACTGAAGTCTTTAATTCTAATGATAGGCAAATGTATTTTTCTATTTTTGGCTTTTTTCTTGATTGCACTAGACAAGTTTTCAAGAAACCAGATTCGCTGCAATTTTGGTTCGGTAACTGGCAAAAGGAGCAACATAATTGGTTAACTCTGCGGAATGAAAAATTCTGTTCACAATAATGCTGCTCAACTTATAATCGAACTGCTGGGAAATCAGTTATTATATTTTATAAATTTAATAGCTAAAAAACTAAGCAGATATCGAAAAAAAAAACATTAGTGGAGCATAAATTCGAATATGAGCTCGTCTAAGCATTAAAGGAAACATTTTTTTTGCAGAGCTGCAAACACCTGCAAGTTAAGGAAATTCCATTCAAGAGTTCACCAACTATAGTGAAACCTCCTTAATGGGTACTAAAATTTTTAGTGTTCATCTTTAAAAACAATACAAATAGTAAAAATTTACATAAGTAACAATTTAAAAAAGGAAAATTTTATTTTTTCCCCTATAGGTTTAAAAAAATCTATTTTTCAAAACTAAAAACGTACGTAACAAATTAAAAAAAAAAATAAAAAAAAATTGCAAAACAAAAATTTTGAATATTATAACTTTTGAAAAACAAAAAATTTTAAAAACAAAAATTTTGCAAACTAAAAATTTTTAAAATTAAAACTTTTGAAAAACAAAAAATTTTAAAAATAAAAATGTTCAAAAAATCAAAATGCTTTCAAAGTTTTTCACAACTTAAAAAAATATAATAAACAAAAATTATCTACAAAATAAAAAAAACAAATTGTAAAAAACAAAATTTCGAAAACTAAAACTTTTGAAAAACTAAAAATTTGGAAAACAAACAATTTTAAAACTTTTGAAAAACAAAAAAATTTGAAAAATCAAAACGTTCAAAAAGTTAAAATGTTTTCAAAAACATTTAAAAAAAATCAATAAACAAAAATTGTCCAAAAAATTTAAAAAAAAATTTTTGAAACTAAAAATTTTGAAAATTAAACGTTTTTAAAACTTATGAAAAAGAAAAAGTTTAAAAAATAAAATTGTTCAAAATCTCAAAATATTTTCAAAAAAAAAAAAATCAATAAACAAACATTATCAGAAACTAAGAACTAAAAAACACAGTTTCTAATATACGTACGTAACCAATTTTTAAAATGAAGAATTTTTAAATATAAAAAATTTTTAAAATAAAATTGTTTTAGAGATCATTTTTTTCCAAAACAAGTTTAAACAAAAATTTTCCAAAACTAAAAACTAAAAAAATAATTTATTAATCAAAACATAATAATTTCTAATATACATGCGTAAAACATTTTAAAAAACAAAAAATTTTAAATATTAAATATATTCTAAAGAATTTTTTTTTCAAAAACAAGTTTAAAAAACTTCAATAAGCAAACATTTTCCAAAACCGAACTTAAAAGAATATGTTTTTGTTATTTCATAATAAAGAATAATAAAGAAAATAAAACTTTGTATATGCACTTTTTCAAGTGACTGTGGATGTACGAAACGAAAGTAATAAAATTTAAGGAAACTCCTTCATGCATTAAAAACAAAAGAGCCCAACTCGAGTGAAACCTTCTTACTATGAACTGAAATTTTTAGTGTTAAGCTTTAAAAGCAATACGAAGATTAAAAATAATTTACAATATGGTAAAAAAAAAAGAAAAAAACAATTTTAACACAAATTTTCTGAAAAAAATGTTTCCGCATGTATATTACAAGAACATCTCGTTATCCATAAAAAAAAATTTTTTAAGGTTTTTAATTTTTGGCAATTTTTTTCTTATTTGTTTTTACTTGTTTTTGAAAAAAAAATCTTTAGGCAAATAAAAGCAGTTTGAAAAATACAAATTTAAAAAAATAAAAATTTCCAAAACTAAAGAAAGTTTTCAAAAAAAGTTCTATAAACAAACATTTTCTAAAGCTAAAAATTTTCAAAAAATAACAAAACCAAGGATCATATGTTAATAATAAAGAAAATAAAAATTCTCAAAGCAAAATTCTTTTCAAAAAGAAAGTTTAAAAAAAAAGTTCTATAAACAAACATTTTCTAAACCTAAAAATTTTCAAGAAATAACAAAAACAAGGTTCATATGTTAATAATAAAGGAAATAAAAAATGTGTATACGCACTTTTTCAAGTGACTGTGGTTGTACGGTACGAAACGAAAGTAATCATTATCCATTTTTACGTTGCTTTGGTTTTCAAACGCAAGAATAAAAATTTAAAGAAATTATTATATTTCTTCTACAGCTGTGCACACACGTTTTTTTAACAGTGTAACAGCCACTAACTTTTGATTGTGTCGCTGGTTGCAGAGTTCGCCAAGTCAAACACCAAAACAAGGCTGACAGCTGAGGTTGCGGATGCAAATGTGTTTGATGATGGTTTCTGTTAGTATTGGTAATTGTTGTTGTAGACGATGGTGCGGCTGAACTTGTTTTTTCGGGGAGTTAGTAAATTACTGGCGGTGTTAAAAAATGTTGTTTTTGTTAATGATGCATTTTTGGTTTTTAGCACTTTAGTTACTATTCAAGTACTTATAATTAATAGTTTTCCTTGCGCCACTAAAAATTAATTAAAACATTTTCAGCTCTAGCTATTTTATTGTTATTGCGGTTGTTAAAGTTATTTTTGTTGTTAAAGTTAAATTTTTTGTTTAAGTTATTTTTGTTGTTAAAGTTTTTTTTGTTGTTAAGTATGATTTGTTAGTTTTTAATGATTACTGCAAAAATAAGAGTTTTTTGTTGAAAACATTAGTATTTTTTTGTATGAATGCTGTTATAATAACATAAATTAGTTTTTGCATAGAGAATTTTAATAATTATTGTTGTAGCTGTTTTTTGGGATTTCTCGATTTTGTTTAAGTACCATAACTGTTTTTATTGCCTTTACTATTTTTCATGTGTTTTTTTGTTATTTTCGTTGGTAGGTTGTTGTTTTTATTTGTGGATTGCTATTTTGCCTTTTATTTTCATACATGTATTTGATAAGCACCCATTATCTAATCATGATTTTTTTTGTGTTTTTTTTTTATACTCATATAGAAAGATTATTTCTCTCTCGACAGCAGTGTGGAAAAATATTGACGAGGTTACTTGATTATGCGCTTTTAATATTCATATAATTTGAATACAGCTACGGCCAACTAATTAACAACGACTTGCAGGTAGTCAGTCTGAAGTGAATTGCAATCATGGTTTTGTTGAGATGATTAAGAGTTGAGAATATAGAAATACCGATGATGCAAAAATTTAAAAATAGCCGAACATTTTAAGAAGCAACGGATGAGCTTTAAGGTTTTCAAAAAGCTCGCAGCAAATTTTTTTTTATTTAAAAATATGAAATTTCAGAACTAACAGCGCTGCCTATTTGTGTGACGTAATGAAAATTAGCTTCAAAATAAACCTCTTCAAGTTCACGAATTTCAGCTAGCGAATAAATTAATCGATTCTCAGAAATACCACTAAAATGCATTCGTACCCCGAGCAGGTAACAGCTAAGTATATACGAGACCTGAATGGCCTTGGGAAGAATATGATATTAAAAGTAATAGAAGTAGATACCAATGTGGATGACATGACGACTGAACGACGACTGTGTTACCTGAGTTGTGTTAACCGCGTCATCCTGCTGATGAAGTTCAAAAAGAAGTTAATATCAAGGCCTGCTATAACAGCAGACGTAGCAACGAAATGAGAGCAAAGATGAAAAATTCTTAACCTCACAAAAGCAGGACAGCTAAAGGTGCGAACAGAGCGAGCGCTGATGCCGAGCGGAGCCGAGCCGAGCTTATTGACGCTTATTTTCATGCGAGAAGAAAATTTATATACATATAACACAGTGAATGCGAGAATCAGGTACTTATATGATTCCATCTCACCCTCCTTACAGAGGGCGCAAAAAGCACTCGGAATAATGCCGAGTTCCACAGCATGCATGCCCCGCGGCCATTGTACTGTAAGGGCACCCACGAAATTTGAGAGTTGAGACTTTGTTAATCTTAGAAAATCCATCTAACGCCTCCGATCCAAGTGTGTGTACTTGTTCAGCGCTCGCTGAGTTAACCCAAAGCTCATCCTTTCAGGACCAGACCGCAGATAGTCAATTACGTCTCCTGTCCAGCAAGCTTATCTGTCTCACAGTTTTCTGCAATATGGCTGTGATCAGGTGCTCCGATTAGCCTTATATCAAAGAATTCAGATGCGATTGAAAGCAAAGTCAGGCATTCCGCGTCCAATTCCAAGTGCACCATCATCGAGCTTAGGGCCCTGATAGCCTCTTGGCTGTCGGAGTAGATATTTACCTCTGTGACAATTATTACACAAATGAGTAGCCACTTAGCTGCTACTTCGATTGCGACTACCTCTATTTAGAACACACTGCAGTGGTCCGGTAAACTAAACTTGAGTCTGATGGGGAGCTCTGCGCATTCCTCCGCCATCTTTTCCAGCCATGCAACTTCGAGGCATACGTGAATAGGTTCACCATAAGCAAAAGTGTATATTAATCACGCTATTATATGTGTGGAGGCCACCGTAGTCGTATGGGTTGGGCGTAACTACCAATTGAAGAACGTAAGTTCAAATCTCTGTGAAACACCAATAAGAAGAAACAGTTTTTTCTAATAGCCGTCATATATTTTTGCTTTTAATTTTTTCATTGAAATTGCTGTGTGGTAAGGCAGGTAATGGAAGGCGTTACAGCGAAGGTTTTGGTGATATCGCCCACTTGCCTACTTAGCTTTTAGATACCAGTTATTATGTTTACTCTAGCTTTTCAAAAATAATAATTAGAATTAGAAATTGAAGCTAGTTTTTAAATGATAATTGTGTGTACATTCGAAGGTGCATCGCTTTCTTAAAAAAAAATTAAATAAATAAATCGGTACTGCTTTTCCATCAAACGCGTGAGCTGAACTGATTTAAAGTACCTCCACAGATTGAGTTTTGCTTTAATAAAATTAGTTTTTAAATTTTTTTCCCAAAAAACAAGTTCTCATAAGAGAAGAATTAAGGTTAAAAGATCCGAAAAAATGCTTACAAATCGTTCCAATCGAATCTAAATAGTGAAATTTTGCTGCTATTTTTGACTTTTTTTTTGGAAAATAGGTTTAAAGAAAACTTCAATAATTCAGCCAAATCCTGACCGATTAAAACTTCTGAGCTACTATTGAAAAGATATTCTTTCACGTTTTCCTTCCCTTTCCCCGTTCTAATTTTTTCACAATTATCACCACTTAGTTCTGGTGGTAAAATTTTTAAATATTTTTATGCAGACCTTTTAAACTAAAACTTTTTGAAGTGAAACTACTTAGGCGTCAATGGACGAGCGCGAATGGAGAGAAAAATTTCAAGGTCATGCAACGTTTTAGGCATTTTCGTTCCGCGAGAGAAAAAAAGATATAACGTAGAGGAAAAGGAGAGTGAGAGCTATACCTTATATATATCTTAGATACACTTTAGGCTATTTTTCCTGAGTTTTTCCTTGTGGTTGCTAATTTCTAGTGAGAAATAACGCTGCCTACTTTTTGGCGCTTGTTTGTTGGTGCACACTTGTAGGAAATATATTTTTGGTGCCTACTTTTTGGCGTTGTATTTCATTGGTGCCTACTGTTTGGGGCGTTTTTGGTCCCAATTTTTTTGTCTGTTTTTTGGTGCCTACTTTGTGGCGTTTATTTCAGTTTTCTGGCCAGCGCGTGTGCGTACTATAAAGTGTTATCCATTCCGATGTCGGATTTATTGGTATTGCCTTGCTGTAATTTGTGCCGTTGCTACGGTCCTGGAATCGTTGCGTTTGTGCGGGTGATAAACGCTCGGAGTAGTGCGCGTTGTTGTCACGGTTTGTGTCCGGCGTTTACCTACACCGGTCGACCCTTCTCCGTTTTTTTGTAAATTTTGTCTATTTGTATTCTCTGCAAATGTTGTGAATTTATTTAGATATATATTCTTTCTCTCTCTCTCTCTCTCTCTCCCTCATTCTCTTTTGAGTCTCTCCCTCTTTCTTTGTCTGCCTTGAAAGTACTACGCTGTACTACGCTACACACCACTTTTTTTATTCTTTTATTTTAGGATAAGATCTTAAAACAACACCTCCCCTCAGATTTTTATTAATAGCTGATTATTATTTTCATTAACAGCTGAGAGTATGCACAAACAAAAAAAAGCACTACATTTCTAAAAAATATAAATTTAAAAAATTTAAAAAATTTTTTGCAATTTACTTCTGACTATACTTAAGCCTATAAATAAATCAATTAAAAAAAAAAAACAAATTTTAAGACCAGGCCCCAAAAAAGTTACCCTGCTCTTCATACAGTTGTTATTAGTCTGACGCACTGCTTCGCAAATAAACTGTACCTTTTGCTTTTGCTCGTATTTACTTTGCCCTATTAACAGTATTTCCATGTGTAAACTAATGTAGTACCTCATTTAAGAGTGTGAAATATTTCCTAAAATTTGTCTGGCAAAATTTCTACAGTTGGCATTGAAAGTTATACTTTAACTAGCCCAGAGTTTCTGTGAATTATTTACATACGAACGAGCGCACATACAGCACGGCCTAAGTTTCAGAATGTCTAAATTTCTTAGCTTGAATTCAATAAAACAAGTTGAGTGTTAAAGTGATTAAGCAGAAATTTGTTTAACACACTTTCACACACACACACATCTGTGCATAAATTTAATAAATGAAAGCAATGAAACTTTGTTTGTTTAATGTGTGAAAAAAGGAAAGACATGCGTAGCGCAATTTCACCGTCAGACGCTAGTACTAATCCGACAAACATTTCTACTAATATATACATATATACTGACATTTATGAAGTGCGTAAGACGCTTTTTCGAATGCAAATGCCAAAGACGCAAGCAATAATGTCTCAAGTTCAGATCTAAACCACAGCAGCAAATTTGAAGCCAAGCGCATAGTAATAATTTCTGAGCATGAAAGTGGCACTTCGGATTGATTCATATTCTTGCGCTGGAATAATCTCATAGCAGTTTCGAAACTTGCAGATTGCAGGAATGCTGTCAACGACGATGATGTTGTCAACAGCGAAAAATGTTTGGCAAGAAGATAAACGCCTTATAGGCATACCCCCACTCTAGGCGCATATCGGTGCTTGCGGTGATAGTCAGTTGCTATAATTACATTTTGTTGTGCGTTTATCAGAGCGTTGATTGCGTTGTTGATGCGACGAATGCACAAAAAAGAAAAACAAAAAAGTTTATGAAACAATAAAAAAAATGTGCAAAAAAATACACAAAAAAGAGTAAAGTAAATAAAAATAATTGTGACGTGCAAACAGATGTGAAAATGCGCACAGCTACAATAAACTGACTTTTATATGATTGTGGATACATCTGTGTGCATAATTATATTATAAATGTGTGCCTACCTAACAAAAAAAAATATATACATATATCAAAAAAACTCTCCATTTCGTTAATGCGAGATAAAGCGCTTATGCGAATTGTGCGCAGCTATGTATTCTGTGTGTGTTTAGGCTCTGACATACTTACTTACATACATACACACATACATGCGAGTACCTTTTTAGCTGCCTTAACTGAATGAGCAAATAAAAGCACAGCGCAAAAATTTAAAGCCCAATTATTTTACTTAATTTTTCTGCGGCAAAGAAAAGTAAAAAAAAATCTGAAAAAAAGGCTTCAAAATAAACAAAACATGCGCGTAATTAGTGTAATTGCTAGGCGACGTGCTGCGAAAGTGTAACTAATTTTTATTGCGAATACGAACAATGAGATTCGGACAATAATCCACAAAATAGAAAAAAAAAATATTTGAAAAGTATAAAGAAAATATAAATAAAGTTACAATTTTAAAAATAAATGAGTGAAATCAATGAAAAGCTCGCAAAAAAAAAAATAAATAAAAAACTGAAATAAAAAAAAATAAAGAAATGAAATTAAAAGCAAATAAAAATTCATAAAAAAGTGTGTGTAAAAAGCTTGAATATTTCAGTAGCATAGCGCAATGATTGCTTTGTTTGTTATCATATCAGTGGCGATGGTAGGTCGTTGCGTATGAGTGACATAATTGCAGCGCCCGATACTCGGTACAGCGCTCAACAAAAAAGTCGTTATTTTCCACCCAGAATAATGAAACTTCTTGTTTTTTAGTCTGCGCGAAACCATTTCAGAAAAATTTTGAAATTTACGTGCACTGGGCCGATTTAGAAATACCTACAATAATCGAGTTTTTTATAAATCAAATTATTTTTTCCACACCATCATCGTAGATAATAAAAAAACGTGCGTGTAGTGTAGCACACATAACAGAAGTGAAACTTTCAAGGCAGACAAAGAAAGAGGGAGAGACCCGAGAGAGAATGAGAGAGAGAGAGGGAGAGAGAAGGAATATATATCTAAATAAATTCACAACATTTGCAGAGAATACAAATAGACAAAATTTACAAAAAAAACGGAGAAGGGTCGACCGGTGTAGGTAAACGCCGGACACAAACCGTGACAACAACGCGCACTACTCCGAGCGTTTATCACCCGCACAAACGCAGCGATTCCAGGACCGTAGCAACGGCACAAATTACCGAAAGGCAATACCAATAAATCCGACGCTGCAATGGGTAGCACTTTATAGTAAGCACAAGCACTAGCCAGGAAACAGAAATAAACGCCAAAAAGGCGGCACCAAAAAAAACCCCCTAAAAATTAGGACCAAAAAACGCACCAAACAGTAGGCACCAAAAATATATTCTCTAATGGTTCGCACCAACAAACAAGAGCAAAAAAATAAGCAGTGTTATGTCTCACTAGAAATTAGCAACCACAAGGAAAACTCAGAAAAAATAGCCTAAAGTGTATCTAAGATATATATGTTCCCCTACTTTATATCTTTTTTCTCTCTCGCGGAACGAAAATGCCCACGTTGTATGGCCTTGAAATTTTACTCTCCATTCTCGCTCGTCCATCGACGCCCAAGAAGTTTCACTTCAAAATGTATCAAAATATTTCACTTTAAAAACCCTTTACAAAAACTTTCAGCACTGCATAAATCTGAAAATTATAAAATTTTTTGAAATTTTTTTCAATCTACTTTATTAAATTAAATTATATTTAGGCTTGAGTACAATTAAACCAATTTTCAGATAACAACATAACGACATATTCGGATCACATGACATGGAATCGCTCTACAGTGACATATGTTAACAAATTATTTAGTTTTTTTTTTTGTTGTATTTTATTTATAAAAATTATAAGCCATTTAACTTATTTTTATTAATCCAAGTTCCCAAGTTTTGTAATCAACTCAAAATGTATGGATTTTACTGATTTTCAATTCCAGATCAAACTTCAGTTCGCCTAATTTTTTGCACATGAAAGGCTTCCGACCTCTTATTTCGGGCCTTTGAGATTTAAAACACAAATCTAATATACAACATTTTCTAATTTTTTATTTAAATTTAAATTTACAATTATTTCATTCTGCACACTCTTCTCTCTCTCTCTCTCTCTTTATTGTAAATTATCACACCACTCTTTTTATCTTTCAGCACTGCTGCCTGTTTAATTGTTTCCATCGCTCACTTATTTCTCAAGACAGCCATAATTTTTATGAATTTATTTTTTCTACTTGTTTTGTTGCTTTTTTATGTGCACAGCTAATTTTTCATTTCACTGCAAACTCAATTTGCAAAAATCAATTCGCAATGCAGCGTCGCCGACGCTGGGTAAAAATCGAAGCGCAGCTTTCGAAGGCGTTACGGACTCACACACACACATACATGCATGCACATTCGAACCGAGAGGCGCGAAAATGCAAAGCATATGAATGTAAGAAACACACAGCACAGGCGTCACAGCTATGGGGTGTCAGTCATTAATGGTGAATTGAGATTTTTTTGTAACTTTTTTATTCATTTTTTTGTTTCAGTTTTCTATTGTTTTTCATCGTTTTTTTATTATTTTTTTATCGTTTTTTTTTTACTTTTTCATGTTTTCATTTTGTCATAGTCATTAAGGCGTAACGCAGCGAAAATATGTTTGGAACAACAACAACAACAATGTGCATGGTGTTGATGATGGCGTTGGTATATGAATACACATACAAAAAAAACAAAAACAGTAACAACAATGCTACCAAAACTATGCAAAAATGTAAGAAATCACAAAAACAACTTTGGACACAAAAAATAAATAATTTTTTTGCGTTTTTAGAAATTAAATTTGGACGAGATAATTATGTGCTATTCGAAAAAAAGCAAGCATCAAAAATTTTCAAAGCGAAATTTTTTAAAAATTGCTTATTCATGCTTTTTTCTAAAATAAAAAAATTCAATTAACTCTCTCTATTTGCAGTGTATTATCACCCTAAAAAAACTGTAAAAACATGGCATCTAACATTTAAACTTCTTTTTTAGACGGATTTAAAGTTTTCCACTTTTCTAACATATTTTTATAGATGTTGCAATCTGGCAATTTATATGGTGGTGGTGTGACTTTTAAAATTTTTTATATATTATATATAATTTTTGGATATATTAGATATTACTAAACGAGGTTTTAGAGCTACTTGAGGAGTGCCAGTCTGGCACTTCAACCATTTCACCAGATATTACTAAATAATGTTTTTATAATTTTAATTATATTGCATTTTTTAAATTTAATTTATACAAATTTCTACATTATTTTTATGATAATTTTTATTATTGTTATAATTATTTTTTTTGGACGCCATTAATATTGAGTTTATAAATTTATTTTCTAATAAAATTGTTTTTTATATTTTTTAAAACCAAATTTTTCTTAGCAGTTATTTTTGCTTTTAAATGTGAAACTCTTTATACCAGGTGGATACCTATGAAATGAGACTTTCAGCTATTAGTCCATAGATATCGCTAGGAGTATTTTTAAACCTTCCCAAATGTCTTGTTTTTTCGTCTGTCATCTGTCAATAATATTCAGTTCATTATTTGTTACGTTTCATAAAGCAATGCATTTTTGTCGCTCTTAAAAATGTCGAATTTCGTGCCTTCAAACTACGGTTTGCGGACATCGTTGATTTTCTGTTATCAATTGAAGAAAATCGCTTCTCAAGCTCATCAAATGCTTATAGAAGCTTATGGTGGGCATGCTCTAAGTAGAGCACAGTGCTTCAGGTGGTTTGAAAAACTCCGAAGTGGTGATTTTAGCATAGAGAACGAGGACTGAAAAAGTTTGAGCGACCCGGGAATTGGTGGAGACGTACGATTGGGAACCGCTGGTGCATGCGGCTTACTCACCAGACTTGGCGCCTTCCGATTATCATTTGTTTGCTACGCACTTTCCGAGCAGCGCTTCAATTCTCACGAAGAAGCCAAAAAATGGCTCGATGATTGGTTTGCGGCCAAAGACGGCCAATTTTTTTGGCGCGGCATCCACAAATTGCCTGAGAGAGGGGAAAATGTGTCGCTAACGATGGCTATTATTTTGAAGATTAAATTTGTAACCATTTTTTTGTTAATAAACGTTTGAAATTGAAAAAAAGTCTCGTTTCATAGGTATCTACTTATTTAGTTACTTATTTTTAGTTAGTAAAATTCCGTGTTTGTATAGATTTCGCTTTACTTGGCTCCTACTTTTTTCAGATTTTTTACAGATATGCCAATCTGGCATAGATAAGAGCGAAGTGGCCTTTAATATTTTTCAATGTTAGCGGTGTATACGTAATTTTATTAAAAAAAAAATTATGTATTATAAAATTATATGTAATTTCCTTAAAAAAAACAGTTATCAAATTTTCATCAAACTTTGCAACCGAATTCTATTTTTCCGGGATAACTAATTTTTATAGTAATTTTGAGCACATGATTCCAATCTAATTAAAAAAAGGTGGCGGAAAATTATTCATCAAATTTTGTTTCTTAAAAACTTTTTTGTTTCTTAAAAAATTTCAAAAAAGTTATTATCAAAATAAAAATTATTTTGAGTGATGGAAATCTTTATTTTTTTTACACCGCAGTATCAAAAATGATTGACGTACGATGCCATTTGCAAAAATTATAAATCTTCCGATAGGGTGATTAATTTTGCGCCACCTTGTATGTATATGTATATTGACACTTTTTTTTATAGTGAACTATTTTAATGAAGATATTTTACAGTTATGAGCTTCATAAATTTCAGTTATACTAAATTTTGGCAGTGGTTTTTGTCCATTTTTAGAATTATATATTTTTTCTTATTTAATTTTTAAATTTCTTAAAATCTCGTTCCATTATTTATATTTATATATATATAATTGGCGCGTACACCCGTTTTGGGTGTGCTTTGTGTGCGGCTTGATGTTGTTCCACAAATAGATTTATATTTTTACTTTTATTAATTTTTGTTTATGGATCTGATCAGTTTAATTATTTTAATTTGTTTTTATGTTTTTGTATATTTAAAAAAAATTTAAGTTTTCAATATTTTGCAGTCTTTTATCACATTTGAATTTTTTAAATTATTTTTTATTTTATATTTTTTATATATTATTATTTTGTATATTTTTAGACATTTTTTAAGTTTCCATTATTGCGTAGCAAGCAATTTCTCATTAAGTGGCGACGTACTACAGTTTTTTTTCAAGATTTTGTCTGTCCATTTTTTGTTGTTGTTGTGTTTTTTGTTTTTTTTTTTTTTGTTTAAGTTTCCTGTTGCTACAGCAGCAATTTTATTGAATTATAAATTTATTCAAATTTTAAAATATTAAATAATAAAGTTCATGAGCAATAAAATAGCTTTAAAGTGCTTTGCAAAATGACAAATGAGTACCATTTTTCAATATTACAACATTTAAATTATGTTTGATTTTTTATAAATTTGCTCTTTGAATTTTAAATTTAAAAAATTAAATTTTCCAGTTTTGTTTTCGTTTTCGTTTTATTTTGTTTTTGATGTTAAGGCGAAAACATTTACTTTAATTCAATTAGTAATTAAATTTTTGTATAAAAAAAAAACTTAGTTCTAATATTAATTTAATTAGTAAAAAGTTCTACTTATAAAATTTTGTCAAGTAATTCTTGCATGCAATCTCCTGGTGTTAGCTTTTTTTCGAAACACAATTAAATTCTATTTCAGCTAGATATTTGAATCCATAAGATATTTTTTATTTTTTTTTATTGCTTTTTTTATTTTTTTTTTCCTATTTTTTTTTTTTTTGTTTGATACAAATGCGAAAAAAATTACTTTATTTCAATTAATAGTTTAATTTTTATTTTATAATACTTTTTTTTTTGTTACTTTTTTTTATTTTTTTTCCTTTTTTTATTTTTTTTTTGTTTTTTTTATTTATTTGTTTGTTTTTTTTTCATTTTTCTTTATTTCATTTTTACTTTTTTTTTTGCCCCGCACATATTATTATTTCTTTTTTTCTCACCAATTTATGCATATCCCTTACATTTTCACACTTTCATAAAAAAAGATTAGCAAACAATAAAATGCAGAATTCACGAAAAATTTCCATTACACATTTTTGCTCAACTTTCACGCAAAATAAAAATAATGTTTTCGATGTGCAGCGTCGCAAACAGGAAACAAAAAGCACTGCAACGGCGCTGATTTGCAAAAACTTATGCACACCAAAAAATACAACAACAAAAACAACGAAAATATCAGAAAACACATGAAACATATTTTTATTAGACCTACTTTCGTTTTAAAATTTTGCAATGGGCAGCATAAAATTCAGCAGCAAGCGTTGAATAGTATTTTTTTTTGTTGTTTACTTATTTCTCTAATTTCACGCAATAGATATTATTTTTGATTATAATGTTTGTTTTTCCTTCGTTCTTTGCCGGCAATTCAAAACATTTCTTTTTTTTTGCAAAAATCACACACCAAATCGTTATATAAAAATTTCAGTCACGTTTTGCCGCCTATCTAAAACTTCTTTTTTTTGTTTTTTCCTTCTAAGCCGCGACAATTTCAACCTGCTCAACGAATAATACGTAACCCAGCACGCAACCAACTAACTCACTTTACTGCAAATTCGACACTAAATTATGCGAACGCATATGCTTGAGCTGGACACACTGATGCGACACGGTTTAAGCCAACAACACTGGCAGTAAAGGAAAAACAATACGAACAACAGCAACAGCAATAATAAAATAAAGGCAGTCAAAGCTTTGAGCTTCAGAAGCCAACTTGTTGCTGAGTGCGGCTCGTAGTGCGAGCAAACAGGTTCGCAACGCAATGCAACATGTTGGCTGTGGGGGAAGAAAGCAGTAATTGGTTGGCTGTTAATTTTATTGGAACTAAAAATAGATGTGTACACACATACACATATTTATTTGTTTGTATTTACAAATTTTTGTTCATAATTATGGGTACCGATTTGCGGAAATGTGCAGCAAACTTAATTTAAGGGTCGCTAGGAAATCGTGTGTGTACGTGCAGAGAGGAAAAGTGTGATTGCAAAACGTGTGAGAAAAAACGCAAGTTATGTAATGTATGGTGTGTACGTATGTATGTATGCATAATAATGGAAAATATGTCAATTGCAGTGGAATGCGTGCGTGGTAGCTGCGTGTGAATGGATTGTTTTTCCTTCAATATCTGGTAATGGCACCAATGGATAATTCCACGCGAAAAGGTAAAATATGGCTACAAAAAAAATTTAAGTTTCGATGAACGATTTTAGTTGTATGTATATGTACTTGTATGTATACATATATGTATATGTAACCTTAGAAAGCCAGATGATTTTGTTTACTGATTATCCTTCGATTTAAACAACTTATTTTTTATTTTCGATTTTTCAGTCGTCTAACCAGAAAGCGAACAATTTATTGCCATTTCGGAAACAATTTCCTGTATTTTGCAGACTGAAGTAAGTGAAAAATTCTAAATTACCATCTATGGGTGTCTACAAATCCTGTGCCCTGAATATCTAAATCTTAGCGAATATTTATTAGTGCCATGGCATGCATTGGTTGGCCAAAAAACAAACGCTTGTGATGGTCAGTCGCAGCATAAAGTTTTTATTTTAAAATCGATCCAATTTTCACTCTGTGAACTGACTAACTGATTAGAGCCCGGTATGCGTTACTACGCCTCAACAAATAAAGCAAAAACAATTAATTAAAAAAATATTACACAAAATGATTTTGATTAATTTTTTATCTCACCCCAGCAAACAAGCAACATTTTCAGAGTTCCTGTTTGGGCCATAGATGAAAAATTCATCTTGAACGCCAAGTCTATAGTAAACTAACTTATTGCAGTTAACTTATTTACTAAATTGAATTAACATCCCTTGCAAACAGGTGGCAGCCACCTCCGAAAATACTTTTTTAAATACTAATTATGCTATTTAATAAATTGATTTTGATTAATAGGGGGCAACCCTATTCAAAAAATATCCGAAATTAAGATTTACCAATTCTTTTTATTTTGCCATCCATAATTTTACATTTCATTAATTAATAATAATAATTTTTGCTTGAACTAAATATTTCAAACAGCTGGTAACCCTTCTCAAAAACATTTTCGAAATTAAAATTATTCAAACCTCTTTCCTTTGATACCCATATTTTTATTTATCATTTATTATCTTATTTTTACTTGAATTTAATTTCTCATAGGTGGCAACACTCTTCAAAATAAGGATTATTCATACCTCTTTCGATTGATACCCATGTGATAGATTTCAGTTAACTTGTTTATTAAATTGCAATAATCCTCTCAGACTGGTGGCAACCATCTCCGAAATTATTTTATATCATAAGCTTTCTTAAATATATTTCATTTGACAGTCATATTTAATCATTTTAATCATTTATTAGTAATTATTGAGTTTGAGTTTTAAACAGCTGGTTATTTTCGAAATTGGAGTTCTTCAAACCTCTTTCCTTTGATATCAATATGTTTATTGATCATTTATTATATTATTTTTACTTAAATTTAATATCTCACAGGTGGCAACCCTCTGCAAAATAAATATTTTTCATATTTCTTCCCTTTGAGGAGGCCTTCCTCTACTACCACCAGCTAGCACCGCATCGAATACTTTCAGAGTTTGAATAGCTCAGCTGGCTGTCCGTCGTCTACCGAGGCTTTGTTGTTCTTTAGTCGCGTTATCGCTATACTCACCTCGTCATGTTCGGGTAGTGGAACGACAGATCCGTCGTCAATGATTGGGGTATCGGGATCCTCAAATTGTTTGTGACATGCGTAGCTGTCACTATTTAAAAAGTTCGAAAAGTGTTCCCTTCATAATTTAAAATTGCTCTGTATGTCAGTCACCAGATCGTCGTCTTTGTTCTTACGGGAAAACGCCCCGGTCTTGAAACCTTCTGTAAGGTGTCGAATTATCTGGTACAACTTTCGGGCATTGTTTCTATCGGCTAGCATCTCTAGCTCCTCTCACTCAAGTATTTCGGCCTCTAGTTTCTTCTTTCGGAGAATACGTCTCTCTTCCCTTTTGAGCTCTCAGTAGCGATCTCATATAGCTCGAGTTGCGCCCGCTCGCAGCGTGGCTCTATAGGCGGCATCCTTTCTTTCTGCGGCAGCATGACATTCCTCGTCGTACCAACTGTTTTTTTCTTCGGCGGCGATACGTAAGGAACGAGAAATGTTGCTTCATTGCTCATGCATGCCGGAATGTTGAGCAGGAGAGAAAACCTAACCGCTAGAGAAACCTAAGACAGTTAATTCTGAATGGTACACAACCATTTTTTTGCCATACATTTTCGGAAAATTAAGGAAGGATGGAAGAGAGCTCAATGTAATGTGATTTCTCACGTACCAGCTCACATAAGACAGTTTTTGAGCACGCAAAAAATCGAATTAATATGTCATCCGCCTTATAGCCCTGATTTGGTCCCAAAAGATTTCTTTTTGTTCTCGAACATCAAAAATAAAATGCGAACCTTAAAAAAAATGTAGAAGCCTTTAAACAGTTCGTTATAGAGGTTCCCACTTCTGAGTAGCAAAAGTGCTTTGAAAATTGATTCAAGCGAATGTAGAAGGAAAATATTCTTAAAAGCAATAAAGCCATTTTCATTACTATTTCACTGTTTTTCATTACTGACCGCAAAATATTGTGCGAAAGGCAGCCCTAGTGTACTACTTAGGACAGGACTCGGCGCCGTCTTACAAAGCTCGAGTAAACCAATAATGGCTAAAAAACAACGCTCCGAACTTCATAACGTCCACATAGTGGCTCTCAAATTCACCAGACGCGAATCCGATGGATTATTCTCTCTGAGCCATTTTGGAGAGCAAAGGCGGAACAAAAGATTCGCCAGGCGCTGATTCGAGGCGCTGAAAATAGCCATTGTCCGTGAGTGGGCCAAAATATCTGCAAGTCACATTCGGGCAGCTTGCGATTCGTTTCTGGACCGTCTAAAGGCCATAGTTAAGGCAAAAGGTGTTCATATCGAGCAAAAGTAAATTGATTCTTAATTTTGTATTATGTATTTTCACATATCTTTTACTTTGAATTGAATAAAAGTAATTTTCCAAACAAAATGTATGAACTTTTTAATTTTTTACACTTTGAGTTACAATGAAATTCCAAAATTTCAATTCAAATAATTAGTTGCCACATATAAAATTAGCATACATACTCTCTTCTACCCTCTTGAATGCTTACAATATTTTGATGCCATTTTCTTGATTTCGCTCATATCACTTCAACTCATCGCACAAGTTGCTTTTTCGCAATATGCATGCAAGCGTAAGAAAAAGTGAATCTCTCTCCAAACAGCTGTGAATACAATTTCCAATGCTTTTCTAACACCTTCCCGTCCACCCCTTTGCTCATCTCTATCGCAATCAGCATTTGCACGCTAATTTTTCTCACCCACTTTCACATTACGCTGATGATCTATCCACAGTGGCAAATTTCCATATTGCGAGTTAGTTTACGAAAAGGAAAAATATACAACTTTTCCGCTTTTGTTTTTCAATACTCATTTTTATGTTGTTTTATTTATTTTTCTTTCTTTTTTAATGATTTTCCAATGTAAAAAATGCGTAGCATTTGTTGTTTGATTGCAAATCTTCATACTTTTTTCAACTCTGTGCAATTATGTTTGTTTTCGTTGTTTGATACGTTTTCATTGCATTTGATGCTAATCTACATTTTCCATTTCCCATTGTTATTTTGCTGGATAATTTTTCATTGCATTGTTTTAAATTTCACGCCCCGATTTTCTCTTGCCATTAACACCATTTGATATGATTTTTACGCCAGTTTCGTTGTGATATGCGAATTTTTTTTTTTTTTTCTTTTTGCTTTTGTTGGTGTTTTATTTTATATAATTGTTTGCTTTTTATAGTTTGTTTGTTTGTTTATATGTGGTTTGTAAATTTTTTGTAATATTTTTTAATTGTATTATTTGTTTTGAAAACTTAAAGCATTCACTTTGCGGTTGCAGTTTTGTTTGCACTTCAAAGTCTGCGGATATTTCTTCAGTTTTATTTTTCTACTTGGCGAATGGAACATGATATTTTCTGATGGATCAAAAACTGAGACAAGTACATCCTTCGCAGTCGTGGATTCTTCGGGGAACACTGTCTCAGCAGGCATCCTTCCCCATTTTGCGTCTGTTTACACAGCTGAAGCCACAGCAATCCTGAATGGGCTAATCTCTGTTGAAAACTCAAACCATAAAACAATTATATGCACGGACAGCAGATCAACAATAGCGTCAATACTGAATATAAGAAATAAAACGTATGTTATTTCCCAAATTCGCAACAAACTTATCGGCAATAACAACAACATAAAATTAATGTGGGTACCAGGCCACGCAGGTATTAAAGGGAACGAAATAGCGGACGAACGAGCTAAATTGGCCACCATGGAACCGCTCCAAACATTTAACAAGTTTTCGAAAAAAGACTTCAATAAATATGTAGTCAATCACCTGTATAAAAAACAATTGGTTACATGGGGATCTACACAGCACCAATACACTACATTTAATCCAAACAGGCTAAAACCCGAGTATCCATCTTACTGCCGTTGCAATGATGTCAAAATGTTTGTCCGGCTACGGCTTGGGCACACGATTGCAAGCCACTCCTATATATTCAACAGAACTAACCGGCCAAATTGCCAGCACTGCCCTACATCACCACTAACATCAATTCACCTTCTCGACAACTGCACACAATTTTCCACAGTAAGGAGCAATATTTTTGGGGACCAAATCCCATCACCACTATTAAAAAATATATGCTACGAAAATATTATAAAAATGTCAGATTACTTAGCACAGACCGATTTAAAGAAACTTATTTAACTAATTTACCACGACTTTACCTAGCTTGCCTGTAATTAATTCATAATTCTTTTTATAACAAATCAGAGAGCCGAAGGTCCTGGCAGCCAGTGCTCCTATTCTCGTGTTAAAATAATTATATTATTATACCACGTTTGTAAATAAATAAATAAATAAATATTTTTCTTAATTTGAATAAAAAAATCAAAGTTTTAAATGCGGAAAAATCATTATTGGCAGAGCGCCTTCGAGATTAATACAAAAAAAAAAAACATACAGAAATTAACAAATTTTCTATCAACTTTGGGGCTTATTTTTAGACTAAAATAATGGCAGTCATTAATTTTCGTGACAAGTGACATTTGTAGCATACCAGCAAATTGCTACAGCGCGTCCTTAATCGTTTTGGGTGTACAAATATGTAGCGCTTTTGCTTTAATAAGGGCGTGAAAATATAGTTCTAGTTCAACAACCCCAAAATCCTACACGTGTTTTCATGCTACGCTTCCATTGCACCCCACAGGTGTGTGCCAAGAAACTACAAATACAACGCACTAAGAGAACTATTGCGGTAGAACGAAACTGAAGGAAAAGGCAGGTGGAATCGCCAGGCAAAAAGGATTGTTTTTTGGCACATTGTCAATGCAGTTGAATTAATGATTGAAATGGTGATTATATTTAAGCTGGCAGATAGCTAGGCAATTACTAAAATTGCTAAACAAATTAGCTTTAACTTCAAATAAAAGTGGAACTGTGGAAATCAGGGAACTTCTAAAAATAAATTTTTAAATTTTTGGGCAGTTGCTGGCAAGTTCCCCATTCGGCCACGTAATGGGCTATGAGCCTGAGTGTGTCCCTTAGTGGACAACCACTACAACCTAACCTAACCCAAAAAACTAAAATTAAATTAAAAAAAAATGAAATAAAAATTAAATAAAAAATAAATGAAAAGTAAAACATAAAACATAAAAAAATAAAAAAAATAAACAAAAACATATGTTAATAAAAATTAAAAATAATGTACAATATTTTCACATTTTGTATTTTTTTTTTCTTGTTCACTCCACTCGGGAGCATAGGGCTTCAAGAAGACTCAATCTTGCGTTGGTTTCGTTAATCCACGATATTTTGCTTTCTAGCAGGGTAGGTGATTAGCTTGCGCTGCAATATTTTCACATAGTGTTGTGCAATTACTTTTTGGACAAAATAAAACTAACAAATAAGCTTCATTTCTAAAATATTCAATATGCAAAGAAATGTTCCACCCTAATCACGCCTTTATGAAGCACTCATATCGTAAACGCCTTTCACTAAAACATCAAAAACTTCTTAAGTCAATTAAAGAAATAATTTAATTAAATATGGCACAGTAACCTACTGATAAAATTTGCGGGTGGCGCAAAATTAATCATCCTATCGGAAGATTTATAATATTTCCAACAGATTAACTAATTTCCTTATAAGTGTATTTAATATACAAATACATATAAAGGGTGGTGAAAATAGTGGCTAATTTTTATAAATTAAAAAAATTTAACAAAATAATTTTTTTTTAATATATAGATACATATAAAGGGCGGTCAAAACAGTGGCTTATTTTTTTAAATTAAAAAATTTACCAAAATAATTTTTTTTTTAAATATATAGATACATATAAAGAGCGGTCAAAACAGTGGTTTATTTTTTTAAATTAAAAAAATTTACCAAAATATTTATTTTTTTATATTTTTTTAATACACAGATACGTATAAAGGGCGGTCAAAACAGTGGCTTATTTTTTTAAATTAAAAAAATTTACCAAAATATTTTTTTTTAATTTTTTTTTAATACACAGATACATATAAAGGGTGGTCAAAATAGTGGCTTATTTTTTTAATTCAAAAAAACTACGAAAATAATTTTTTTCTTTATATTATTATTTATTTTCTATTTTCCAAAAATTTGGTGACATTTACTGGCTCTACCTCTCGAATAGCTTGCGCGCTCTTCGCCTAAGGACCTGAATTGTTAATGGATTGTCAATTAATGGACTGCGTTAAAACGCAGCTCCGAGGTGGCTAATTGCCATCCTCGAGACAGCTGATTACCGAGCTTGGCGTGCAAGAGATGGATTGTGTGGCATGTCGCGCCATTCTGTTCAAGCTAAAGAACGTCCAAGCCCATATCTTCAATTTCCGGTTATAAGAAATCGTTTGTCATGCCTCTGTAGCGCTCACCGTTGGTCTGAAGACGTTTCCAGCAGTGTTTTCAAAGAAAAATGTCATCTTCTTTGAGGATGTTTTGACATCTCGACGTTGGCGTACGGATTTTACGATCCCCAAATGTGAGGCAGTTTTTCTTGTTATCCTTAGCCAACGAGATGAAATCGCTCAGAGATAATCAAAAATATGATTTTTCGAGCAAAATCTGTGTCCACTTTGAACCGCTGTAAAGCCTAAAGTGCCCAGCGATAGCGGAGCGGATTTTGTTATGCTTTCGATTGCTGAGTCAATTAAACCTGGTAAGTGAATAATGCGAAGTCTTTGAAAACAAAGCTCCTCATAAAAAACAATTTGTCATTCGGACTCGGCTTCAAAACTGGGGGACCAGTTGTTGAAAAACATCCATGATTTTATTTAAGCTTCTTGTTTTCTGTCAAGTTTTAAACAACAAAAAAATACCCTGTATAAAGCCTTGTTGTCTCAAAAACATGATTTTGTACTTTTTTTTGACTGGCGCCAATGGATTGTCAAAGCCTTTTATTTTGAAAGTTTTCATGACAAAGTGTTAGATTTGGGCAGAGTCAAAACAATAAAAAAGAACTATGACTTAAAATAGATTGCCTACACGTAAAGGTCTCATGTGAAAGTCAGTCATTTTAGTGCCCAGAATAGAAGTATTCCCTCTGTACTTTTCTTCTCTTCTCATTACTATACGTGACACAGCAATTGCTTGCCTGCTCGAATCGAAATTGAGTTGTCCTAGAGAAACTTGATATTTGTAGTGCCTCCGAACCTCAAATAGTTTCTGTTTTTTTTTTGGAGCTTATCATCGTCTGCCAAGGGTCGACCACCATCAGAAAAAATATTTCCTATTCCGAGTACTTTGATGTTTCATGACCGAAGTTAAGCTCTAATTCTGATGCCAATTGGCAGACTACAAAACGGCAACTTCCTCCTTTTGAATTATGCGAGAAGTTGAAACTAAGCTGCTAAGGTAATTAGTATCAATTAAATACTCTCTCTTCCTCTTCACTTTAACATCCTTTGGTTGAGTGCACACAGGAATTTATCCCACACTACAACAAATAGCTACATGCATGCAAGAGCTCTCCCCACCTGCTACTATTCTCTAATTCAATTTTTCCTCTTCAATGCAGTTTCTCACCATTATTCTCTTATGTATTATTCCTACTTTAAATGCTAATTATTTTCATATTTCCTATTACAATTTTGCAATTATGCACAACAATTTTATGCGATTATTACAAAAAACAAAAAAAAGTCAATACACTTATGAGTCATAAAAACAAAAGAATTCTTAACCGCCAATTTGTGTTGGAGTTATGTATAAGCGATGTGTATACAATTTTTTATTGCTTTTAATTTTTTGTCGCACAATTTTTGCTCGCACTTGTGCAAAAGTCACTCAGGTGTAGACATCAAATGGCTGGTTGAGTGAACAAAAGTCAACGAAGATGTGCACTGGAACTCGTTTTACGTGACTGTCAGGTGTGGGAAAATTGTGGATGTGCATAAAGAATGCATGTGTATGCATATTTGGGTTGTTATAGACATACATATCTACACATATGGCAAGCAAATATGAATGTATGTACATATATGGAAAATAATTTGTTTGATCAAAGTTTTTTGCGGTAGAAATTGTGTGGAAAAATTAATGATTTTTTTCATAATCCTATTAATATAATAATACAAATGTGAAAGTTTGTATGTTTGTGGACTTGTGGCCGTGAGGCCTTGTGAGTTTGGATGTTTGGATTTTCATTAAATTTTGCACACAGATAGTTTATGATCTGAAATCAAAAATACGCAATTTTTTTAAGAGAGTTGCCACTTGTTGAAAAAGCTAAAATAAATTAAATAGTTCAATCAAATAGTAAAAAGGAAATGCCGTTTAAGAGCACTTAATTTCGAAAATATTTTTGAAGAGGGTTGCGACCTGTAAAAAATTAGTTTGAAGCAAAAGTAAAATATGTTGCCACCTGTGTGAAATTAAATTAAAGTTAAAATAATATAATAAATGATAAATAATAAATAACATGGGAAAGAGATTTTGTAAATTTTTAATTTTGAACATATTTTTTAGTAGGGTTGCCAGCTGTTTAAAAATCAAACACAATAATTACTATTAATAATAAATAATTAAGTATAAGTGTCAAATGAAATAAATTTAAGAAAGCGTTTACTACAAAATATTTTCGGAGATCGTTGCCACCTGTTTGAGAGAGTAAATTCAATTTAATAAATAAGTTAACTGAAATACTACCATATGGGTGTCAAACGAAAGAGGTATAAAAAATATTTATTTTGCAAAGGGTTGCCACCTGTGCGGAATTAAATTCAAGTTAAAATAATATAATAAATTATAAATAAAAATATGGGCATCAAAGAAAAGAGGTTTGAAAAATTCTAATTTCGAATATATTTCTTGGTAGGGTTACCAGCTGTTTAAAAATCAAACTCAATAATTACAAATAAATAATTTAAATAATTAAGTATGAATGCCAAATGAAAAATATTTAAGAAAGCTTATGCTAAAAGATATTTTCGGATATGGTTGCCACCTGCTTGGAAGGATCATTTCAATTTAATAATTAAGTAAACGGAAATACTACCACATGCTACTGGGTGTCAATTATTGGTGAGGGGTGTAAATTATTGTTGATTACTTTTCGAGCAGTGCTGCCATTTGAGTAGAAAAAAAGTTTGTTTTTCGGTTTTCTAATTGGCCGGTTATTCTCAAGCCGGTTATTAGCTAGTTTTATTATGAATTAAAATCAGAAAAATTTTTGTTGAGCATCGAAGTCTTTTTATTTGAAGAAATATGATTAATTACACGATGCCACGAAATGAAACTATTTTTGTTACACATGAGAAAATGGATATACGAACGAAACTAAAGCTCAATAAATTTGCGTTTCTGGTTCTTTTACAGAACGTCTGAATTTTTTTTACAACCTTAAACTTTCAACAAGGATAGTAACAAATGGCAGACCGCAGTGCACACAGTTCTAAGAATTTTTTTTTCATAGATAACCAGTAGCAAATACCTTAAAAAAGTCCTTCAGGGCTCTTATCCTTGAATATCCTAGATGATTTTTATTCAAATCCTTTAACTAAAATATATTTTGTGGATTGTCATATACAGAATCACCAACCAAATTGTATGCCTTTACCTTCATTACTTCAGGATATACAGTGTAGCCTCTCCAAATGGACACCTCCCTTGAGCGGTAATTTTTTTCTCTACGAAATCTTATGTATCGGACACCTTTTGAGTGGACAGCTCTCTTCGACGGACAAAAAGTGACTGACGGTGAGGAGAGCGACGCTCGAGAGAGGTTTCACCGTATATGTACATATATAGCAGACCTTAATCACATTGTACAAGTTAAGAGAAGCTGCTTATAGCGAAGATCCTTAACCCCAAATTGCTACGGAATATCGCGAAATTATTCGTATGAGGTATTTCTTGCAATACATTGATATTCAAGAATAAACAGAGCATGATAGAGCTTCCACACTCAATGTCAGGATGTACACAAATAAAAAAGGCAGGAAAATATTCTCTGCAGTGCTCTGAAGATGGTCAGTGCTGCGGTTGTAGCGGTACGTACACGAATTCTGAGACCGAAGCCTCCGAAAAGTGAATAGGCTTACATTACCAACTATCTCTGCTTTGTAACCAGATCGGAAAGCAACTTGTTGCCAATGATTTTAAAATGATAGTAAAGAGCTTTTCACTAACTCTCCAGAGTTAAGATGGCGGATGGTGAAATTCAACGAGTTGCGATCTTCTTATAGGGCTACCAGTAGCTTTCCGCCACTGAACTAAAACCGGCTAATGTGACCAGTGAGGGCAAAAGCAAATTCCCTGAGGGAAAGTGAATGGACCTTTATGTATGTGTAGATGGCCCAAAACACGATGGCGGAGTTTTATTTGCTTTAACTAATAGCTGCAAAATACGCCCTAAGATTATGTCTCCATAGTTTTGTACCACTCAGGCTAAAGGGAATCAGAATTAATTGTTCTTGCGCTCAAAGAAGACGTCTTAAAAGAGAACGGGTTAAGTACCAACTTCTTTATAAAGAAATTAACCCAAATGGTTATGGAATCAGATCACCAAAAAGCACGTCAATGTGGGTGAACAAATGCCTTAGTTACAAACCAGATCAAACTATTTGCCACGACCTGCAAGATGCCCATCTCTCTTATCTACAGACACTAGTACCAAAAAAAAATCAAAATTGAAAAGAACTTTGATTTGACTACTGAAGCAGACAATTTACAGACAGATATTAAAGAATATACATACATCAGAAGTCTCTTATAACCTTGCTAAGCTCTCGACTACCGAATGCAGTCGTCGGAATTCAACCACCACCCACTGCAGGCGAAGAGTTTCAGCTGCCTCATCAGACCAGCTTAGGTTAGGTTAGGTTAGCCTGGTTGGCATTAAGCCACGCATAGAACTTTTGCTCCCTAGCGATAACAGATCGAGACCGATCTCTATGAATGCTGAAAGTAGACATCATGTAGGATGTCAACGCTTTTAGCGAATCTAAGCAGAGCTGGGAGATCCGCTTTTGAGACGTCCTCCAGACCCTCAAACAGTGGAACTCTCAGGCATTTTAAACGGTTTTTAATAATACCAGACAAACGCACAAAGGTGTTCTAAAGTTTCCTCAACATCCTCTTTGCACTTTCTGCATTTGTCCGTGTTAGCAATCCCTATATTGTACGCATGCGCAGCCAATAGATTATGACCTGTCAGCATACCTATGATAGTCCGCAGTCTTTTCGTGAGAACGTAAGTACGAATTGAGACCAGCGTAATTTTGGCACAATTTCATTACGGATATAGTAGCAGAATCGACCCCGACATACCTAAACAGACCCAATAAATGTCCGGCATGTGAAGGCAATGGCCGCACGAAGCTAACCATCTTTTCACATACTCCCCCAAAAACCCACGCCCTTAACACACGTTTCCCTTTGGGCTCAACCCGTCAAAACAACATGTTTCCTGGGCCTATCGTTAGATGAGTTAAACGAAGACGATCGATGGCTACATCAGAACTTCTAGAACAACAACAACCTTTGATTTGACAGCAATCTACAAGTTCAGCCATCTTGAGAATAACAACTGCACATCACGGGGAGACCAACAACACAAGGTGTCAATAGACTTTCAGGGCCACACTTCGCAGTGAATCAAAATTTGTGCGACTAAGTCAATGAGATGGTCTTAAAATTTCATGAAAAAGTGGAACGTGTGCACTGTACTGTACTTGCAAGCGAAAGCGTAAAAGTTTAGAAGAAAGCTTGTAATGGCTTATGTGGACCATCTGAGTCTAGTGCCCTACTAGTCGCTCATAGCCAAAAGAATGAAAAATTAGCAGGCATACACGAGTGCGTAATTAAAAATATTTCTTTAAAAGCAATCGAATATTAAACCAAATTAATAAATAAACCATTTTAATCGAATTTTTCCTATAACAGTTTTAGTTAAAAGAGCTTAAGAGTAGAACGATTTTAATTAAGTTTTACAATTCAATTAGCTTTCATGTTTTTGAGCAGCCTTGACTTACTGGAGCGTCGGCCAAATGTTATATCGTACAAGACGTTTGTACTACGTACATATGTATGTAACGATGTGTATGCAATGCAATACATATCTACATAAGTGTACCTACACATACAAACCTATGTGCATAACATTCGTGGCTTCGCAGTGCCATGCGTGGTTTTGATTATTATTATTGCTTTTTGTTTTTGTACAAAGCATTTTGCGTTAATTCGTTTAAATAAATTTATTAGGCTTAGACTGCAAATAAATACATTTCAATTAGATTTTTTTAATCGTTATTGAGTTACTATAGTTGCATTTTCATTGAATTACTGAAGCAGCGCGTGGCTTCGTTTATTGAGCACCTTGCCTATTTGAGTTTGTTGGCGGCGAAGCCTCAAATAAACTGAGGGCAATCTGAAGTGGAAGGAAAAGTCCAATGGCAACGCAACTGATTACCACCTCCGTAGGCTGGTAAGCCTGACACATTGCCAAGTATGCAAATATAGGGTGCTGATACGAGGTATGGCAATTAGCCGTTGAAGGCAGGGTCCGGCACTCGAAGTGTAACCCATAAAAAAGGTCATCTATTTGGTTTGGAAAATTACTTTTAAATAAATTCAATTCAAAATAAGAAATGTGTGAAAATAATAGAAATCATTTTTTTAATTTTTAATTAAAAATCAATTTACTTTGACTCGATATGTCGACCTTTTGCCTTGACTATGACCTTAAGACGGTCCAGAAACGAATCGCAAGCTGCCCGAATGTGACTTGCAGGTATTTTGGCCCACTCGCGGACAATGGCTTTTTTCAGCGCCTCGAAACTGGTGAGTCTTTTAGTTCGGACCTCCAAAATGGCCCAAAGGGCTAAACTACAGTCCAGAGTATTGTTTATGAGCGCGCGGAATCACTTTGTCGATAGTAAAGGGGAAAAAAGAACATCAAGGGAGGATTTCAAACGCAATAGTGTGACTGCATTATATTTAGCTGGAAAATCACAACCAGCGATTGTTCGTGAGCTCGAACACCTTAAAGTAAATAAAGTTTTTGTTGGTAGTGAACCAAGAATGGCTAAAAAACAACGTTCCGAACTTCATAGCGTGCTGCGCGAGCGGTTTGCAGTTACTGGAGTGTTTTACACTTCGAGTGCTGAACCCTTTCAATTCTAAAGCACATTCGTTCCACGATTTTTGTGGTAAGTTTATGACCGATCTTCTAAAAGTTGCTTCCAAGAATGGAATTACCCCTGGTAAGCCTCTGAAGTTGGCTTATTCAGCGAAGCGTTTACAACTGCCTTCGCAGTTCCTGCACGCCGCTATGTTGCGTCTTCATGACGGAGAGGAGAAGAGGGTAAGTTTAAATGTGTTTGTATTAACACCGCCCCCTGGACATATAAACCTACTGAAACCGATATGAAGTAAAAGGAGAACTGCATCTGGTGTTCCTATTCGAAGAAAGTATGCCGTTAGCTCCTTTCTTTCTTCCTTCCTTCTGCCAGAAAAATGTGAAACACAGATGGCGCTCAAAGTAGTAAGAAGGCGTTGTTTCTAAGCAACGACAGATGGGCATTCCCAATACTTAGGACGGGTAGCAGCAGGCTAATCGCTTACTATATCAGTAATCAAAATAGATTAACGAAACAAACGCAAGACTGAGTCTTGTCGAGGAGCTATGCTCCTGAGTGGAGTAAACAATGAAAAAAAATGGCGTTAGCTTTCAGGCCACAATGCAGAGATCTAACCACAGACTTGGGCAGCTCGGTAAGATCCTAAAACACTCAGGCCCATTGTATTTCAAGCTCTGGAAAGGGGGTGGATAGTCAAGGAGGGAAGGAGAAAAGTATCAGAGAAAGAGATAGAAAAGAATAGAGACAGAGATAAAGGAAGTTAGTTCTGTGAGAATTTTCCAGACTCTTTGGCAAATCTGTAAATCAGAAAAGTGGTTGCTTCCTAAAGAAGTGTACAGACTTTTTAGGATTAGAGGATTTATAAAGTCAGCAATGCTTCTTTTTAAAAACATGACATTAGGATTATCAGCTAAGAGAACAATATAATCAGCATATAGAAGAAGGCATACATTTATTCCATTAATCAGTAGACCACCTTTCAAACAGTCATGTAGATCATTCAGGTATAATGTGAAGAGCAAAGGTGATAACAGACAACCTAGTTTCCCCCTGTACCGGTTTCAAAGTAATCTGATACTTCCCTTCCTGTCCACACTGCTGTTCTCGTATTCGAATATATATTTTCAATCAGATTTGTTTTTTTGTTGGATAATCCCGTCTGTCGAAGTTTGTAAATTAATGGCCTCTGGGGTACCTTGACGAAAGCCACTTTGAAATCCACAAAGTATGCATACACTTTTTTGTTTTCATTGAATTTTAAATGTATAGGGTGTTTTTTAGAGGTTAGGTTTTCAAGATGAAATAAAACGTATATAATTTAATGTTATGGCCAAGAATTTAGCTTTATTATAAAGATAAGGGTTTGCCATTATGTTTTAAAAATGATACCCATTCAACCAAAAGTGAGCTTCATCGCTGAACAAAATTTTCTTCGATGCGTCGCGCGAACCGAACCATTATTTTCGTAATAAATTTGCACGATTTGCAAACGTTGTTCAGGTGTAAGTCTATTCATTATGAAATGGCAAACAAAACTGAGCATAAGTCAAGTGACAGCTGTCAAAAAGACCATCTACGAAAAAAGTAGTGCCAACTTGAAAACCTAACCTCTAAAAAAAACACCCTATACTATAGATGCAATATTGTATATGTTATCCACCGTTGAGTAGTTTTCTCTAAAGTCGGCTTGAAATTCAGTGAGCATGTAAATGTTTTCTATCCAGTTTGTAAGTCTTGCATTAATCAATCACATTAAAACTTTTGCGATACGGTTGATAAGGAATATTCCTCGATAATTACTTGCTATATTTGCATTTCCTTTTTTTAAGATTAGGAAAACTATTGTTTTAAGTAATGCTTCGTCGATTCTTCCCGTCTCGAAGATGATGTTGTATACTTTCGTTAGCTCCATGATAAATTCTGTTGAGGTAGCCTTTAGTAGCTCATACGGTATTCTGTCTTCTCCAGGCGCTTGGCACTATGTCGCATTGCTATCATTTTGAACACCACTATACAATTATATACAAGGTGGCACAAAATTAATCACACAATTTTGTTTTCGAATAACTTTTTCACTCCTTTTTATTAAAAAACGAAATTATTTTAAAAGATGAAAATCTTTATTTTGACCCTTACGCGCTCCTTTGCTTGCCTGTTTGTGTACTGCAGCTTTCTGGTTCACAAATGTCAAATATGATTTACGTACACCGCCATTTGCAAAAATTATAAGTCTTCCGATAAATAAATAAATAAATAATTGGCGCGGACACTTCTTTTAGGTGTTTGGCCACGCTACTCCTGCTATTTGAGGCGTGCGTCTTGATGTGTTCCGCAAATGTATAGGGTCCGATAGGGTGAGAAATTTTGCGCCACCTTCTACCCAAATTTCTACAATTTTTCTTGCCATTTTTTGAACGGCACATAAATAACCAATTTTTATAAGTATTTTTTTCGTAATTTTTATACTTAGAAGTTGCATGTTCCTGCGGCACCGCGTCCAGATTACTAAAATGTGAGAACGAAGTCAACAAACAGTTGAAACATTTTCAGCTTAAGGCAACACATTCGTTGTGGTTGGTCACAATCATTACTCATCATTAATTTCTCATGCATACGACGGGTAAAACTAGCCTCTAACCATTTAATGATAAGTTAATGATGGGAATTTGTTGTTGCGTTGTGTCAATTAATGTGCATTCAAAGTTCGTTTACTTGTTGCGCTACCTGTCACAAGCTGTTCCACAAGTTCACTTCTACAAATAAAACTTTTTAATGAGCACTTACTGAGGGAAATTTGTTAGAACTGAAATAATGCATTTATAAGCCGATCACTTTTATGTTCTACCCAGCATCTTTGGCGTGCCACAAGCACACAAGTTGCATGTACATGAGGCTCTTCAAGTCGCCTAATGCGAACTTCTTTGTTGCACAAGCTGTCTTGGTGGCTTGCACGAAGCTATTTATTCGGCGTATCTCATTTCAAGTTTACTACTCTAAGCTTATTAACCTGCTGAGCGTTTTAGCAATTGGCAATTGGCAATTGGCAGCAATTTTCAAACGCTTGGAGGCTATTAAATTTGAAATGTTTAAAATAATGATTTTTTTAATTGTTGTCATTAAGTTGGTAGGTACTAAAAGTGTGTACAAAAACAAAGTAAATTTTATAGCTTTTAAGTTGTAAATTGACGCTGATAGCCAAGCGGCAATCAAGGCTAAAGACTCTTTGATAGTGAAATCGAAATTCAGTCGGGGAATGCCTGGCTTTGCTTTTAGCTGCATCTGAATATTCCACTATCAAGCTGGGATGAGTTGCCGACCACAGGAATGTAACAGAAAACTGCAGGCTGGGTAGCGCACCGTAAGTTCTTTCTTCCCCTACCTGCGAGTTATTTTAGCTACCTTCGATCAGCTTTTGCCCAGGTGGGCTTTGACTCAGCGCAGCGCGCGTTGAGCATTGAATTGTAGAGTTGCTGAATTGTTATGTTCTTTAGGCAAAGGGAGCAGCAGAGATGGTTAATGGATCTTCTGGGGATAACAAAGCCCCACACAGCACACTAATAGTGGGAATCCATACGGTGAAACTCAGCAAAAAGATCAACGTAGAATACCCGCTGCAGGAGCTGAATGTACGATAATGAGGTGCAAAAATCTCAACTTCTATTCCTCAGCCATCTGGTTTTTGCAGGGTTCTCAATTTCTATACACACCTGAGGAACTATCAGGCATAGATATTTGCCGAATGCGGAAATTTTTTTATTGACCCGAATAGTCCATTTTCGACCCCTGTGTGGCTCTATGAGGTCCTATGATCCATATAAGAATTAAGGGATCAAATATATATGTAAATAAACGAAGGCGATTCAATAAATACCCGAGGAAAAAATGCGAGGAGATAAAGGCAAAGTTGGATGCTGTCAATGGGGGCGTTTCTCCATCTATAACCACAGTCAGATATTGGTTCAACGAATTTTAACGTGGGCAAACATTCGCTTTTGATGAGGAGCGTTCGGCAGACGTGGTTACCGAAGAAATTATTCAAAAAATCCACGACATGATTCTCGCTGAACGACAAACGAAAGTGTGCGAGGTAACAGAGGTCATAGGTTGGTCGACCGGAACGGTAATTAATAGTTCACGTGATAAGTTGGCGATTAAAATATGATCGGCCCGATGGGTGCGGCGATTGCTCACGATGGGAAACAAGCGGATGTGGCTATTAACTTCGAAGCACTGTTTGAAGCAATTTAACCGAGATCCGAAGGAATTTTTGCGTCGAGTTGTCACCTGAATTCTTCATTACACACCAGAAACTAAGCAACAATCAAAACAATGGATTCCTCCCGGTGAATCTGCTCCAGTCCCATCAGCCGGAAAGTCCCATTGGCGACGATTTTTTGGGATGCGAACGGCACCATCCTCGGGATTTGTTTAGAAAAAGGAAGAACGATCACGATCACAATACTACAGAGAGTTGTTGGACCGCTTTCACAAACAATTGAAGGAGACACGGCCGCATTTGGCAAAACAGAAGGTACTGCTTCCCCACGACAATGCACCAGCACATTCATCCGGAGGTCTTGGCACCAAACTGCATGAACTGCGTTATGAATTGCTGCCGCACCCCGCGCATTCACCAGATCTGGCTCTTTACGACTTTTTCTTGTTCCCTAACATGAAGAAATGGCTTGCGGGAAAAAAATGTAGTTCAAACGAGGAAGTCAACGCCGAGACAGAGGCGTATTTTGGAGAGTTCGACAAATCCTATTTTTGGATGGGTTAAAAAAGTGACCGGAGCGTGGGGAGAAGTATATCTTTCTGAAAGGGGACTATGTTGAAAAATAAAAACAAAACTTTTGAAAAAATAGTGTCTTCATTTCCCTCGTATTTGCAAAATAACTACACTAAAATTTTTTCTTCAGCTATCCAAAGCGACTTAGCTCTGTCCTAAACGCGAATTTACGCGCTTTGATACAAAAACAATATCAGTTCGCATTCAAAAACGATAAGTTAAGAAGAATGCAGTTAAGCGTAAGCTGTCGTTGAAGCTCAGTGGAAACAGGCCATAAGTTTGCCTCTTGCGGTTAGCCATCCAACCTAGCTCAAATTAACCCATGTCAGTTATAAGGAATTCTTAGAAAAATCGCGCCAAAAAATTTCCGATATCACTTTGAATAAAATCATGTTTTATAAAATACAGAAAATAAAGTAAAAATTATACACCAATACATAAATATGTGAAATTTTGAAGCTGCCGCATAAAAATGCGTCACCACGAAATGAAAGAAGCCACACAAACTGGTATCTGCCACACAAAACATAAAAGCAAAAAACATTTCTATCAGCGCTCGGGCAACCAAACAATAATTTTCCAGCTACCACGCAACCGTCACACTTTCGTGCCATCACCAGGCCATGTTCAACAAAACAGCTACATAGTCGCGACGGGTTTCAGCAGCGCATGCGCGCACATTCGCATTCCTAAGTCATGACGCTCACAAGCATTGGTGACGTTGCTGGAGTTGTGGTTTATGTCGGCTCAAACCGCACACTCACACACAGAAATTGTGGTGGCAAATGCACGAAGCAAGACAAAAAAGCAAAAATAAATAAAAAAAAATGTGTTACATTGCCACAACAGCAACAAAATGCATGGCAACCAAGTACATGCAACAGCCTGTTGAGCCCGGCTAACGCAATCAACGTCGTCGTTACCCTCATCACCACCATCATCAGTTATTGCAAGCCCTGCAACCTCTGCGCAACGCGACAAATTCGAACCAACGAAGCGTGTAGACCTACGGGAAAAAGTCCGTTGTTAACTGATTCTTTGAATGCGGCTCTTGATGTGTTGCTCGGCGAGGGGAGTTCGTGCGGTTCCCGCTCAATTCCGACAAAACTTTGCACTTGAGCAAAGCGATCTTTTTGTTGGCTTAGCAGTTCGATAACTTCACTCAGCCTCTTTGCCTACTCTTTGCTTTGCTGTTATGTATTTTTTTTCGTGAAACATTTAAATTTTTCCTTGACTCTTCTCACAATTTAAATGTTCTTTCTTAGTCTTGCCAACCGGTTTTGGACTACACACAACAAAAGTATAGTCAGGCAAAATGAAAGCTGGCAAACGGCAAAAGCAAAACATAAGGGCCAAGCTGCCATGACTCTGGCTTGAGA
The DNA here is from genome assembly GCA_037575425.1 of Anastrepha fraterculus. Taxonomy (NCBI): domain Eukaryota; kingdom Metazoa; phylum Arthropoda; class Insecta; order Diptera; family Tephritidae; genus Anastrepha; species Anastrepha fraterculus. Next base: position 795 of record JAYXIM010020480.1, on the reverse strand, counting down.
AGTTTTGTGTCTTCTGTTATTGCTTTGCTTGTGGCTCAGCAGCCTTAACTCTTTATACTAGATTGAAGCATGAGGAAGAGGAGTGGCGCACAAAATTCGCTATGCAATGGCGAATTAATGGTTTTGTTCTAAATTCCAATGAGCTGCACGCTGCGGGGCAGTTCTTCAGCAAGCATGGAAAAGTAACGAATTAAATAGGGAAGATATTTTCTTATTTAATTTTTATAATAAAGGGTGATGGATTGGAGGTACCTTTTCAAATAGGGGGATCACGCGTGACTATTGTCAAACTAAATACATCATTTTTTTCAGTATTCATTGACATTTCTTCACGGAAAGACTTACGCCTGGGCAACGTTTACAAATCGTACAATTGAAGTAGGAAAATCGACGCTCTGTGAAAAGTTTTCATCGCGCGCTCAGGCCAACTTATGGGTGCTCAGCGATGAGACCCATTTTTGGCTTGATGGCTACATCAATAAGCAAACTTTCCGTATTTGGGCTGAAGAGCAACCCGAAGCCATTCAAGAACAGCCATTACATCCATTGAAAAGAACCGTTTGGTGCGGCCTATGGAGGAATCATCGGCTGATATTTCTTCAAAGACAAGACTGGTGTTAATGTAATAGTGAATGGCGAACGATATCGCGCCATCTCAAACAACTTTTTGAAGTCGCAAATTGAAGCCCGTGATCTCCACAAATTTTGGTTCCAACAAGACGGCGTTACTTGCCATACAACCCATGAAAGAATGAATTTACTGCGTCGTCGTTTTGGTGAGCAATTTAGCTCTCT
>JAYXIM010020464.1:0-27946 GCA_037575425.1 Anastrepha fraterculus | reverse complement strand
AAAAATATTACCACTGGAGTCCTATTCAAATGCGGTACCACAACTATTGATTGGTTTGAACAACGGTGCCTTGGGATCTCCGATGAAATCTTTATATGACCCCGAAAATTAGCCAATAGCAGAGAAGTTCAAACTCGGATGGATATTGAAAAGACATGCGTGAAATACCAGCCATACGGGTACACACCCATTCTTTCACATTTGCGACTGCTCTGCACAGGCTGAACTTGTTCAAATTATAAAACCGATAGTTTAGGCATGTCAAGGGTCCATCTTCGCCCTTGTGCTTCGCAGTGTATAATAGAAAATCACTACGTCGACGACATGTTAGTTAGTGTAGATACTGAAGTAGAAGCTATTAAATTACCGAGAGATGTGCGTCACGTTCATACGAGAAATTTTTGTCGGATTCAAGTCGTGTGCTACCTGTCTTAAATGGAAGTTCCACTGACGCACTATATCTCGATTTTGAGAAGGACCTATCAACTGAGAATGAATACAAGCGCGAATTTTTGAGCTTGGTTATGATTATGTATATACTACCCAATTGGACTGATCGGTTTCTACGTGATATATGCCAAAGCTATTTTGCAAGAAATAGGCGGCTGGAACGAACAAATTTACAAAATGGCTGCGGTGGCTTAAGCTTATTCCACAAATAGAGAATTTAAGGAATGAGCGCGCCAAAATTTACGATACACATACAATAGAGCTACATGCCTTTGTCGACGCTAGTGAAAGAAGCTATGCTGCTGTATGCTACCTATGATACTCATGGTAGTACAATTGACTGTATGAGGAGGGCCAGTAAAACAAGAGTGGCTCCGGTAAAATTAATGTCCATACCACGTCTGTAAATAAGGGCAGCACTGTAGGGAGCTCGTCTTGTCAAGCATATCATCGAATCGCATTCTATCTACATTGACAGTTGCGTATACTTATCAGATTCACGAATACTATTAGCGTGGCTGTATGCCAATCATCAGCGCTATATACAGTTTGAGGCTTTCCGAGTCAGAAAAATTCTAGAACTTACCAGCGTCAGTGAGTGACGCTGGGCTCCAACTGCGGTAAACATTGCTGACGAAGTCACCAAATAGAACGGTTATCCAATGGCTGTTTAGAGGACCATTCTTTCTATACATTCCGCGTGACGAATAGCCCTGAAAAGTACTTCAACAGAAGAACTCCGTCCTCAGTTTATTGGTGCTAATTATTTACTTCAGCACAACTTCTTATTGCGCTCAAGCCTGAGAGATTTTCTACATGGGACCGCCTCCTTCGAGAAACCGCCATGACCTTGCAATGTGCTCGTATTTGGTTAAGCGTAGTCCGAGATAATCATGTCTTAAGCAGCGTCCCAAATACCGACGATTTTCGTAAAGCAGGAAACTATCTTTAGAGGAAAGCCCAGCATGACTTTTTCAATGATTCAATAGCATCTTTGTCGGTTAGAAAGGCCGTTGCCAAACTTAGAAAAATATTCAAATTATCACCCTATCTATGGGTATGGGTGTGAAAATAAGTTTCCGTCCTTTTTAGCCAAAGTTACGAATTATTTAAACAATTAAATAACACATGATATTGTGTGAAGTATATGACATCGGAAGCTACAACTTTACTTTACCTTCAGCCAGCATACGGATTCCTCTGACGAAAAATTCGAGTTCTTCTTACTTCATCCATTCATTGAACCTGTTTGCGATGCTCTCGTAAGAGGCGAACCGCTCTTCAATAAGGGCTGACTGCATTGATCGTAACAGATGGTAGTCCGAAGGGCAATGTCTGGAAAATACGGCGGGTGGAGCAAGATTTCCCAATTCAGTCCCTCTAAATATATCTGGGCCGATTTAGCAACGTGTGGCCTGGCGTTGCCATGCAGCATAATCAGTTTGTCATGTCTACCGTTCCATTCCGACCGCTTTTCTTTGAGAGCTCGATTCAAACGCATTACCTACGGTAACGATCACCAGTGATGGTTTTAGATGGTTTAAGGAGTTCATAATAGATGTCACTCTTCTGATAACCTGATACCGACATAGCCTTTCATGCATGAGTATTTGTTTTCGCAGTCGATGGACCTGGTTCACCTGACAGGCTCCAACATTTTCGACGTGTAGGGTAATCATAATTGAACCATTTTTCATCGCCAGTGACGATGCTATGCAAAAAACCCTTTCTTTTCTGCCGTCCAAGAAGCATTTCACACGTCACCAAACGATATCCCTCTCCTTCAATTGATGTGGCACCCAGTTACCTGCTTTCTGGACCATTTCCATCGCGTACAAATGTTTAACGACGGTTGATCTGTCAACATCCAACTTTTTAGACATATCATCAAGGGTTCGACATTCGGCTTCATCCAATAACACTGTGGTACAAAAAAAAAGTTGCAAAAAAACTTTGGATCGGACATGGTAAGGGTTGTAGCTTATGAAAAACTGAAAAGAATGGTATAGGAGAAATTTCCAATACACCCCCAAAATCTCATTTTATGGCCATAAAACCGTTTTTCAGTAAGTTGATGTGAAGAATAACTCCTAACTTCGCCAATTTCCATCCGATTTCGAATTTGCTTTTTTAGTTCGAAAGAACAAAAACAAGCCTTTTTGACAGTGTGTTAACATTTTTTCTGAAATGACAACTGACGAGACTGTAGACGGAAGTATTTGGAATTTTTTTATTTTTTCTCTATTTTTTCAACTTTGACATAATTTTTACGATATTATCCGATATTGTGGTTTTTTTAGTACCCTACTGTGTTAGTAAATTTAATTTTGCGTCAAATGAGCTATATTTGACTGTAATTGAATTAAAATTAGTAGAGTTGTGCGAGTTTTTTTTTTTTTACTAATTTGGAATGTTGGTATAGCTTACGCTAAATGGGAATAAGGACGTGTTTTGACGCGTTATTATAGATACGTAATATTTATTGGAGTGTATATGTGTACATAAGAGTACACTGTACTGCATACAACAGAACTGGTTAGAACTTACGAAAATATCTGACATATTATAGCACTTTTTTTTCAATAGAAATATGAAAAAGCTCCCAAGTGTACCAAAGTTCACACTGTACATTGATTAACAAAAGAAATTTGTTATTATAATTTAACCTTATTAAAACGTCAAAGTTTTATTGTTTGTTTCATTGAAATTCAAAAGATATAAATCAGAACGTTGCCAGAAAAGTCAAATTTCTCAATATTCTCCGATGATATGGCATCATCAGCCTTATCATAAACCAGATGATTGTTATTTTTGTAAAACGGCCGTAAACGGTCATCATTATAAAACTCGAAAGCACATAAAGTATGCTGATGTTGCAACTGTTAAGAACCCCGTAGTCTTGGACGATATGATTGACTCAACTGCAGGTCGTGAACTGAAGGAAGTTCAACTCATTGCTGATGATGATCAAACTGATAACAATAAACCTGATGCTGAAGAGTACTTTCCGTCTCGTTGTAAGTCTTCAGAACGACACATTGTATCAAATTCAGATTTTCAGGATCCTTCTCGTGATTTACTTCTATCGGGAAGACAATCTGAAACGCTCGCTTCTCGATTTAAACAATGGAATTTAGTTGATGACGACTTCAGATGAATGATGATGATCGAATTTCTTACAGAGAAGTATTCAAAACTGATGAAGAAATGACAAATGTACCGTACCATACTAAACTCCAAAGGGCCGTTTCCAATGCATTTTTAAGTTTGGAACCAGTGCCGTTGTGTACTGCACCGTACCATACCGTACAGTGCTGCACTGCACAATACTCCAATAAATATTATGCGTTTATAATGACACTTGTTATTATTTTCATGCTTCGAAACGCATACCAAATCTCGTAGTAAAAAAAAGAAAAAATCTTAAAACCCACACAACTCTATTAATTTTAATTCAATTACAGTCAAATATAGCTCATTCGACGCAAAATTAAATTTACTATAACAGTAGTGTGCTAAAAAAAATCCTCAATATCGGATAATATCGTAAAAATTATGTCAAAGTTGAAAAAATAGAGAAAAAATAAAAAAATTCCAAATACTTCCGTCTACAGTCTCGTCAGTTGTCATTTCAGAAAAAATGTTAACACACTGTCAAAAAGGCTTGTTTTTGTTCTTTCGAACTAAAAAAGCAAATTCGAAATCGGATGGAAATTGGCGAAGTTAGGAGTTATTCTTCACATCAACCTACTGAAAAACGGTTTTATGGCCATAAAATGAGATTTTGGGGGTGTATTGGAAATTTCTCCTATACCATTCTTTTCAGTTTTTCATAAGCTACAACCCTCACCATGTCCGATCCAAAGTTTTTTTGCAACTTTTGTTTTTGTACCACAGTGTAATGGTTGTAGTTGAGTGATTTTTATCAGTCACAACGAAATTGTCACTTTGGAAGCTTCGAAACCACTCTTTACAAGTTGTATTTGATGAAGCGTGAGTACCGCAAATATTGATCAATGTGTCGTATATTGAGGTAATAATGAAGCATGACTTTCCGCAATGCTGTTTTTCGGGACGAACGTAGAAATTTTTACGTCAGATAAAAAGGATCTTTACGCTTCAAACGAATATCAACTACTGCGATCGAGACCTCACATATACACCATCAAATCACTAACATATTACTAGAGCGAACAAAAAAATAGTATCAGCAGCGGCACCTCTTTTACGAGGGCGAAAACTTATTCCCATACCGTAGATTACTACGATGCCTTCCGAATAGATGACCGAGTTAAGATAATAGGGCAAACGGACTAAGTTATGCTTCCTCACAGTCACCATAGTATGTACCTGATTATAAGGCACTTTCAAATTTAGTAAATAAATTTATTACGGATTTAAAAAAATTGAATTTTACCAGTATTAATGCAGATGAAATGAGATTACGTAAGAATACTTCAATTGTACATATTATTGGTCTTTCTACAGAAGGTTGGTGGAGTTTAAAAATTATCGGCCCGCAAAGACTGGAGCCTACAGTTTTATACTGATATTCAGCCTACTTGTGATAAGATTAAACTCTTAATATGTATAACATAGTAATATCTGTACAGAGTGGGTCATCTAACGTTTGAAACAGCGCGGTAGCTAATGAACATTTTAAAACGGCTAATAACGTAATTGTTTTTTAGTTTCAGAAGGGAATCACCTATTTGACAATGAAATTTTTAATATTTTCCAATTTTGTTTAAGCGTATATCATAAGCTGCAGATGTTAACCTAACTTTCTGCTTTAATACCAATATATTGTATTTAGAATATTAAGAACTATCATTAGTTCAAGTTTCAATCGTTTGACGGCCACCCTTAATTTAACTTAGTGTTGACTATCACTTCAGCTGTGTGATTTTACTTTTCACTATGACCTTTCCAGGAGAACGGCTCATTATGTACAGTATGACGAGGATGCTTTCCCAAGAAATCGACATGTTCAGTAAAGTAAGTCAAATAAATAAACGAGATACACCACAAAAAGTAAAAAACATTTTTTAAGTATTTCGAAGACAGAAAATTCTTGCTTTTATTCTTTAAAATCTGGGATTTTTCCCAAAATTAAATGTTATTTGTTAATAAAGTTTGTTTTACATTATATTATATTATTATTTATGCCATTCATTTAGTTCATGTCCATATATATTGTAATAACATATGAAAGGCGGAGCAAATACAAATTTCTTTAACTCGTCAACATCGGGAATAGGTTATGTTAGGTTAGGTAGTGATGGTTGCCCAGAGAGTGGTCCCACTTGGACGAAGAAGTTTGGTTCATCCTTTGTGATACCATTGCAAGAGGGGAAAAAGAGGTGAAGGAAAAAAGAGGACGAAAGGGAAAGGGATGGGGAAGGTTTTGTGTTTGTGGACTACGAACGGTGACTAATCTGCGGTTGTGTTAACCTCTTTATGCTGCTGATGAAGTTCATCAGATTTTTGTTTTCAATACCTGCTATATCAGCAGGCGCAGAAAAGAAGTGAGAACCAAGATGCTTGAATCTTAGTCCCGCGGGAGCTGATCAGCTGAAGAGCAGGTGCTGAGATGAGTCCACCTCATCCTCCATACAGTCTCACGGCATGTGTACCTCGCGGACAGTGCCCCGTGATGATGCCCACGAAATTTTAGAGATGACATTTTGTCATTCCCAGGATATCCCTCGAACGCCTCCTATCCAAACGTGGCCAGAAGGACTTCGCGACCCTACACGTTCGTGTACTTGCCCAGCGTTCGCTGAGTTGGTGCATAGCCCATCCTTCCAGGAGTAGAGCGCAGGTTGTCAAGGGGATCCCGATCCTCTCCTTTCGCGGGCACATTGCCTCACAGGTCCCCTGTCTGGCCAGCTCGTCGGCTTCGCAGTTTCCTGCAATGTCACTGTGACCAGGTACCCAAATTATCTTTATATCGAAGAATTCTGATGCAATCGAGAGTGAGACCAGGCATTCCCTGACCAGTTTCGAATGCACCATCATATAGCCTATGGCCCCAATTACCGCTTGGCTATCGGAGTAAATATTTACCTTCTTAACAGTTATTACGCACGTAAGTAGCCAGTCAGCTACTTCTTTAATTGCGGCCACCTCTGCTTGGAACACACTGCAGTGATCCGGTAGCCTGAATTTGAGTTTGATGGGGAGCTCTTTGCAGAATACTCCCCCTCCAACCTTACCGTCCAGCTTCGAGCCATCCATGAACAGGTAAACTAGGCCCTGTCCCCAAGTGTTGCCACCGGTCCCCTCCTCCCTTCATGGAATGTGGGTGGAGAAAGTTGCGCTGGGACTAAGCGAGGGCACACACTGGTCCGTCAAGGAGGAGATGAACTCAAAGTTTCTGGGGACGCTTGAGTGGCCATATGTGAGATTGAGCTTATAGCCCAAGCCCCTCAGTCTGATTGCGGTACGTGCAGCGGCAATTCTGCCTACGATGTCTATAGGTACCACATTTAACATTACATTAAGTGCCAGGGAAGGAGCAGTTCGAAGCACTCTACTGATTCCAATGAGTGCAGACCTCTGAACTCTCTCTAGCTTTTTAACATATGTCGCCCTCTCCAGTGAGTTCCGCCTGACAACGACTGCATATAACAGGATTTATTATGGTGAGAGCCCCATCTTTTGCCAATTGCGCCCTTGCATCCATACAAGGCGATTGTTGCCTTCCTTACTCTCTCCTCAATGTTGGGCTTTCACGTTAGCTTACTGTCAAGGATTAGACCTAGGTACTTCGCCTTGCCAGAGAGTTCCAACGGAGCGCCCCCATCGAGGGAAGTTGAGCTCTAGGTATTTTATATTTCCTCGTGAAAAGGACGGGCTCCGTCTTAAGAGGATTCACCGAACAACTACGTTCAGATATCCCTGCATTAAATCGTACAGGGTATCTATAAACTTTCCTCTAACAATTAATGCCCCATCATCGGCGTAGGCAATCACCCTACAGCCCCTCCTCACCAGCTCCTCCAGCAAGTCATTGATAACAATGATTCAGAGAAATGGTGAGAGAACACTGCCTTGCGGCGGAGAGAGACTCCGCCCCACTCTGCGACGACCGTTCTGTCGCTAAGAATTCTGTAGATGAACCTGGAAAGGTCGGCTTCAACCCCCAGCTTTCCCAGAGATTTAGTGATTGCCTCCAGGAGAACGTTATTAAAAGCCCCCTTAATGTCGAGGAAGGCGCCAACTGCGAGTTCTTTCTGATACAGAGATTGCTCAATATCCTTAACAATTGTGTGCAGGGCAGATTCCACTGATCTCCCTTACAGTAAGCATGTTGGGTGTGCGACAAACGCCCCCGAGGAATTTCGCTTTTTATGTGTAGGTCAATCAGCCTCTCAAGGGGTTTCAGCAAAAAAGATGGGAGGCTGATTGGCCTAAAATCCTTAGGATTCACCGATAAGCCGCATGACTGGTCTGTTCGTTCTCCTCAGATTCCTGTAGGAGGGTGTTTTCGGACGGGTTTCAGTGAGAGAAAATTGAATATACCTGTGATCCGAGAAGGAGTGGGTGTTAAGCACCCTCCAATCGGAAATTCGGTTTAACAGTGAGGAGGAGGCCAGGGTAAGATCCAGCCCCTCTTCCCTGGTTGCAGTAAAGAAAGTGGGGCCTTACCGCTATTGCAAATAAACAAATCTTCGTTTAAAATAGAATCAAAAAGTTACTCACCTCTTGCATTTACGTTGGACTTCAGCAACAGGTGTGGTGGGAGTTTGCGTCCGTCCCTACAATAACGCCGGTTTTCTTGCACTTCGCTTCAGCCAGAGCTTCCCCTTAGTACCCTCATGAAGACGGCGGAGACGGCGGACGTTACCCTCTTCCATTTCTCCCTGGAAGTAGCGCCGTCCTCCCTACCACTGTCCATGACCCCAAGAGTGATGTAGCTTGCCAGTTTAGCGACTTCGCTTAATGATTTGGGCAGACCGGCATCAGTCCTGGGTCTCTTTTCGAGGGAGACTTCCTCCTCCTGGGATCGCTTCCTCTTTACCCCCAAATCCACTTGTGGTGCACCCACTCCGTTTCCTCTGCTTTCTTCTGCCCCACGCAGAACCTTCCTGGCCCACTCAAGCGTCTGAGAATGTTTCTCAGATAGCTGAGAAGCATTTTGGTCGTCGTATCGTTCCAGAATTTTGGTAGCAAGACCGTGCGCTTTGCCCTGCTTGCTGTTTAAGCTTATCAGGGGGTCGCCGAATAGGCAACCCCGAAGCCCTCGGAAAACTGAGGGAGGACCCCTTACTGGTACTGGCCACCCCATCCAGCACCGCTAAATTTGGAAACGCAGACGGTTCCGCCTGCAGTCCCCTACATACCATAAGCGCGTTCTCGCTTGTGACCCCCACGTTCTTGCTGGAAGTGGGTTCCGACTTCCCCTCAGTGTCCCGTTTGTGTTCTACCCGACTAGTTGATTCCGACATTTTTCTGCCACTAAGAGCTTCAGCCCTCGGGGTTGTACCCCACGGGAATTTGCGAGGAGGCGATTTCGCCCCTCCTCTCTTACGAGAGATGATTTTAAGACACGGCTCCGAGTTCCCGCTACCACCTGAAGTTCTTGGTGTTTGTTTTGTTGTGCTTGTTGTGTTCGTATTCATGTTTTATTTTAAGTGGGTCCCCACTCGATGCCGCTATCGTAAGCCCGTAAAGTGTAGTCGTCCCTTAGAGGTCCCATGGTTGTCTATGCCGCGGCAGGCATCGCCACCACCAACCTAATGGCTAATGGTTTGGAACGGTACTGCGAGGCCTGCTGTTTTAATGGGGCAGGAGCGGTCACGGCATTAGCCCACCAGCCATTTCTGTTAAGTTTCACCCTAACATACTCAGGTGGGAGCATGCCGCAACCACCAGCACAGGAGTCAGAAAAATTCTAGGACGTAAAAGAAGTAGGATTAGTCCAAAGACGAATGCAGGGGTCGTCACCGTTCAGGTTATCAAAAAATGGCCGTTAAGGCCGCAGATCATTTAACGCTATCCAGGGTGCACCACGCGGAGGCGATCTGCCTTACACCCTATCGGGAATAGAACCCGTGTATATATTTTTATGATTTTTTGTACAGTAGCTACTTCTGCCTTCTACATGATACAAATAATTTTAAAAAATTTCTCCCAGGCTATACTGTATAAAGTACAACCGGCATTACTATGTATATACATTTTCTTCATTTAATATAATAAGTACTGGTTTAAACAAAGCACACGATTTTATTTTTGTTTTATTATAAGCACGCAGGATATGTGTTTGTATGTGCATAAGAGTGCGTCGCCAAAAATATGCTATTTTTTCTACGGGATTGTAAAATCTATTATATTTATTTTAAGACTTCTGTAAATTTACAATATATTTCGGAAAAATAAAATATTTACGTAAACTTACCTATTTAATATCTTGAAAAATAAACGCATTCTTGTCACAAATTTTTGTTTTACAAATATCACTATTTTGATCACAAATAAACCTCATCAAATTATTTTGAGTCAGTTAGTAGGTCTAGCTCGGGGAAACTGGTGATCAGATGAGGATTTTCTGCATTAATAGTTTCACTATCATCACACAATAGAGTATTAACACTGCGTCAAGACCTCTAAAATAATTTTGGCCACGAAAAGCAATTTTCTTTGTAGTAATACATTTACTATGTAGACACATTATGCCGGCTGTACTTTAAAAAGTACACTAAACTTTCGCGCATATCAAATAAAATATAAACCATCTTGCAAAAAAATCTTAGATAAAGTTTATTAACTATTGTCTTCCGGGACACTAAGAATGTTATTTAAATCACTTTTTATTCTTTACAAACATGCACTGCTTAAAAGACGGCACCTTTGATTTTGCATTGCTTTGTCATAGCTTACATGTCGCATTGTATGGTAGTATAAAAAATTTAAAGTCTAGATCGGACTTTCTATTAAACTTCAGAGTGGCCACTCAGAAAAATTGATAATAGTTTGCCCGTTAAAATTTTGGAAAAGCATCTCATTTTTCTGTACTTTATTAAGTACAAATGGCGGAAATAGGCTAAATAAAATAAAAGAATAATTCTTGGCTTTCTTCATTTCATTTTCTATTCTTATATACAACTTGAAGGTTTGAACCATTTCTGGGTTGCCAACAATCACATCAAGCAGTCACTCTATGCCTATATATTAGATGTTTAAAAGTCAGGTGCGGAGTTCTCAATCCCCATTTGGTGCAATTATACAAGATGTATTTTGAACAAGCTTGTTGTCCAACTCGAGTTGTTCTGAGGCAAAACTAAGGAAACGATAACGAAAGGTATATGCATTTACTTTCAATTCTTAATGCAATTGGAATTGGTAATCGTCTCCCCAAAACTTTCACTACTCCGAGTGATTTGCACAATCTGCGCACATCGCGCAGTAGTACTATTGTATTATCCATGATTAAACCTCAATATTCACTCATAACGGCTGTCAAGCAACAAAGATGTATAATCGACACTAAAAATTATGCTATTCAATGACACATGCTGGTTAAAAAAGTTCGTGGAGTCTGTTTCGTAGTTTTCTCATAACAATATCTTAAATAATAATAATCGTATATAAAATAATGTCATACTATCTAATTTAGCGAATTACGTCGAAGTAAACAACACAAAACAACCGACTTAAGTTGATACAATTGATTTGAAAGCGTTTAACTATATGCGACCCGATTATTTACACATTTTGGAGTAGTAGAATACAATTATTCTTATATATTGCTATATATACATATAATTGGCACGTATACCCTCGTTGGGTGTTTGGCCGAGCTCCTCCTCCTACATGTGGCGTGCGCCTTGATGTTGTTCCACAAATGAAGGGACCTACAGTTTCAAGCCGACACCGAATGGCAGATATTTTTATGAAGAGCTTTTTCATCGCAGAAATACACTCGGAGGTTTGCCATGCCATTGCCTGTCGAGGAGCAGCCGCTAATAGAAAAAATGTTTCTTCATTTGGGCCGTTCACAGAGATTCGAAATTTTTTTTTTTCTTTTGTCGGGATAACTAGCAAGTGCGGCAGTCAGACATTAATTAACTCTATTGTACTACACTTGGTTTCCCTTTTAAATTTCTTCAAATTTACCCGATCTTCGAAGAAATCTGAGTAGATCTTGTGGTGCGAAGGAGCCACAGGAAGTGGTCCGCCGTCTCATCCTCCTCTTCACAAGCTGGGTAGAGTACACTGTCTGAGATGCCTACCTTTTCCATGTGCTTCGTCCACAGAAAGTGGCCCGTCATCAGTCCAACCAGCCGTCTCCACTCCCTTCTGCTTAGTGACAGGAGGGCTTGCGACAGTCGGTCGGATATGACAGATAACATCAGTTTAGTCCTTAGTCACTGCCGTGACTTTGATGGCTGGAGGGAGTGGCAAAATGGGCTCTGGGCCAAAGAAGTTGGCCTCAGAGCCCATCCTAGATAAGGAGTTAGAGATCTCGTTACCCACGTTAGCATCAGGCTATTATGTCTACCGACATAGTTCAGCCTGGATTTGCCGGACTCGCTACCCCTGATGTGGTTGCGGGTCTGTCTAAGGCCATGAGCTCAGCTTGATTGTCGCTGCAGACACATATAGATCAGCCTCTCCATTTGTTTTCCACAACAAAGTTCATCGCTTCTTGAACTGCATACACCTCCGCTTAAAACACAGATGCATGCATCCCAAAAACAAAGTGCAGTTTTGTCCTGCTGGATTCCACGTAGACCCCAGAGCCGGGCCGTACTCGATCCTGGAGCCATCCGTGAAAATGCGAAAACAGAGTTTGCCCGGCTCATTTTCAGAATTTGACGACAACTGAGCCTCTGGCAGTACCACACTGTATCTCTTTTCAAGTAGGACTCTTGATCCATGCCTCTCCTTGGATCAAAGCATCACAGGACCTCGCTAGGAGATAGAGCCCACGTTTTCCTAAAGACACCTTTGCACTGCCAGAAAGCTGTCAATGCTTTGGATGTCTTTGTTTCAACGTGTGACTTCCAAAGAAGTTTACTATCGAGGAGTACTCCAAGATATTTGATTTCTTTGGATAGCTGGACTGTGACTCCTTTTACCTTAGGCAGAACGAGTTCATCAAGCATCCTTCTTCTGATAAAGAGGACAACACCCAAGTGTCAATCATATCCAGAGTTTTCTGCACTTTTCTACAGATGTTCATAAGGGAAGGGTCCATTATCAGACGGACAACGTCGTCCACATATGCTTGTGTGTAGACTCCAGCATCATTTAAGGTGGTGTGTAGAGGATCGATCACCATGCACCAGAGCAATGGAGACAGCACACCACCTTGGGGGCAGCCTCTGTTAATCCCCGACGACACCAGCATATCCTCCTCCACCCGCACCGTGATGATTCTTTGGGCTAGTATTGAACGAATCCAATTCACCAGTACCCGGTCTACACCATGTCTACTGGCAGAGCTGCACATACTGTCGAAATTAGCATTATCTATATCCAAAAAGATGCCCATAGCGAAGTCTCTCCTGTCAATGGCTATGTTCTATGCTAGCAACAAGATGCTGCAGTGCCGGCTCGCAGGATTTGCCGCTTTGATAGGCATGCTGAAATGGAGAGAGTGGGTATACCTTCAGCGACCTCTGACGCATATGCAACTCCACTAGCCGTTCGAGACTTCTCAGCATGAAAGAGGTCATGTCGGTAGGTCTAAAGCTTTTGTGGCTTGTGTAGTCATCTCTTACAACCTTAGGGATGAAAGCGACCCTCACCATCCCTAATGCCCTACTTTAGGAAGAATTTTTATAAAAAAATGTGCGAAAACTACAATATTATAAACATTGTGAATATGTACAGAAAAAAAAATGAACTGGGTGTGTCGATATTTACACTTGTGCATTATGTACATATGTATATTTACCAAATATTTTTTTAGAATCAAAAAAATGTATTTTGAACAAATATTTATCATTTATTTTGCATTGTACGGTATTTCGACAGATACCGCCAGTGTAAAATAAGTGGTGTAAGTGGTTTGGAATTTTTTTTCAGACCAAATTCAATAATCACAAAATACAAATTTTTAAAACATTCCTAAATTTTTAAATATTCTCAGTATTTATACATTCTGTCAAAAAAGAACCGGAAATCGTTCATTGAAACGCAAAATAATTTTTTAATCATCAAAATTTATTTTGTCGCCTTTAAATAGGCTCCATTCGAAGCAATACACATATGCCAACGATTAGTCCAGTCAGCAAAGCACATTTTAAACGCGTTTAAAGAGATCTTCTTCAGCTCCTACAGCGAATTCTCTTTAATGACCTCTATCGACTCAAAGCGGCGTCCGCGGAGTGGCAATTTAAGTTTTGGGAAAAGGGAAACGTCACATGGAGCTAAATCCGGTAAATGCGGTGGTTGTTCGATGATATTTGTCGAGTTTTTGGTCAAAAAAGTGTTCACAATATGAGCCTTGTGAGACAGTGTGTTATCACGATGCAAGATCCATGAGTTTTTTTCCACAAATTGTGGCGTTTCCTACGCACATTCTCTCTCAAACGACGCATAACTTCCAAATAATATTCCTTGTTTACTCTAGAACTATTTGGAATGAATTTCGAGTGCATGACATCATGATAATCAAAGAAAACGAGTAGCATGACTTTCACTTTTGACCGATTTTGACGTGGTGTTTTGGGTTTCGGCTCATGTGGATAGCGCTATTCAGCCGCCTGTTGACTGGTTTGCATGTCAAACTCATATATCTACGTCTCATCGTCACTTATGATGCGCTGGATAAACGTTGGATCAGAATCCACTTACTCAAGCATGTCTTCAGACACCTTCTTCCGATGAATTTGAAAAAAATTCATCTCTCTTGGAACCTCCTTCAAACTTAAATGATGATTTTCCAGCACCATTTCCTTGACTTTGTTGACGATTTCATCCGTTCAAGACGTTGATGGGCGACCAGTGGGGCAAGATCTTCCACGACTTCTAGGCCCTCTGCAAATGTTTTTTACCACTCGTAGACCCGTTTGTTTGATAAAGCAAACTCGCCATACGCTTCCTGCAACATTTTCAACGATTCGGTACACGAAATTCCGCTCAAAAAATAAAATTCAATACAAATTCTTTGTTCGATATTTTTATCCATAGTAAAAATCGCAGAGCACACCTGCGTTTGACTGATATAATAAAATGCCAAAAACAAGATAATTCACAGATCACAGATTCAAACTATGCGACACTATAGAGGACAGTTTTACCAACATTCCACCAAAAAAAATTAGACATAGGTGTAACACGCGCTTTTTAAATGAACGATTCGCGATATCTTTTTGACAGAATGTAGTCACTACATTTGGTATAAAAATACCCATTTCTTTATGTTCTACAATCAATTTAACTAAAAAACATTTTTCAAACTTCCATTTCTTCTTTGTGCGTTGTTATATATGTACATACAAGGTGAATTCCAAAATAAACATAAAAATGTTTTTGATGGCACCATCTTTTTAATGAGTTAGTGCGTTGGAAGTTGCATCTCTAGCTGACTTCCAATGAAATCTTCCTGACATTCTACAAAGTTATTGCATCCAAATTGTCAGTATGTTTTCGGTACAAAAATGAGTCTCGAACAAAAAGCTAATATCAAATTTTGTTTTAAAACCGGTAAAAAGTTTACCGAAACATTTCAATTGATAAAAAAAGTTTATGGCGTTTCAGATATGGTTGTGAAGACATAAATAACAATGAACATACGGGCCGCTCAAAATCAGTAATCACTGAAAATTCCATCAAACGTGTTTGAAAATGCATAAAAATGAGTCGGAATAATCGTTGAAATTCATGGAATCGGAGTTGAATATGTTCAAAACATCGATTTATGGCATTATAACTGATCATGTGGGTTTACAAAAGATCTGTGCACGTTTCATTCCGCACAAGTTAACTAAGGACCAAAAATTGCTCAGTGTTTCCACCATGAACCTGAAACTAAGCATCAAAGTGCCTAGTGAAAGGCCCCAGACGAGCCTCCAAACAAAAAATCGCGTTTGGAGAAGACTAAATTCAAGTCGATGCTCGTTTGTCGACGCTTGTTTTTATGATTCCAAGGGAATTGTCCACAAGGAGTTGGTGCCAATGCACCAAACCGTCAATGCAATTTTCTATCTTGGCGTTTTGAAGCGTTCGTTGCATCGCATTCGCCCTGAATACCGCGAAGGAGGAAGCTGGCGCTTAATGCATGATAATGCACCATCACATCGATCCACATTCGGTTTTGCGTCCGTAGAAGGTATCCAAAAGGCTTGTACCGACATCCTGAAGGACATTCCGGTCAATGAGCTGAAACACTCTTTCGAAAGCTTTTAGATCGCGCAAAACAGGGTATCGAGGCCACATTGTTCGTAACACTATCTAGCTGCAGGGCTACCAGCTCCCTGGCAGTCGGCCTTTCCTGATGTGGAATCGTCCCCGATTCCGTTGTCTTCAGAATCGTTACTACTTGAGTTGTCATCGTCGAGTTCAGGAGAGATGCCAGGGTTTAAGTTTGCTAGATTTGTAACTAGAAGAAAAATTACGCGATCTTATGGATTCTTCTATTATTTTTCGTCTATCGAAATTTTCCAGTGGTTTCGCTTATGTCGTCGTGTACGGCGGCTACTAACTGATTGTGTACAAAAGCGTGCAAATTAAAGCTAAATATTAGCTCATTTGGACTATAACTGGTTGTTTTATTATTTTTTGAGTTAATGCTTAATTGCAAATCTTGTAATACCAAGTTCCAATATTTCGGAATATCAACGGAAGTACCTAAATAGTTTGGTTAGCGCGCTCGACTTGCTCTTTAGACTGTGGAGTTCGTATGGCAGTTTTAATGTGTCTTATACCGTTTTACTGGCAATGTGAAATAATGTCGACGTATAGGCGGTCCCAAGATCGGTGATTACTTCAACCGGCAATCCGAAATATCCGGACTTAACTACAAGATATTTGGAGAATGCGTCGGAAATTGCTAATACGTAACAATTTCCCTTCTTACTACGAACAAACGGACCGAGGTAATCAATGTGAATCACGCAGAAAAGTATCGATTCTAACGGATCGAAGTGCATTGCATCTTCTACCTTACAGGATTTTGCTTCCCGATATCAGCATTCATTATTTCGAATATAGAACCGGCTGGATTCACATTTTCAGCGTGCTGCTCAGGTACTCTACTTACCGTATCTACATGAGCAAGTCTGCTACTGGAACGATGTACGGCTTCGAAGTCGAATTCTGATATTTTCAACCATTATCGAGAAATCTTAGGCTTGAGTTCTTTGTAAGCACGCACTTTGGCATCTGCTGAACAGTCAGTCACTAAGCGAAATTTCTGGCAAGAGCTTCCAACTCATAAGAGTGATAACGACTCGCGGTGTCTGTACAGTGACGACTGTAGTACAATGTTGATTGTCATGTCTTATCGCCGTACGATTGCATCACTACGCTTGCGAGGCTGATACTTCTAGCGTCGATGTGAACCTCATCCTGCGCACATTGGTCGTAGAGGGCCAACACTGGAGTGGTTGTCAAAAGTTTGTTAACTCTTTCAAACACTGTCTGCTGTAGCTCAGTCCAGAAAAAAGAATTTTGTTCGAATTTGTGTAAAAGTGTTGTTAATGGCTATATTATCAAGGAGTAATTAGGGACAAATTTTCGGAAGCCTGTGAGACACAAGAATCATCTCAGATCCGAACCCACTTTTTTTAGAAGAACCAAAAACTGCTCGAGATGCTGTAGACCGTCCTCAATAGAGCGACTTGATATAATGACGTCATCTAAATATGCCAAGAATTCCCGCGGTTTCATTTCGGCGGCCAATCTATTCATTACTCTTTAGAACACAGTCGGAACGTTGACCAACCCAAAAGGCATTCTATTGAATTCATAGTGGCCTTCGTTGGTAACAAATGCCGTAAACTGCTCGAATGTTCGTCGAGCTCTATTTGATAATACCCCATTCGTAGGTTTGATATGGAAAACTATTAATTACCTGCTAGCTGGGCGAAATGATCATCCATCACTGGCATCGGATATGATGTTTTTTTCGTTACTTTATTCAAACATCTATAGTCTACACAAAGTCGATGCTCACCATTTTGTTTTTCAACGAGAACAATGGGTGAGGCATATGAGGACTCTGATGGTCTTATAATTTCGTTTTCGAGTAGATCTTTTATTATATCTGCCACGATCGGACGGTATAGACATACATAGGATAGATCGACATGGTTTCATATTCACAGGTGTTTCAATTTTCATTTTTACTGACACTTGTTTATTTTTAACTTCACCTTGTATATACAATTTTTATACCCGAGCGCTCTTGTGGACAAGAGTTATATGTATCCTCAACTATCTGCGCGATTCTTCTGCCAGAAAAATGTGAAACACAGATGGCGCTCCTAGTAAGATGGCGTTGTTCCTAAGCAACGACAGGTGGGCATTCCCACTACTTAGGACTGGTAGCGGCAGGCTAATCACCTACCCTGTCAAAAATCAAAATAGATGAGCGAAACCAACGCAAGACTGAGTCTTGTCAGGGCCCTATGCGCCCGAGAGGAGTGAATAAGGAAAAAAATGTTTAAGTAATAACATAAAGAAATCGAGGTTTATATAGACGTATACATATATGTATACCTCAGTATGAGGAATTAAGGCCATTTAACAATACTCTTCCGTTCGTCTGGCCGTGCGCACGATAAATCGACCAGCAATGAATATACAATAAGTACATAGTTCAATGAAACTTGGCATATAGGTATATTAATTTTTGTCGGAAGTAGGTATTGAAAATGGGAGAAATAGGGCCACTTACCTAACTACCACAAAGATGTTATTTCAATAAGGAAACAAACGTGATATATTCTTTATAAATAAAGCAAAATTACTTAAATTGGTACAAATGATGGTCCTAGAAAAACAAATTCACCACAATTAAAATTCTGAATAATTGGGTAAATACGTGTTTCTCGATAACGACTCAAACGACCAACACCAACTCAGCTGATAACTAGAAAAAATGGTTAAATTAAAAAAATTACAAATTAAAGTTATGTACATACATACATTGCAAACTCACAAAAATACTCATCCAGAATGTAAAATTGATAATGAGTAATGTTATGAAATTAACGCTGGAAAAAGAATTACTTAGTGTTACAGAAAGGTATAATAAATAAAGGTAGCAAAAAAAACAAAATTATGAATCCATAAGACTAGATCAAACATGGTTCACGTATTGCTCCATGTCTCATCTAGGTCAAATATAAATATCAGAGAAATTGGATTAAAACCAAGCCAACTTTTTATTATTATAATACTAAATTTCCGTCCTTCTGTCGAAATTTGCAAACTATAATTCTCATTATCAATGAGTTTGTTTGACTCAAAAAATTAGTAGTCAGCCTTAATAAAACTGTACTAAAATGTGCAAGGGTATATAAAGTTTGTCCGGCCCAATTTAGCACTTCCTCGCTTGTCTTGTTTAATATAAATTTCACATAACTTCTACAGTAGTTTTTGCATTACGTCCGGAAAATATGAATTTTGTTCTTTAATTGGACCTCTTTAATACAGTAGTCAAAATCCTTAACTTTTATATACCCCTTTACTGATTACGAATTATAAGTGATGATCGTTCTTTTAACACCCTTTTTGGGTGTTTGGCCGAGCTCCTCTTCCTGTTTGTGCGAACTACAGTTTTAAGCCGACTCCGAACAGCAGATGGTTATTACCTGCCAAGGGGCACCCGCATTTGAAAAAATGATTTCTATCGTTTGGTGTTTCAGGGACGGTTTATCGTACAGCAGAGTCGTCCAATATCCTGTACGCCTGTAGTTTGTTTTTGATTTTCAGTGTTAGTATTTTGTTTTTGAATAGTCGGCTTCAAAATTTCCACAAGCTCCTTAAAACTTTTTTAGAAATTCTGTAAAATGTCTAAAATTTTAAATCGGTGCAATCAATTATGTAAGCAAAATTTTAAATCATCGTCTGCTGTTTGAGTTATTCCTAGTGTACGGATGCACCCAGTGCCTCCTTTTTCTTTTATTTCTGCCCTGATGGAGAAGATAATATAATAAAATAAATATAATAAAATAAACATTGGTTGGCAGAATATTTTCAGTATAACAGCTGAAGTTCATTCATTCGCATCCTTTACTTTTTTAAGTGTCCAATCATGTCTCGAATTGTCATTAGAGGAAAGGAAAAATGTTGTACGCGTGCATAAAGATGGAAAATCATACTCAAATGTCGAGAAAACCATCAGCAGGACTAAAGCAACAGTGCAAAAGAGAATACAAAGATTCAAAAGAGAGAAAAGGATCGAAAATAAGCAGAGATCACACCGCCCTACGAAGTTTACTGAGAGAGATGAATGCCTTATCAAGAGAAAAATATAAGAAAATTCTTTCGAAAGTGATCCGAATATAGCTACTGTATTGCAAATATTATATCTCTAAACACCATTGTTTTATCGGACACAGTGCGAAGGTCAATCAAGAGAAATGGATATAAGGCATGTATTACTAGAAAAAAACCTTTTGTCAGTGATACTAATAGAAATAAAAGGCTCGAGTTAGCCAGAACTTATCAACTCAAAGCATTTGGCTTCTGGGACAAAGTAATTTTCTCCGACGAATCGAAGTATAATATTTTCAGATATGATGGGCAGCTTAAAGTGTGGAGAAAACGAAATGAAGAATTAAATCCAAAAAAGTACAACTAAAACGGTCAAGCATGGAGATGGAGTCGTCATGGTTTGGGGCTGCATGACCACATCAGATGTTAGCAATCTTGTTTTTTATGGATGAATAATGACAGAAGAAGTATAGTTACAAATTCCTCAAGAAAACTTGTTACAAAGCGCTGAAAAAATGGGATTGTCTGGTGGATTTTATTGTATTTCCAGTAGGACAACGATCCCAAACAGATCGCGCACATAGAGCCCAGATATGAACCCTATTTATGGGAACATTTGCGAAACGATTAAGGAAACACCACATAATTTCCAAAAATCGACTTAACATCTTGCTACAAGTCGAATGGCAAAATATAAATTCGTATTATACAAAAAATTGATTCTCGAAATGCCTGATCGATTAAAAGAAGTTATTCGATTACGAGGATATTCTACTTGATATAAAATGTAATTTTTCTCAAATTATTAGTAAACTTTTTCCTACATAAATGCTTTATTGCAAGAGTATCAACCCGTTTGCTGTGCGAATTTTCAGATTTTCTATGGTTTTTTCTTTCTTATTTGAGAATGAGACAGTTTATATTGTATATTTTCTTATATTTCACACCGGACCAATTCGATTTATTTTGAATTTTGAATAAAGTATTAAAACACTCAAAAACTTCCATGATATTTTTTATAAAACATCTTCGAAGTGGTAGGGTGCAAAGACATCTGCTGTACACTATATGTATAAATAAATACGAAATATGTTTAAAATACTTCTATTCTCAACTAATTTATTAACAAGAAAAATTTTTTGCAATAACCATTTTCTTAAAATTAAAATAATATATATTTTTTAAACAAAACCTTCATTTAAAGCATTATCAAGAAGGTTTAACATACTAAAAGTTAAAAAAAAACGACGTACATTAATGTTAAATCGATTATAAACCAGAAACAAATGGATATTTTTTCAACAAATGGTACTTTATTTTTACGAAGTTGCATGAAATAATTCCAACACTTGGAAAAAGGGAAGCGCACTTCTGAAATTGTCGCTCAGTAATCAAGCTAGTTTTTGTTAAAATTATTGCCGCCATATTAATTTTTTTTAATAAGTGGAGATTTGTTTCACTGTGTTTCTAGATACTGTTGTACTCTTGACAATTGTTTTCTCTTTCCTTAATTTCTTATCCACTCGCATTTGCGTTTGGCATACTTACGCGTAATATTATATTGCACACCGTCTTATCAACGGTCGCTTGACGTACGCAGCCAACGAACACATTCTGTTGATGCTCCTTCATGAAAGAGTTGACATTAGTTAAAATTCAACACTTTCGTGAATTTTGTAAGCAATTGAAGGAATTTAAGAGATGACTAAATCCGTCTTCTGCACTCAATTTCACGAAGCGCCTGTGTGTATATTTGTATGTCTATATGAGGCATGCGTGGGAAGACTGGGCACCTTTTATTTAGTTGCATCGGAGACCGAAAAAAGCAGCGATGACTTTGGAGAAGACGAACTCCACATATACACACCAACAGGCAGATACACAAACAAGTTCAGTAACAATAACAACAGTGCACTAACAATACTTTAGGCGCTGTGTGCAAGACCTTTATAGTGAGAGCACAAGCAGCACTTCCAAAAACAATGACTAGGGTGACGATGTAGAATACAAGAATGATGACGTTGACGTTGGCAAGGCAGTTTGAAGGTGGACGTCTTCGCCAAGACGTTCATCAACTATAGCTAAGAAGGCTTCAACGCAGGCTGCTTGCGTGGTGTGTTCTGTTGTATTTATTGGTGTATTTGGTGTGTTTTGGCATGTATGGTGAATGGTGGCTTCTACTGATACACTGACTGTGGCGTTAGCACTGGACGTCTTAGGTTGGGGACAATCAAGTCTTAAGGATATTTTCATTCTAAGGCGCGCAAAATTAGAAGAAAATGTGGTTAAGAAAAATAATATTTATAGTTGTGGAAGCGCAGCAACTAAATTAGTTTGTCGGCAACACTCGGGCCATCAACAGTAGTACGAATATAAACGGTAGTTTCTCAATAAAGCAGGGTATCAAATAGCGAGATAGCGCGGGCCAGCAACACTAACGTTGAATGGCCGTTAAACGTCTTACAACTTTAAATGAAAATATAAATTCAAATTGCGGTAGTGTTAACAAAGGTCGAGCGTGATTTATTGTTCTTAAGCGTTCAGATCATAGCTTTCTTTGAGAGTGGGTCAGATGCTCTATGCTACAACCGACGGACCAAATAAACTACTCGTTTTTAGATGTATAAAAATTAAACAAATGCAAATACAAAATTAAAGCAAGTCGGCCCGCCCGCCTACTCAGCTTGGCCGTTGCGCTATAGTAGATGAGATGGTCGATGGCCCATAGCTGTTAACCTATTGCTCGCCGAGTGATATAGTGTTTAGCAATAAGATAACAGCAACAATTCATTATTCGTACAATTGTTAAAAAATATGAAATTGACATTGAATGGTGGAAATAACAGAAAATTCTATTATAATACCAGTATACATATATGTCAACGCTCAACGGCCCAATACACTGATAAAGTTTACTCGTATATAGATTAACGAAGCGCCACATATGTATGCATATACATATATGTATGTATGTATGTGTGAAATTTACAGCTTTTTAAATTTTAATTTAACTTTTAATTTTAATTTCAGGTTTAGTTTTAGTTTTAATTTCAATTTTCAGTTTCGTTTCAAATTTACTTTTAGTTGTAATTTTAGTCTGAGTTTTAATTATAATTTTAAATTTAATTTTATATTTATTTGTTAGAATTTATTTATAATCTTTCATGGTTAAAAAATATATAAAATATAGTTTGTTAAGTGTTTATAAGTTTCAAAATATAAAGATAAATTTTAGCTATTTGTATAGCTTACTATATTCTTGTATAACATGTGGATGGGTTCAATTTTTTCAACAATTCGCTGGGCTTATAGCAACATTTTCTTTATAATGCCGCATGAAATTATAATGTCTGCCATGAAAAGCTTCTTATTAGAAACCGTCCGCGTTTGTAAGATATCATTAGCATTTGATGTACGCAACAATTATTATTTTGTATGCACATACATATGTAAATGGTCTTTCAAAAGATGCGCCTAGGTGTTGGTTTAAAACAAAACATTTAAAAATTCAGATTCCTACCAGTTTCAATATTTTTATTCAAAGTACGGCTCTTAACAGATATACATGTATGAGCACTTCCACAGGTAAAATCCGTCAAACAGTCGATTCATCAATGCCTAATTATTGAGAACGTCGAGATATTGATGTTGAGGTTTGTTCAGGAACACTTTCGCTACGCCACCAATATTCTCAACAGAATGTCCAGATATCGGTCTGCCAATCCTTTTTCTATTCTTAACAAGACCAGTTTTTTGCAATTTTTTCACCAATCTTTGAATTGTCAACTTATCCGGATGACTATTTCCACCAAAAAAAGTCACGCATGCTGCGATATGTTGTTCTTAAAGATTGACCATTTTCATAATAAGTTACATTAATATTGACGCGTTGCTCTATCGTGTAAGTATTTATGGTTAAATTTGCACATGTGTCAAAGATAACATAACTATACTATAACTACATCATAAGAAACTTTTGATTAATATTTTGAACTTGTTGTTTGAAGTCGAAGTGTTAATAGTCGTCTTAAACAGCGATAAAGAAATATAATTTTCCCTACAAGCGATCAGTCTTCATCTATCTCATAAAATTAAAATTAAATAAAATTATGTTTAGAGAATGTTTCATTATTGATTGTGAAACCCTACAACGTACAAAAAAATTATAAGACCAAGATGATAATGATGATATCTACTAAATCAATAATAGGAAAATTTCCCATTATCGTTGATTGTATGTTTAAAACGGTATCTCATTTCATTAATTATTACGCATTTATTTTAGTAAAGCGCAAATTCTTGTTCTGTGTAAGACGAAATAATTATAAAACCAAAAACATTTGCTTTAAGTTTACAATGTAAGTTTATTACGATTGCTCAAATTTTTATAAGTCTTTTCGACCGCTTTGTCTCTTTCTCACATTTATGTCGTTGTTTTGGTTTAGAAACAAAAAATATGCCGCGCGGAAAACCTTTGTCTGAATTTGAGGAGGGACATATTTTAGTATTTACAATGTGAGAAATAGCTTTAAAATTAAAAAGAAGCAAAACTGGGGTTTTACATTACTTTCATTTGAAAGAAGAGTACAGATATACCAAAAGAAGTGGTTGAAAACCTAAACTTAAAGCTAGAGATGTTCGGGAAATCCAAAGTCTAGCTATAAATAAGTCCAATAGCCCGCTGAAATTAAACATATCCTTAATTGTAAGTTACTACCCGGTATTCAACAAATTTTTCAACCGGGTTCTGGTCTAGAATATGTAAAACGAGTACCTAAAACTTAGTTAACCGCACGGCACAAACAGGCCAGATTGACATTTGCAGAAAAGTACCAATTTTAGGAAGATTAGTGGGAAAAAGTAATTTTTTCTGGAGAAAAAAAATTCGAACTGGACAGATAAGATGATTGCCAAATATATATATCCTTTTTTTTCCGTTCATAACTTCTATACATTATATATTTATATACAATATATGTATATCCCTTTTTGGGTGTTTGGCCGAGTTCCTGCTCCTATTTGTGGTGGGCGTCTTGCTGTTGTTCCACAAATTGAGGGACCTACAGTTTCAAGCCGACTCCGAAGTGCAGATTTTTTTATGAGGAGCTTCTTTCATGGCAGAAATACTCTGGGAGGCTTGCCATTGCCTGCCAAGGGGTGACAGCTGTTAGAAAAAACTTTTTCTTCATTTTGGTGTTTCACCGAGATTCCAACCTGCGTTCTCTCTGAATTCCGAATGGTAGTTACGCACCAACTCAGTCGACTACGGCGGCTCTTATTACGAAGCACATATTAAGAGTGGATTTTCTAGCATTACAACGCAGCCGTTCATGCTTCTAAAGCAACAAAAGAGTTTTGGCAGCGAAAAAAATACCAATTTTAGAATGGTATGATTGAAGCCTTCACCTTAACCAATAGAAAATGTATTTAAGGCAATATTATTAAAATAACTAGTGTTAATTTCACACATGGTTAAAATCGCTAAATTATGTATTAATTTCTAGGTACCTTATATCATATTTATTGTAAATAAAAGATATATACAAATCTATATTCAAATATTGACACTTCGTATCTGTCTCAATTGTCAAATCAAATTTTAACGGTAAGATCTGTACATAATCCAATTCATTATCTTTGTTGTTTACTATCGTAGTAGTCATGTGGCGAAACAAAATTATCGGCTTAATGCGTCGCCACCAATTCTAATGATACTTATTTTCGGTAATGCGTACTAAGACGAACGTAAAAAGTGGACATTCATCATTCGGATTCGCTTTTTTGTTGTTAGGACGATCTTTTGGTAAAGAAAATTATTATTTTTATTTCATAACCTGTTAGTTAATAGGTTTTCAATAGAATTTTGTACGGAGCCATACAATGGAAGAAAAAAGAAAAGAAATTGACATTGACGACAGGAAAGTCATAATTAAATAGTGGAGAGAAGGCCAAAACTATCGAAAAATAGAATAGTAGAGAGAACATAAATGTGAGTTCAGACACGAATTAAAAGTTATGAAAAAAACCGGAATCATAACTTCAAAGCGTCCAAGTAAACTAACAAAAGGGAAAAGCGCAGGATTATAGAGTTTGTATAGAAAGATGCAAATATAACTGCTTCAAAAGTGAAAGATGAAATAAGGAATAAGGATCGAAAATATGTTGGTGCTTCTATTGACAGAAAAGTCTTTAGAAAGGCTGTCATGGAAGAGTTGCAAGGAAGAAGCCACTTATATCTCTAGTAATACCAACAGTGAAACATGGAGGTGGTGGGATGATGGTATGGGGGTGAATGATAACTGGATAAGTTTGCTTATTTGGATATTTTTAAACAAACTTTAAAACAAGGAGCTGAGATGCTCTGGTAATAAGTTCACACATAACAAGATTAACTATTTCTTCGACCTTAACTCCCACCCAAATGGGTCTCCCGAAAACCAAAATTAAAAAATAATCTTAAATTATAAAGTTACCAAGCCAAAAACATGAAAATACTCCACCAAACTAATTTCTATGAAGAGAAACTTTTCAAAACAGTCTTGACAACTTATTGCCAGTTTTGCAGCTAACCATAAGGAACGTATAGATAAATTTTTGTGGATTTATTTTACTTTTAGGGAAGTGCTGGTTTCAGCGTGGGTTGCAGCAAGCTTCTTAAAACGCGCATGTTTTTTGGAATACCTTAAATTTATTATAAATGAGCGCAGACTATTGAAGTATATCATTTTTGGGTTTGAAATAAAATCTATGAACTGTGCATTTTATTTAATATGTTCAATTTGGTTATATAGTTAACAAATAATAATTCCGAAAGTTCAAACGCCGCCGTAAGGGGCATTGACTTATGATACTACTCGTATGTGTATGTATGTATTTTAACATCGATATACTGTTTTTAATTTGCCCATTGGTTTCAGTTCCTTTCGAATTTTTCAATTTTACATATTTTTTCATTGAAAACGAACACAATTTTTTTTACAACATTAAGAAAAATACTGAATTATGGCCCAAAATTAATTTGAATTTGAATATAATGATCCAAAATTTGAGAATAATGACTAAAAAGAATTTACGTTACTTTTGTTTCAACTGTTGCCCAGAAATTTTATCCGAAAGAATATTGTAATGCTGAATTTAGAACTATTTCCGCTAACAATAACAATACAAAACGTTGATCGTTTATTATTATCGAGATTAAAAATTCGAATTGCCGGTTAAAATACGATAAGGAGGCTTCTTAGTTAATGAGTGTAATCCCATTCAAGTGTATTAAGAGTAAATTATTAACACATTCACACTAGTGATTTGAAGCTTTCTGAATAAACAAATTATATTTATAAACGGCTGCTGTCGTAGCCGAATGCGTCGGTGCGTCACTACCATTCGGAAGGAGTAGACTCGAATTTCCTCACATGAAACAGGAAAATGATTGGAAAAAGTTGTTTCTAATAGCGGTGGCTCCTCGGCAGGCAATGACATGCCTCCGAGTGTATTTTGACATGAAAAAGCTCCTCATAAAAATCATTTATCGTTCAGAGTCGGTTTAAAACTGTAGGTCCCCCATTTGTGGAACAACATCAAGACGCACACCACAGAGGTGTACGCGCCAATTATTTATATGTTTTTTTTTAATAAAATTTTACCCTTCCATTAGTTATTTCGCCGAGCTTCTCTTCCCATTTGTTTTTGTTTTTGTTTTTTTTTTCATCTTAATGCTCTTTCACAAATGAAAGGGCCTACAGTTTTATGCCGCCTCCGACCGCCAGACTTAAAGATATTTCCGAAACTATTTAATAGTTCATTTAAAACTAAATTGAAATTGTATTTAGTATAAGATAAACCAATGGTTTGAGAACAGATTGAACTCTTTTAATGCCCTATGAATAAGATATTTAGCAGCATATTAGATCTGACTACTGTCAATGAAAAATGTCATTATACCTGAGGCTTTCCTGCGGAATATTAAAATAAATGCGTTTAGGCAAGGATACAGAATCAATAGCACAGCAAAATGAAGTGTAACGATTTCAGGTTAATGAGCATACATCTGGCACTGTAAGAATGCTTAAGGCCGCTAAAACTAAATGAATATAGG
>JAYXIM010020462.1:0-11657 GCA_037575425.1 Anastrepha fraterculus | reverse complement strand
TTTTATTTAACAATTTTCAAAAAGCCCTGAGGTTTGATTTTATGTCACTCAAACCTACGAACACAATATAAAATTAAAATATTCGTATCAAATATCATTAAATTGAGTATTCGCGAAAGTAGTTTTGACCGTACATGGTTCTCATTGCAACGTAAGAGGAACATGTAGACCAGGGTCTTAATTATAAAGCTGGAGTTCAGGCTTTACAGGCGTTGTAGGAATTAGAAGTAGACATATGATATGATAATTTTCAGGCCTGACATTTACTCGTAATGTTTATGTTCTGCAACGAAGATTTGCGGACGTTACAGAAATTTATTTTCTATTGTTGTAAATATCTGCGCATTTGCCACTTTTTAGTTAGGTATATTTAATAACAACATTAATATCTTCTCGATTTTGACCGGACCCGGTGGTCTAGAAATGTTAAAAAATCGATTTATTTCGAAAGACTTGTATCTTAAGACTGTGAAATTGTCATGGGGAAAGTCCCAACATTCTAGCTCCTACAGCCCATTAACTAGGTAGAGAGTGATCCGCGCGCTCCTGAATCACAAACTTTAAGCCCATTTATCTCGAAATGACTTTTTTCGGCTATATTTCACTTATTTCGTATTTCTGTGATTAAAAAACTGACAAAAAAACCTAAAAGTCGGTGTCAAATTACAAACCGCGCCATTTTCTATTTTTTTTTATTCTAGTACAGGATATAGTTACAGCCATACTGCCTAATAATTTTTTTTATTATACAAAAAATTCCTGAAAATACCCAAAATTTTTTAGACCACCGGGAACCCTTAAATATCAAATAAAACATTGAAACGTACAAATATCCAAATTGTGCGTGAGTATGTAACATATATGTATAACCAAAATAATTTTCAGACAAGTAATTTATCGACTAAAAAAATTCGATGATAATAAAAATTCTTATTTCAAACAATTTTAATTTATTAACTACATTGCAGACCTTCTTCAAGTATTATTAGCTTAATAAAGAAACTTAAATAAAAAATGTTTAATTTGTAGAGTAAAATACCCTCGCCATTTCCTGCCGAAGGTGACCGCTAGTAGAAAAAAACTTTTATATAACTTGGAGTTTCATGTCCACACTAGTTCTTAATCCAGGACCCTACCGAATGGCAGTAACGCAACAACCGATTCGTCTGCGCCGGCCATAGCTGAATAAACATCAACTTTCCATAGCATTTAGCCTTCCAATGTCAAACAAAAACTAATTCTAAAAGTTTTTGCAGAGTATAAGCTACAGTGGCCATTTAAAACTCCTGTGTCGGAATATTGGAATTAAAAAAATTTGAAGAAATAAAGTTGACAAACTCTTTGAGTCTCTCAGTAAATTCTTTTGTCTCAAAAGAAAATTTTCGAAAAGATTGCATGGCATGATCCAACCGATATGCCGACATCCTCAGACACTTCTCTAATTGTAATTTGACGATTCTCCATAACAATTTTCTTCACTTTCTCAACATTTTCATCGGTTGTTGATGTGTTGAGGCGTTCAGAGCTAGCGTCGTCATTCACATTTTCTCGACCGTTTGTGAAAACCTTGTACCACTTGTAAAAATTTTTTTGACTCAGAGCACTCTCATTGACAACATTTCAAGGATTTTTGAGCGCTTAATTGCATTTTTTACACAAAATTTGATACAAACTCTTTAAATCCATTTTTTTCGATAGCAAAAAATCGATGAACACGCAAAACACTTGTCTTATTTATGCCTCTTACCAACAAACTAAACATGTTAAGCATATATTGCTAAAACCGTGAAATATCTTCGATACTAGTGTACCAGCATAAAAAAAATAATCGGAAGTCGAATATACATAGCTCCCGAAATTTGAAAATTCACGTTATTTTTGGACCACACCTCGTATGTGGTTGTTTTGGGTTAGAAACAAAAAATATGCCGCGCGGAAAAGCTTTATCTGAATTTGAGGAGGGACAAATTTTAATATGGAGAGACGAAGGTCTTACAATGTGAGAAATAGCTTCAAAATTAAAAAGAAGCAAAACTGGGGCTTTCTATTACTTTCATTTGAAAGAAGAGTACAGATATACCAAAAAAGTGGTTGGAAACCTAAACTTAAAGCTAGAGATGTTCGGGAAATCAAGCGTTTAGCTATAAATAAGTCCAATAGCCCGCGGAAATTAAACATATCCTTAATTTGTAAGTTACTACCCCTTTTGCACCAAATTTTGCAAACGGATTCTAGTCTAGAATATGTAAAATGAGTACCTAAACCTAAGTTAACCGCACGGCACAAACAGGCCAGATTGACATTTGCAGAAAAGTACCAATTTTGGGAAGATTAGTGGGAAAAAGTAATTTTTTCTGGAGAAAAAAAATTCGAACTGGACAGATAAGATGATTGCTAAATGTATTGGCGAGATAAACGGGAGAAAAAGGAAGAAAAAATAAATAGAGCTAAGTAAATATATAGAACATCTAGACGAGGTACTTATTACGAAGCACATATTAAGAGTGGATTTCCTAGTATTACAACGCAGCCGTTCATGCTTCTAAAGCAACAAAAGAGTTTTGGCAGCGAATAAAATACCAATTGACGAATGGTCTGACTGAAGCCTTAACCTTAACCCAATCGAAAATGTATGGGCAATACTTTCCCTAAGAGTTTCCACAAATGAAAGACAGTTTGATAGCGCTGAAGCCTTTAGAAGTGCGATTATTGTCGGATGGTCAAAAATTGATCAAAATATCATACAAAATTTCATCAAATTGATGCCTCCATGACTTCAACAAGTTATAATGAAAGGAGTATCCAACACAATTTACCAAGCTTTAAGTCATAAACTAACCCGAAGAATTATATTTGTTTATTTAAAATATAGGCATGTTTTTATGATGGAACTACTTTCCCACAGCCCCCAGGCCGCGCCACCACTCTCATTCGTCACTAATAATCGAATGTTTGCTTAAATTTAATCTAAAAAATCTTAGTTTTTCCTATTTCCCACTATTTATAGCACACTCTAGACTTCATAATCCGCATAAGCTGTTCAACTATGACCGAAATGCAAAGTTCAAAAACGGTTTGAGATAGAAAATTAATAAAAATAATTTTGCTTGATATTTTTCTGATTGGTTGTTTTGATTTTATTCAACGAGGCATAGCAATGGATGCCGGGTATTGTAATATTATAGTTATTAATAAAAAAATATTTTGTATGAAATTATTGTTTGTAATTCTTTAATATACATATCCTAAGTCCCTCAAAACTACTCCTATGCGAGCGGGGCCGCGGGTTAAAGCTAGTAATTAATAATTACGGCCGCCGTAGCCGAATGGCTTGGTGCGTGACTACCATTCGAAATTCTTAGAGAGAACGTTGGTTAGAATCTCGGTGAAAACACCAAAATTAAGTAAAACATTTTTCTAATAGTGGTCGCCCCTCGGCAGGCAATGGCAAACCTCCGAGTGTATTTCTGCCATGAAAAAGCTCCTCATAAAAATATCTGCCGTTCGGAGTCGGTTTGAAACTGTAGGCCCCTCCATATGTGTAACAACATCAAGACGCGCACCACAAATAGGAGGAGGAGCTTGGCCAAACACCCAAAAAGGGTGTACGCGCCAATTATATATGTATATATGTATATTAGGGTGGTCCAAAAAAAAATGTGTATGCTGCCGCCCCCCAAAATAGTAAAGAATGAAAAATAAAAAGACCCGTATTTTTTTTTTTTTAATCAGACCATATTTAATGGTGCCGCCGGGGCTTTGAAATATCCCATGTATTTTGCATGGGAAAAAAAACTTTTTCGTAGATTTCATGTAAAAACCTGGAAAATGAATATATTTTAACCGAATAACTCAGTTTCTCTTCATAATTGGTCAGGGAATAACAACCAATTATGAAATAATTAATTTTTTTGTATTAACTATTTTCATAAAAGTAATATAAAATATTGTTTTTCGATTTTTTCTTAGATTTTCGTTTTATGGGGGCTTTTTGGGGTTCTATAAAAAATAGTTAATACAAAAAAATTAATTATTTCATAATTGGTTGTTATTCCCTGACCAATTATGAAGAGAAACTGAGGTATCCGGTTAAAATATATTCATTTTCCAGGTTTTTACATGAAATCTACGAAAAAGTATTTTTTTCCCATGCAAAATACATGGGATATTTCAAAGCCCCGGCGGCACCATTAAATATGGTCTGATTAAAAAAAAAAAAATACGGGTCTTTTTATTTTTCATTCTTTACCATTATGGGGGGCGGCAGCATAAAAATTTTAATATAAATCTTTTTCCATGCATTTTTGGACCACCCTAATATATATAATAATTGATTTAAGTTTCGAGAAATGTGTGCTTATTTTTGGATATTCTTAAAACATTTGTCATTAAAAATTTAAATATTAAAAATATAAATTGTTAGCCCTAAACTGATAATAAAAATATAATAAATTTAGTTGTTCTTATAATTGCTTCTTGTTGTAAGGCGCTTCAACTTTTTTCCGATAGGGAGGGCGAACGACGCAATATTTTTTGTTTTTCGCTTGTCATTTGTAAACTTCATTAGTATACATTTCATCATGGAACGCTACACACTTGAGCAACGACTGCAAATCGTGCAAATTTTTTATGAAAATAATCGTTCTGTTGCTGCTACTTTAACCCTTTCAATACTAGCGGGACACATATGTCCCAATGAGTGTTTTCGTTTTACTAAATGCCAAATATTTCTTTGCATCGCTGTGTA
Source organism: Anastrepha fraterculus (assembly GCA_037575425.1). Lineage (NCBI taxonomy): Eukaryota > Metazoa > Arthropoda > Insecta > Diptera > Tephritidae > Anastrepha > Anastrepha fraterculus. Next base: position 6,910 of record JAYXIM010020462.1, on the reverse strand, counting down.
TTTTCTTCCCATCAGTTTTTTACGAGATATACCATCAATTATGCTCCGTATGACCCGTTATACTTTGTATTTTTCTCTACACATGTTTTGCAGTCGTAGTTAAATCGTAGCACGTGGTAGGTCAGTAAGTGGAAAAACGACAATTATAGATCTACTGAGTGTTCATTACGGGTGGGACAATGTTTTCCCAGGACATTTTCTCAATTCCTAGAAATAATTTCTTTATTTATACAAGAGGGCATACTATTTAGATCACTAGTAATAACTTTTCATGGTTAAATATTTTTTCCCCATTTAAGAGCATTACGGCCATTTAGTGATGAAGCTCACTTTTGGCTCAATGGCTTTGTCAATAAGCAAAATATGCGTTACTGGGCAGAAAGCAATCCACACGATACCGGGACATGATAAACGATTATTTTTGGCCGCAATTGAATGGTATGGACTTAGACGACATGTGGTTTCAACAGGACGGGGCCACAAGCCACACAGCACACGCTACAATTGATTTGTTGAAGAGTAAGTTTGATGAGCGCATTATTTCCAGAAATGGACCGGTCGAATGGCGGCCGTGTGATTTGACGCCTCTAGACTATTTTCTTTGGGGTTATGTGAAGTCATTGGTCTACAGTAACAAGCCGGTGACGATTTGTGAGCTCAGAGCCAATATTGAACGCGAAATTGCTGGAATTTCGACCGATTTATGCAAAAGAGTGGTCGAAAATTGGGTTCAACGATTGGACTTCGTAAAACGTGCACGCGGTGGTCATGCAAAAGAAATCGAATTTCATACTTAAATGTATATGTTCAAACTCGATAATAAAAAAAAAATTAGTTAAAAAAGTCAAACCGTTTGTGTTTTATTCAAAAAAAAAGTTGAAGCGCTCTTACTGAAAAACGCTTTACAGTTTCTAAGAAGTCTGATGCTTTTCGTATACACACTTATCTATAAGTACAATTATGTATTCGGGCTTTTGTTATTTTTTGGGTAAAAAATCGACTGAACTGAGCTAATTAAGCAAATGCAATTGCCTTTTCTCTTGCCTACTATACAAATTAATTAACGACTACCGAAACTGAGTTGATATGTGACAACCATGTGATTGGTATCGGGTTTAGACGTGGAAAATCAAATTACACTTAAAGTCTGTATATTTCAATGGCTACTGTCTCTCGGCATTTCAGCATAAAACTATAAATCCCATCATTTGTGGAACAGCATCAAAACAGAAACCAGAAAAGTGATGATAATTATCCAAGCCATAAAATGAGATGTGTAAGCTAATTTGATTAATATAGATATGAAGCAATTGGAAAATATTTTTATTCAGTGCCCAATTGTTTGTACTATAGACTTTCGAAGAGAACCTTACAAATAGTGTAAATAAAAATATAAATCAAAGTATATTAATAGAGTAATTACACGAATCGTCAAATTTATGATTTCGACGGTTAAAACCATTTTAATACATAGCATTTTTATATATTTTTATGGCATGCCCGAAATTTTCAATTAAATATTAAAAAATTATAACTTAGGCTATTCACAAATATATATTTTTCATAAAGTTTCAAACTTTCACTGCTCTCTAGCTGATGTTAATATGAAATTATGAACATTGTCAGCAGAATCGGATCTCCCTCTACTGCGCTGCGTAACGCGGAGACAATCTGATCAATCCAATCTCTATAGGTTTTTTTCTTTCAGATCTGGCAGGGTAATGGTCGCTGTTTGAGTGCCCGCATATACAATTACATCTGCAATTTCCACATCATCAAAGCCAGCCAAAGATTTGACCGCATTGGTCACCTCTTTACTTCATCGATGTGCTTGCATTTTATCGTGATACGATGAGTACGTGCCTTCACTGTAGCTTCACTACCTAAGGTGATGAGTATATTTTTGGCACGAATTTGTCAATTCAATTAGGAGAGCGCTTTTTTGAGTTCTCCTTATTTTCTATACTGATCAAGCGAAATTCTTGAATTTATCGTCGCTTTTCACTTTCTTTAGTATGTCAGCGTAAGAACTGTTACCCGTTTTTTCAGTTATTATAGCATGGGGTCTAACTCTTCATACCGTTTTTGTTCACAGCTTTTTGAAAATTTGGAGAGACACACAGAAGACGTTTGTGTACTACTCTCATTGTAGGATGTCCCGCCTGAGTTGCGTTACACATTTCTGTGGTGGTAGAGGGATTTCATGTTTGTCGATGGCGGCTACAAGTATTTTGTTGAATATTTTCATAACTATGGGTAATAAAGAGCTACCTCTCCAATTGTTGCATTTTTTTTATCACATTTTTTCGGTAGTTTCACTATTATAGACTCCTTCCACTCATACCGAAATTTTCTTCTTCCCATACTTTATGAAAGATGGAGTCGGCTTTAAAGCACTCAACAGGCAGTCGGTCATTTCCTGATTTTGCATAGTTGTTATTGCAGGCCTTATTTCCCCTTCTGTTGGGGAGTGGTGTTTATTCCCCGGTTCGGGCTCAATTGCCTACATGATATGAAATCCAAGGTATCTCCTTGCACTGCGCTCAAAGTTCTGTCAAAGTGTATTTTCCATATTTCAATTTGCTCCTTATAGCTGTTGTCACCTGCCATTTTCATCTTCTACAGGTGAGTTAATAACAAACTTGCTGCCGGCTATTGATTTCATCTCACTTTTGTAGCTGCTGTTTGTGCTTGCTGCCCCCGGATGTCGTATTAGCTTAGCTTCTTGTGATCCCAGCTAAGCGCAGCGAGCGTTTTAATTTTGTTCAATATGGATCGATGAGCGAAAGCCTAAGGTATTTTTGCAGATGTCTTGTAGTTTATCTTTTCCAATATATATACATATATTATATAAGTATATACATAATTGGTGCGTACACCCTTTCTGGGTGTTTGGCCGAGCTCCTCCTGCTATTTGTGGCGTGTGTCCTGATGTTGTTCCACAAATGAAGGGACATACAATTTTAAGTCGACTCCGAACTGCAGCTATTTTTGTATGAAGAGCGTTCCATGGCAGAAATACATTCAGAGATTTGTCATTGGTTGCCGAGGGGTGACCGCTATTAGACAAAAATGTCTATCATTTGGGGGTTTCATGCACGGAGATTCGAACCTAAGCACTTCCGAATGGTAGTCACGCACCATACCATTCGGCTATGACGACCGACAATGCTTTATTTCTTCTGCAATACTACATATATTTTCAATGCTTAAATTTTCGTCAATCTCAACATTGGGGAGTTCACCTATAAATTGGTATTGCACATTCTATAACTTAAGGCTATCAGCTCTCCTATCTAACTGTTTATACGGACGATCGCCGGAGAGATTAAGCTTTAGTTCGGTTTCTACTAGATAATGATCACTCCCTATTTTTTTGCATTTCTTTTGGCTCAAGTGTCGCGTAGAGTGTTACACCACTCCTTAGAAACGCATATATGATCTATTTGCGTTTCAAAATCTTTACGGGAGAATATCGACCCACCGATTCTCAAATTGTGGCTTAGATACAGTTCTATAAACAGCTCTTCGTTTTCATTACATTAATGCTTCCCATTATTTCTTCATATCCCCTATTATCGCTGCTAATTTGTGCAAAAATAACATCTCTTTTTGGGATTTCATATAGTACCTTATCGATCATGGTTAATGGTTAATGGTAGTAAAGGGTTAATGTATGGGCTTTTATCACTGCGACCATATTGATCTATTGTGCACGCTATGCTGTCTATTGACTGTTAAGTATGCTTATGAATTGTAGTAGTGATTGAAGGTCTTCATCTATAAGCATGAACTTGTTTAAAAACTTTTTCCTTCTATGCGTCAGCCCCGGACATTCGATGATGAGATGTTCTATAGACTCCTCATCTTCGCAGCAAAATCTGCAGATGCTGGTGTTAGTTATACTTAATTTATGTAAGTGTTTGTTGCAGGTGAAGTGACCCGTGAGGGCGCCTGTGAGAGTGCGAATGCTCTTTTTGTTTAACGTGAGGGCCATGTTAGCTCTTTTAGCATTGAAACTGAAGAACTTTTCGGAGTCTAAGACCCTCTATGTTGTTCCAATGCTGATTTATTAGAGTTTTGGCCCAGTATTTTACTTATCGACCATACTATAGAGGGTTTCTTTTTCATTCAGAGACTTTTTCTCCGTAGACTCGTAGCATTACACCACGGCTATATTTCGCTTAGTGCCTCTAAGTCTAATGGACATAACCCTTTCTGATGTGGCCTTCACACTTAAGATTGTATTTTGAAGTTTCTTCGTGACATATACACCAAAATCATATATGTACAGGGTGGGCCAAACAGCACATATTAATGCTAAGCCCAAATAACGTTTTTATTTTTTGAAATACTTATTTTTCTCTTTTTGCAGGTTATAATTGAAATATTGGAAATTTATTATGGAGCCCTACAGTGCCAACACAACGCCTTAAAATGATTTCTATTCTTACGCAATTAGCCACACAAATTGGTTTTTTAAATGATGATTTTTTTGATGTCGGATGACCATTTAAATGGTTATGTCAACAAACAAAGCTGTAGATTGTGGGGCTCTGAAAATCCTAGAGCAACACACCAACATCAGTTGCACCCATCTATGCAAATGTACTTTTTGGTGCGGTGTTATGGCCACTAGAGTTATCGGTCCATATTTCTTCGAAAATGAGGATGAAACGCCGGAATCGATTTCAGGAGCTTCTTACAGAACATTGATTGAAAACTTTTTGCGGCTAATGGTGGAGCAGTATTCTAATTTGTGGTTCCAACAAGATGGAGCAACTGCGCATACTGCTAGGCAGTAGCCTTTAGTCATTAGTAGGTCTTATTTGGCCCACCCTGTATATGCGGATCATTGCGCATACCAGGGTACATGAGTAGATATCCTCTTTTGTCACGAAATTCACCCGAACCGTTTCATCTCATTTCAATTAATCCAATGATGTATATTTTAACCTTGCGCATTCTTCCGCATTCATAGCAAGTTTATCTGATTGGTATAGCGTCCTTACGTTCGTATGCTCAATTCCTGTTCTTTTAATGTTTTCTTTAGTTCCTCAAAATTTTGTTCCTGTCGATTAGTTTTATTTCTTTTTCTTGAACATTCATATGCTAATTTTCAGCAGCAACGAGTGATAAGCCTAATGCTGCCTTGTTCGATAAGCTGCCATTTCCGTTGTTGATTGAATTCCCAACATCCGAACCTGCCTGAAACTTCTTGTACTACTAGCATTCCTTGTAAGTAGAAGACAGGGTGGTTGTCAATAGCTTTGGATCTTGGATACTATTATAATTATTTTTGTTATTATTTCGATGTGAATTGTCCTTGAAGAGTAGCAAATATTAAAAATGTTTAAATTATGTGTCCGAAATAGTAAAAAAGCTTTTTCTCATTCCAAATAAAGGGTGGTTACGGGCTGATGTTGAATGTGAACCACACCTAAACGTGAAGTTTTTTTCTGCATTTCATTTGACATTTTTCAATTTCAGACTAACTCAATTTGAACCATGGAAAGATACACAATCGAGAAACGCGTTAAAGTTATTCAGGCGTATTATGAAAACGGGCGTTCAAATCAAAATGCCTATCCGCCACTTCATCTTTAGTGATGAGGCACATTTTCCCCTCAGTGGATTCGTCAATAACAGAATTGCCGCATTTGGGCGAATGATAATCCAAGAGTGATTGCCGAAAAACCAATGCACCCACAAAGAGTGACTGTTTGGTGCGGTTTATGGGCCGGCGGCATCATTGGGCCGTATTTTTTCCAAAATGAGGCCGGTCAGGCAGTTACTGTGAATAGTGTTTGGTATCGTGAGATAATAACGAACTCTTTATGGTCCGAGTTTCAACAGGACGGTGCCACTTGTCACACAGCTAACGAAAAAATTGCTCTTTTGCGCGAATGATGGCCGAATAATCTCCCGTCGCGGCGATGTCAATTGGCCGCCAAGATCATGTGATTTGACACCGCTGGACTTCTTGCTTTGGGGTCATTTGATAGAAAAGGTGTACGTCGATACGCCAGCAACAATTCAAGTGCTAAAGGATTAGATAATTCGGCACATTAATGGCATAGAACCTCAATTATGCCTCAGTGTAATCGAAAATTTAGACCATCGGATGGAGGTGTGCCGCCAAGGCCATTTTGCCAATATTTTGTTCGGTACGTAATTGAGCCATACCAATATTATCATAATAAAGAGAAATGACAATACATGCTTTCCATTCAAACGCAACCGGGCCATGATGTAACTCAAATATGTTGCTCTCTGGTCAAAATGATGAGACACGTATTTTTTTGTTCGTCCGAAAAAATTTTTTTTCAAGATTTATCGGCAATTTTGTTTTTCGGTTCAAAAACGATTTTCTTTAAGTTTGCAGAATAAAAAATTGGCAACTACTGTTTTGCAATTGTTTCTACATGAAGTCGCTCGTGTAAGTAATGACAATCATTTTGAACTCATAATCATTAAAATCGGTTCATTTTTGACTAAGTTACGAGCATTTAAAAAAAAATTTCTTATATATTAAAAAAAATCGATTTTGAGCCGAAAAACAAAATTGCCGATAAATCTTAAAAAAAAAATTTTTCGGGCGAACAAAAAATACGTGTCTCATTATTTTGACCAGAGAGCAACGTATTTGAGTTACATCGAAATCGAAGAGCATGTCTCGAATATCCCGGTTGAATTGAAATGGAAAGCATCTATATTAGAAACTTTTTTTTTAATTGCTCATAACTTGGTCAAAAATGAACCGATCTTAATGATTCTGAGTTCAAAATGATTGTCATTACTTACACGAGCGACTTCATGTAGACACAATTGCAAAACAGTTGTTGAAAATTTTTTATTCTGCAAAAAACAAAAAGTGCGAAATAGGCTTTGTACTCAAAAATTCATTACT
>JAYXIM010020453.1:0-33314 GCA_037575425.1 Anastrepha fraterculus | reverse complement strand
CGTTATTAAATGCGCCTTCTATGTCAAAAAAAACTGGCATGGTATACTTCTCGTTTACTAGAGACCCCTCTATTGTTCAGATTACCTCGTGGCACTGTCTTCGTAGATTTGCCTTTGAGGTAAGCGTGTTGTGCAATTGATCTACTAGTGCTCTCCAGCGAGCTTGTAATGTGTATGTCTAAAATCCGTTCAAATGGTTTTAAAAGGAAAGACTAATTAGCCTAAAGCCCTTCGCTGATTCATGTTCCATTCTACTTACGTATAAAGACTACTTTAAACAGTTTCTAGCTATTTGGAATATAACCCAGGTTTAGACACGCTTTGAAAATTTCCATTAGCCATGGTAGAATACTATCAAGAGTTTCCTGTAACATCTTATCAAAGATCCCGTCAGGGCCGGAAGATTTGAAGGGGGAAAATGATTTGATTACCCATGCAACTTTCTCTTTTGTGATTATTACATCGGCAAGATGCTGTGGGTCATAGCGGCTCCGCCGGATTCTACCAATATCGCAAACGTGAGTGCTACATCCCGGAAAATAAGAATTCAAAAGAAGTTCTAGAGATTCTTTTGCCATAGAAGTACCATCTGGCTTCTTGACCCAAGAAGCCATTGAATGGTATTTGGACAAAATACGGCTGAGCCTCGCTGAATCTCTTGTAGACTCGATGGAAGAACAAAAATCTCTCCAGCTCTCTTTCTTGGTGGCCCTAGAAGCCATTGAATGGTATTTGGAAAAAATACGGCTGAGCCTCGCCGAATCTCTTGTAGACTCGATGGTAGAACAAAAATCTCTCCAGCTCTCTTTCTTGGTGGCCCTAGTTGCCTTCTTGGAATGTCTCCGACTTTCTCTGTACAGTTTCTAATCACCTGTTGAGTAGCGGTGATTAAAATTTGATCTGTCTTCTTCCCTTAATTTTGAGAGCTCATTACTCCACCAAGGATTATAAGATTGTTTGCTATATTTAATTGTGCTGAATGTATTCTCCAATGTTGTAACCCGCAAGAATGGTTTGGTTGATCGGAATTCGTCCCAACCTATTATTTACTATTACCTTCTCCAATTAGTTCTTAATGGGTTCCCATACGGTAAGGGTGGACTCACCCACAGATCCAGCTCGTAAGGGATCAGGCTGTGATCCGAGAACGATTTTTTGTTGTAGACCCTCCATTTGTCTACCCTTACTGAACTGTTTTCGGACAATAAAGTAACATCAATCCCTTCCGCCTATCCCCAAAAGTACTCCGTACTAGGAAAGGTAAAGGTGTAAGTATTACTATTGTTACATACCGTCAGGTTAGTATTATTAATAAAATCGTGAAACGGTCATCTCGATCGCTCCCTCCGAGCTGCGCCATAGCGAATGTCACACGTTGGCGTCGCATCCGAGTAGCAAGGTTTTGTTCTTAGTTTCAAGCGCAAGGAGTAGGGTTAGGTTGTTCGTTGTAGCCCTCGAGTGCTGCAGATTTATTTGGACAACCGTAAAATCCATGCTGAGTGGTCATTTTACAATTTAGGAGCGGCGTCGTCAAGTTGCATGCCCGTGAGCAAGTCGTTGGCGTCGTCAGCCCCGCCCTGCTCATCCTTCGGATTTGCAGAACGGAATATCTTCAGTTGCGCTTTTCTCACGCCAAACCGAAGCTTCTTGTCCACTTTTTTCAGAGGCTCGATGCTCTGCTCCGATATTTTGAGAAGGAAATACGTGGAGCTCCGCTTTTATGATGCTCCAGTCATCAATCGGAACATTGCGGTTATGAGCTTGCAGGTAAGGAATCAGCTGTTTGGCTTCGAGCTCCATGTTCGGTATCCAGATGCGAGCCCTCGGCCGTCGTGGGGTCTGGTTGGACGGGATCCCAACTTCCTCAGTTCGCTAGTGTCTGTCCGTTCAGTCCATTTGTCCATCTGTTTTGTCATTGGGTGCGCTCGCTTGTCCGTCCGTTTTTCTGTCTACTGTCTATCTGTTTGTGCATATTATCCGAGTTTTTGGGTTTTTCTTTGTTAATTTCTGTCTTGTATGATCATCTGCCCCACCTAGGGGCTGCACATGTAGCCTTGTGTGGTGCCAAAGAGGATATCGGGGAAATATCCGGTCGACCATGGCAGTGCCTCATACCATGGTAAGACCACCGTGACAACCTGAGGCGGCTTGGTAATAGTAATTTGCAATATTCGTTAAGCGTAAGCGGTAATAAGCTTTTGTAAATTAGAGTGACTCCATTTCGACCCATTACCGTCCTTATTCGCCTCATAAGTTTTCTGTGCTTAAGTTTTTTGTAAGTGCTTCCTTGATTATATCCCAATTCTCCGTTTATAGGATATTGATGACTACACTTTTAGCTTCTCCTTGCATTAGTCGGCAGTATGCCTTGTTCAGCTCGATGTATGTTACCGTCGATAAAAAAAAACTCAATACTTTTCTGTTGTGCGTTTGATTTGCCTAAGGATGGGCTCCTCGTTTGTTAATCGCCACAGTGCGTCGTTACTGATGGTGTTTGGTCAGAATATTCTCCAGATGATGCGGAGGCATTTGTTGATGAATGATTATAGCCTCTGTGTGATGGTGTTAGAGACCAGCCATGTTTCACTTCCGTACAACAATACGGACTTCGCGCATGAGCCGAATATTCGTAGTTTAGTGCGCCTAGAGATTTGCGAACTCCGCCATACTGTATGCATTCGCCCGAATGCCACTCTTGTGATATTTAGCCTGCAGTTCACATCTTCAGCTGCTCCACCATCTGCCGTGATGATGCGGCCGAGGTAGCAAAATGCTTTCGACGAATTCCACCGGGCATTCGTCAACCAATATCTGCTTTGCGTTATTGTGGTTAACTCTCATAGCAATTATTGTATTATTTATTCTTGTTATACCCTAGAGGGTCTGGTCAACGTCATAACGTTGGCTACAGATTCGCAGGAATGAAGTTGGGTATTAATTGTATAAAATAGGATAATTTAACTTTCCCTCCGATCGTGGTTCGAATCACTGGATATCTAATAAGGATATTCAATTTTACCTTTTTACTGGATCTTTGATAAGGATATTCAATTTAACTTCTTGTTACGAAGATCCTATATTTTATAAAAATTTGGATTCTTTGTATTCAAAATACGGTTCTTAACATTTATATGTGAAAAAGTGCATCATTTGAAAGTCCACCATGAGCACGTTTACAGCTATAACTCGCCAAACTGTCAATTCATAAATGCCTAATTGTTGAGAACGGCCAGATATTGATGTTGAAGGTTATTCAGCAACACTTTGCGCTACAGCAGCAATATCCTCAACCGAACGTCCAAGTTTTGATCCGCCGATCCTTTTTCTATCCTTAACATTACCAGTATTTTGTAATTTTTTCACCATACTTTGAATTGTGAACTTTTCCACATGATTATTTTCACTAAAAAATCACGAATTTTGTGATATGTTGTTCTTAAAGATTGACCATTTTCATAATAAGTTTCAAAGGTTTTAACGCGTTGTTCTGTCGTGTAAGTACCCATGGTTAAAATTTTACATCTGTCTATTTGACAAGTGTCAAAGATGACGTAAAAAAGGTACCGTCTAGAAATTATTCTCCGCTGACATCTAGGTGCCACTTTTGAAAGACGTTTTAGTTAAGATCTCCATGTTTTCTAAATTAAGTTAAGTTTTGGCTAACAAAAACTCAGCGTGGTATTATGGCATAAATCAAATAAAATTATGTCTAAGTCCTGGCTAATGCAGTTATATCTTATTAGCGTTTTCAGTCGTAGTTTCTCTCAGTATATTTTATAAAAGAGGTCAGATGCAATAATGATAGAATACAAGATATGGCCATCAGAAAAAAATTGTGAAAGTATCTTTGACTTGCTATGTCATAGGGGAGTTGACAGCACAATTGTGCCCACTGATTTCACACGTATTCTTACGCTCTCCCCATAAGTCGTTGTTCAGACGGCTACGAAATAATATGAGCAGTGGCTGTATTGATTTTTTCATATATGATCAACACAATTTCAATACAAACCGATGTCATTTCCTTATTACGTCACCAAATCAGCTGATTCCTTCAAAATCACTGAGCCGATTAGCGGTTTGCTATTAGCGACATCGTGCCTCCTAAGTATATATTTTAATATTAAAAAAGCGTGTTAAGCACCGGCTTAAAGATAAGATTTAGAGTAAAGTTAATGCAAGGATGAACGTAAAAATAATTATGTAGTTGAAAAAAGTGATAAAGGCGAAGATGAAGGTAAATTTAATCGCTTCGGTTGCACACCTCGGGTCTAGCTAGAACCCTTTGCATTTACATGCATTTGTATGGAAATATATGGCAAATGCGCGATCATTTATAAGCATCGCAGGTATATTTAAAATTTCTTACCTTTCTCATTGGTTTTGGCATGCATTGAGCTACCTACAGAAGCAAAAAATAAAATCGCTGAAAATATTTCGATTTGTAAAGAAAAACCTTTTCTGTTCGTTTTTTTTGCTCTTTATTTTGACTCATTTCGAAGAAGGTTGAAGAAACAAAATGCGATAGCAATAAAATGTTTGATGAAATATGAAATAATCTTTACTAAGGGTTCAGGGGAAGGCAAGTAAAAAATATATGTATATGAGACTATTGAGTGCTGTTGACATACTGGATTCATGGATCCAGTACAATAAAAACGAGTTTTTCGACGAACTTTATCGCCCCCTTGTAAACAAAGACGACAATCTCTTTTCGGTGCGAGTGTATCGGCACTGGTTGAGTCATTTACTCCGATATTCACAGGGGTATTTATTTTTGTGTTGAAAAATTATTCCATAGCCAAACGAGTAGTAAATTGAGAAATAATGCTTGGATTATTCATACGATGCAACGACCAATGTATTCGATAAAGTCGTCAAAAAATTGCGCCTAGCATCACTTTTTCTAAGCCAACCGGACTTCCTTGCAAATACAAAACGCTGCCAATGCCATGACATCCAACATGTTGCAAAAGAAAGCAAAGTTCCATCGACTTGTTGGCCGTTTTGGTGTGAAATGTGTGACCATTTGATCCATACAATCACGCCAGCTTTATGTGCATTATAATACAAAATAGCCGATGGTTTTTTGCCTCGCCTTCACACTCTTTAGTATAATGAACAGAGGAAAGTAAATTGACAGCTTTATTCTTCTTTGGCACATAGCTGCTGATTGAAACAAGGTTTTCATGAAAACCAAATAATGACGAAAGCACTGGTCGAGAATTGTTCTTTTTCATATCTGGTGGAAGACAACGTTTGTTGGATCGTATGGTGCCAACTAATGCGAGTCCTATAGCAGCGAGACGCTTAGCTCCATTCAATGTGACGAAAAATGTGTCGGCTATTATTGTACGACCGCTGTTTAGGTATCGGTATAGGTTGGTTAATTGTAGCATCACATTTTCCCCTTGATCAACTTCAAGCTCTTCTCCTTTTGTTCGGCCACAATACAACTTTCCTTGCCAAGGATTTTTTGTTTTGGAGTCACATTCCCACCAGATTTTTTTGCCGTATTTCACGGTTTTGATGGAATATATTGCGTGAATTTTGCTCGGCCTCGATATGGAAATAGTTGCTCATCGAGAGTAATACTTTCATGCGGGTCATAATTATCTTTGAGGTTTTCATTCAAGATATTCCATATATCACGGGTGCAGCTTTATCGGTTCTTTGGCGGGTTCGACTGTTATCAAAACGAATATATCTTGTCAAAATTCTGAATCGATGATAAGACATAGCTGAACGAAAAATAGGCAATGAATTCGAACGCCACAAAACTACTGCTTTCTTCATATTATTCTGTGTTACACCCATGGCCAAAAGAATACCAATAGATGAATCAAGCTCAGTGCTAGTCAAATCAATCCAAACTCTTTGTTTTCTGAGTTTCTCCAGTTTTGAATGGCCTCTGTTGCATATCGATTTGTTTCCGAAATGATAATGAATGAAACATTGTAAAAAATGTCTTGAATACCTCAACAGCAACAGAGTTTCGGTGCTTTGGCCCAGAGCGAAATCGCATAATATTATATTGACGAGTACGAATAGCTGCACATGGCTCATCTTTCTTCCATTCTGTTCCATCTCTGCCGTAGAAAGAATGCTCATTAGCACTTTGTTCTGGCGTAACCGTCGGCTCATGCAATAAATCGTCCTCGATTTCTTCGTCACTGTAAAGTATTGCATTTGGTTTGATTATTTCTTCCTGCTCAATATCAGATGCATCTTTTTCAGGCAAATAATCAACATCTCGATAATCATTTCCACCATATGTACCCTCTTCCTCATCGTCTTCTTCATCTCTATTTCCGCGACGAATATCACTCAACAAAGCTGAAGAAATTCGGTCGTAAAAATCAATACTTAAGCTTCTCCTACGCAATCTTGTGTTATAAACAAATTCCACTTCATCACTCATTATGATCAAAACAAACGAAAAAAAAAAATATCGCGTAGATGACGCTTTATTTGGCGCGAAATTAACATTTTTTTGTCACTAACGTGTTATATGTTCAACGTTTACTGGGCAACTAATGAGAAAAAGAAACGACGAAGAATACATAGAAGGGTAGTTAAGTTTCAAGGGCCGGTGTTGATTTTGAATAAAATACAATTTTTTTAGGAAGTTTTTGTCACTTCTCTTTATTATGATAATATTGGTATGGCTCAATTACGTATGGAAAATACGCTGAGGCATAATTGAGTTTCTATATCGTTAATGTGCCGAATTATCTAATCCTTTAGCTGTTGAATTGTTGCTGGCTTATTGACATACACTTTTTCTTTCAAATAACCCCAAAGAAAGAAGTCCAGCGGTGTCAAATCACATGATCTTGGCGGCCAATTGAGATTATTCGGCCTTCAAATTTTTCGCGAAAAAGAGCCATTGTTTCGTTAGCTGTGTGACAAGTGGCACCGTCCTGTTAAAACCACATATTGTCCACATCCATAACTTCCAATTCGGGATATAAAAAGATCGTTATCATCTCACGATAGCGAACACTATTCACAGTAACTGCCTGACCGGCCTCATTTTGGATAAATACGGCCCAATGATGCCGCCGGCCCATAAACCGCACCAAACAGTCACTCTTTGTGGGTGCATTGGTTTTTCGGCAATCACTCTTGGATTATCATTCGTCAAAATGCGGCAATTCTGCTTAGTGACGAATCCACTGAGGTGAAAATGTGCCTCATCGCTGAAGATGATTTTCTTCGAAAATTGGTCATTCACTGTTGCCATTTCCTGCCACCATTCTGACCATTGACGACGCTTGAAACGGTCAAGAGGCTTTAGTTATTGAGTCAATTGCACCTTGTACGCGTGTAAATGCAAGTCTTTATGCATAATGTTCATCAACGACGAGCGTGAGAGGTGCAATTGTTGGGCACGACGAAGAGTTGAGGTGGACGGCTCTTCAACCACACTATCGCTAACAGCAGCAATATTTTCTGCAGTACGAGCTGTACGATCATGCACTGGTGTTTTCACATCTCCTACAGAGCCGGTTTTCTCAAACTTTTTCACAATTTTTCCGATTGTACGCACATTTGGACGATTAAATTGACCGAAAAAATCACGAAGTGCGCGGTATGTATTTTGATTTGAGCGCCCGTTTTCATAATAAGCCTAAATAACTTTAACGCGTTGCTCGATTGTGTATCTTTCCATGGTTCAAATGGAGTTAGTCTGAAATTGAAAAATATCAAATGAAATGCAGAAAAAAAATTGATTTTAGGTGTGGTTTACATTCAACATCGGCCCTTAAAACCAATACACACAATCACATAGGGTCCAGTTTCACTATATTCGTGTTTTTGTTCATTATTTTCGCGCTATTTTGCTATGCTTTCAACGTTCATTATTCAGTCCATGCATGTTTGCGTGTAAAAACATACGTATATACTACATATGAGCTAAAGATTTACTATGAAAAACAAAAACATATGTTTCCATACATTTTGTATGGGAGTCCAGCCAGGCCCGAGGTGTACAACCAAAGGTGCAACTTTTTACATCATTTTTTTCCTCCTGTTCGAGGACTCTGTTAAAATAGTTGTATTCATATAATACATCGATAGAAAATTTAATTTTAGGAAGCTACCTAGAAGCACAAGTCGTAAGCTATAAAATAAATATTTTAAATTCACGTACAAAGTCAAAAAAGGTCTAGGCAGAACCTGGTGTACAACGGGAGGTTGACATAAAGACAAACGTAACGGTAAATTTCTAGAAAAGGAAAATAAAATTAAAGATAAGGGCGTATTAAAGAAATGAACGCTTTTAATATTATATTCCATCAATAAAAGTTATGACTATGTTTATTAGACCGCTTTGGCATTTCTAGTGTTAACGCATGAGTAATTAAGGCTATCAGCTTGAGATATAGATGTTTCACAAATGGAAGGGTTTGCAGTTTAACGTCGCCCCTGAAACTTAAGAATATATTACAAAATCTACAGGTTCTTAAGCTTCCAATTCGATTAGTAGTCGGATGTCTTACGTACAGATTACTACCAATGGTTTGTAAATAAAATAATAAATATCAACACCAAGAATCCTTCTTAAATCGGAAATTCCACCGTTTTGAAATTTTTCCCACAAAATATATGAAGGTCGATAGAGTCAATAATATCATTTAATTTTTGGTTTTATTAAATTTCAGGTTTTCAGAAAATTTGTCGTCACAAATTGTTGAGATTTAGGTTTTGAGCACCACCGGTTTGAGCTAAAATTATTCAGTGAAATCGGAAAAAAATCAATGGTTACTTATAAGGGGTTAACTTTGTTTCGACGGGTTTGACTAAACCCTAAAAGAGCATTAGATGTTTAGGTTTACGTGGGAATGCGAGGAGTTAGTATCAAAAGTGGTTAGTATCATATGTATTCACTGATATCACATAAAAAAGCAATTTTATATACAAAATTTAGCCTTGAATTGGTGTAACATCATCCACGAACTGATGCGCAAATATATTAATATATTTATTTTCCTTTATTTTTGCTACCTTATACGACACACACTTGCAAAAACTACTAAAAAAGCCCCATATTTATAATTATTATCATTGTTAACAATTTTTGTTAAGGATATATGTATAAGAAAATTACTAAAAAAAATCCGTTATCTACATAGTTTATATATTATAATTTCTTGTTTCTCTATTTCGTGTTAAAAAAATTAAACCAAACTCTTTTCATCTTCAAAAAAAAAAGCTAGATTAAACAGAAAACTATCCAGCGAGTAAACGGAGTGGAACTCTCAAACGGAAGAGAAGTGCACGAAAATTAATTAATATCCAACATAACAACGCTATTATATGTTGAGAAAAAATATTGAGGAAATAAAACGAAGCTCAAATTTTAAGTAGAAAAGTGTCCAGCTAATATCAGACTAAGCATAAATCGAAATAATATTGAGAACTTAGCTTAAACATGAAAGAATGTATAAATGAAGCGAAATTAAAGCAACGAAAATAATTCATTACCCAAAGGAGACATTAATCATCAGCGACGTCCATAAGGTCAAATACTAATCGCAATAACTACAATAACTTAAGCCACATTAAAAACCAAAATCTATATTAAAATAAAAAAAACCGCAAAACAGTTATAAAAAATGTAAAGTGAATTAGTGAAAAGGCGAGTACTTCATGTCAAGCGTCAATGCAAACCAGCAATTCAGTAGGAAATATCACCAACAAAGCATTAATCCGCGATTTGGGAAACCACTTGCTTAACTATTTAGTGCCAAATTGTCTAAAACCAAGAGCATCCTGCAATAGCCAAATATCCGATTTTTGCACGGATCCCAAGTAAGTGTTCTCAGCTACGAGTGTGTGTGCCACAGCAACAGCCACACTGGGTCAAATAGCTCAGCAACAACTGCTTGGCTCGCACACGTACACGGTGGATCAGTGGCTGTTGCAGCAACTAAAACTAGCAATAGAGGCAAATTTCGAATATCGTGCCACTGCAGCCAATGTAGCCGCCGAGGAGCAAGCGGCGGTGGCGGCGGCGGCAGTAGCAATACAACTACAAAGATTAAAAGTAGCAAAAGTAACCACAACAACGGCAAAAGTAAAAACGGCAAAAACATCCGACGCAAAAACACCAACAAAGGTGGTCGCGGGTACATCAGATAAAGCGAGGAGTAGCGGTTGCAATAACGGTTTCAGCTATACCTCGAACAACGCTGAAAAGGCGGTAATAGCAACGGGAGCATCAACAGCGGTGGCAGACGAAGTTGCCATCGCTCAGCTTCAGATACCGACTCCGAAAATTAATTCCCTTGGGGAAGGCATTCTATCGAATGCACTCAATATACCGCCGGTGGCATCCACTTTGGCCGCTGTTTTGCACGCGCAAATGACAACCGCCGTACAGCAGCAGCAACACCAACAACAGCTAATCCAACTTCATCCGCACCATCAGCAGCACTTGCATCCCCATCAGCAGCAGGAAACGCTACACGTGCTCTCGCATCAACACCAGCAAAAACAAAAGCTACAGGAAGAAGGTGAACAAGAACAGCAAGAACTGTTCCAACTACGCACAGAAATTGTGAAAATGGATTCTGACTTTTGGCAACAGGCGCGCGGCCCCTTCGGTCTACATGCCGCCGCCGCACTCGCGACCAACCAGTTGCACCACCACCATCATCACCAACAATCGCCGCAGCAGCAGCAGCCAAACCCAGCGCAGCAACAGCACATACAGCAAACGCATCACATCCAACAATCATCGCATTTGCCTGGGGTAGTAGCAGTAAATTCAGAGCAACTACAACAGTCGCCACAGACGGTTCCGGTGCTGCCACCAAATGAGCAGCACCAGCAAAATCATCATTTGTTATTCAATGCGGCTGCAGCAGCAGCAGCTGCCGTGCACCTAAGTGGTGTTGTAAAGTCAAACGAACTACAGAATATTTCCAGCGATTTAATTGTAGAAGGTGGTTCCAGCGTTGTCCCAAACTCCAGCTGCAGTACAAACGACATCATAGCCGCAGGTAGCAACAGAAGTGGCAACAGTACTAGCAGTTGCCATAATACCGCAGCCGCCAGAGATTGTCTTGCTATTAGCGTGAAGCAAGAAGTGCAGACGGCGGTCGTAGCCGCCGCAGTGACAGCGAACAATCATCACCTGCAGCAGCAACAACAACAACAGAAATACCAGCCGAATGTACACAATGCCATAGATGCGCTACAGCAGCTCCAACATCAACTGCAACAGCAGCACGAGTTGACGCCGCGCGCCACTGTTGGCGATGAAACTGACGCGTTCAGCAACCAGTTGGAAGTGCAACAAGTAAGCGTCGAACAGCAACATGTAACAAATGCGCATCAACAACCACCACAGCCCCAGCAATCACAGCCGCATCATAACACACACCCACATCAACCACAACAACAGCAGCCATCGCAATCTCAGTCGCAGCAGTTGCAACAATCAAATGGGCAACAGCAACAACAACGCGATTCGGGTGCAGGCCCAAGCAGCCCGTTGCGCATGCATATTAGCAGCGTCACTGCGTTGGTACCCTCGCAATCGCCTCAATCACTGACACCGTCCGGGGGCAGCTCAACGCCCGACATTAAGTACAACAGCGAGAAGTTGGTAAACGAAATACAGGTGCGTATGAGGTGCATATTTTAGTCACTTTAATCAATGTATATATGTATATATGTAAAACGTACATATGTATATAAAAAATTAAAAATATTTACTCTATGGTAAGTAAAAGTCTACTAAGCAATCATTATAATCATAGGAATAAATACAGATAAACTATAATTGTTAGATTAATTAATAGATAATTAAAATTAATTAATACATTAACATAACTATAGAATTTGAGAAATAGTCACCTAACTTCCTAGTATATTATATAATGCTTTGATAAGCTGAAAGCCGTTAAATCTGCCACAACTCAAAATCTTCGAAGTGAATGGAGTTATATAGGCTGTACCTTTTATTACAACGTTATGCGTTTCAAGATTCACTGATTATAATGTACAACAATATAACATCAATTTAACTATTTATCTAGCATTCATTAGGTCGCTTTCTTTAGACGTCGAGTTCTCTTTAAACGTCGTTTTGTGCTTTCTTCACTTTCAACAAGTATGTACCTTGTTGTTATCTTTTCGATTTCTTCGTATACTGTTGCTTTATTAAAAGTTGTTATGAAATCATTTTTTGTGTGTCTGTCAGACATTTTTGTTTGAGTGTTGTCGTTGAATTTGTGCTATATGAGACTTTTTAGCCGTTCCCCACACCTGTAGTCCATATAGCCAGATTTGTTTAATCATAGTTTTGTGCACTTACAGCTTGTTCTGTATAGTAAGTCTGGATTTTGTACAGACTAGCCAATAAAGTTTTCGAAGTTTTTCTCTTATTTGTTTGACCTTTTGCTTTATGTGGTGATTCCAATTTAGTCTCGAGTCCAAGCAAATTCGCAAGTATTTATATAGTTGGTTCTATTGTAATTGATTTGCCATTTATTTTAATTGGAACTGCAGTAAATTTTGTTTTGATAGTAAATATAACCTGTACGGTTTTGTCTTCATTTATTTTTAGTCACCAGTTATTAAACGGCGACCGCCGTAGCCGAATGGGTTGGTGCGTGACTACCATTCGCAATTCACAGAGAGAACGTCGGTTCGAATCTCGGTGAAACACCAAAATTAAGAAAAACATTTTTCTAATAGCGGTCGCCCCTCGGCAGGCAATGGCAAACCTCCGAGTGTATTTCTGCCATGAAAAAGATCCTCATAAAAATATCTACCGTTCGGAGTTGGCTTAAAACTGTAGGTCCCTCCATTTGTGGAACATCAAGACGCACACCACAAACAGGAGGAGGAGCTCGGCCAAACACCCAAAAAGGGTGTACGTGCCAATTATATATATATATATAGTTATTAAACCATTCCTTAACTGCGTTTGTGTATCGCTGCAGTTTTTCAGTAGCGATAGTTAAGCTTTTGTCTAATGTCAATAGTATCGTATCGTCTGCGAACGTAGCAATTGATAAATTAGTTTCGTTAGGAGATTCTATGTCTGCGGTGCACGAAACATATAGCAGTGGTCCAAGAACGCTGAACATTGATTATCGTATTTAATATTAAAACATCGGTCGGTTAAGTGGCTTTTTATGATCAGATAGTAGTCAAAAAGTAGCATTATTTTTATTTTGTGGAGTAAGCCTTTGGCACCACTTTGTCAAACGCTTTAGCTACGACCAAAAATACTACCGCACAGTAACGATTGTTTTCAAGGTCTGATTGGACTTTATTTGTAATTCTATGGATCTGTTGGATAGTCGATCGTTTTTTGTTTTTAAATCTAAATTGATGGTACGGAACCTTATGTTTTTGTTCAGAATTTGGCTTAGTCGATCATGCAGTAATTTTTCAGCAATTTTAGATATTGTCGCTAGTAAGCTTATTGGTGGATGGACAGTAGTTGGAGCTTTACCCGGTTTCCAGTATCCAGTATAATAATCTTTTCTACTTTCCAGAGTTTCGGAAAATATTGTAAGCGAAACATTGCATTAAAAACATTTCGTAAAAATTTATATGCCGTGGTTGATAGCTCCGCTAATGCTTTTCTTGTTATCAAGTCATATCTGGGTGCTTCTTTATGTTTAATTCCTTTTTGATGCAAGTTATTATTTCCTGTGTATTCGTCCATTTAATTTTGTAAAATCATGATGGCAGTTGTTTTGGTTGAAGATTTCCTTTTTTTTGTCAAATTTTTGACAGAATTTAGATACATATCTTAAATACCCCGCTGTACAAGGCCAATTGTGGCTGCTTACTTTAGAATCGACTGCAGGCAAACGAGAATTGACCAACAGGGCAATACTTTAAAAGGAGAAACGATAGTTTTCCTACTAAGCGGCTGCCTGGTATGCATCGGTTTCCGATGGAGTAAAAACACTTCTCACCTCACAGCAGGTAGAAAGTGTGTCGACAATCACGACCTCAGTAATCGGCCGGTTTTTTGTTAATTTTTAAATTTTCGAGAATACTAGTGGTTTGTTTGGCTATTTATATTTCTGACTCAGATATTGAGACGACTGCCTACTGTTGAGTCAGCTTATTTTGGCATTGGACGATCCTGGAAGACTGATCACTGCTAAGGACGCAGAAGCATCCAAAATACTCACGGATCTCACGGCCTTTATGTTTATCAAGTAATCTCTTCGAGATAATCCCGTATAATCCAATTTAACTTCGTTTCTAAAAATTTGTTTTGATGCTATACATATATTAAAATTAATACCAGCAAAGTAGCAACAAGTCTTAACTCTACCTTTTTTTGTATGCATGTATGTCTGTGCATTCGATAGCACGCTTTTGATAAACAGAATAACGGTAATTACAAACCTGATAAAAATCCCCGCTTTCCTAAATCACACTATTTTTGTAACCCCTGTGGTATTCACATTTGTACCCACTTTCTCACCACTTATATTTGAACTTCACCATAAGCTCAGTTGTTTACATCATAATTTATTAGCATTTAACAGCAATAGAGAATTGCGGCGTGCGAGTAGTTGTAACAGCATAATATAGCAGAATTACATTTAACATCATTAGGATCTCCTGCAAATAAGAATTACAGAAAAATGTTCTATTAAGAAGGGGAATAAATGACTTCCACATTATTGGAGTAATAAATTCCACAAAGGGATAGAAAATTCAATCCACTTTAGTGTATTTATATAATATATATAGATGTAAATATCTGAATACATAAATTCTTTTGTCATAATATATTTACATATACGTATTTACATATATGACAAAATCGCCGAACACGCAAAACATTTGTCTTAGTTATGCCTCTGACAAACAAACTAAACATGCTATATTGCTAAAACCCGGAACATATCTTCCAGACGAGTGTATCACCATAAAAAAATAGTAATCGAAAGTCGATTTTTGAACAGATCTCGTATTTCTATTTCACTTTATTTGCTTAGATGAAAAGCTGTTAGTGTTTCAGATCGCCGGGTTTTGCGGAAATCGCTACCTGATTGGAAAACACTGGGGAAACTCATATTTACATCAAAGATTTAACATTCTCTTTTTAGCAGGTTGAGGCAATTGACTTTTGCTTTGAAAGTAGTCTAGTCCAATAAAACCCTATATAAAATATATTGTAGCTTCATTAAGAGAAGTTAATCAACATCATAATACATTTCAGACTGATTAATAAATTATTTGATTGATTGACTAATAAATTTTTATTTGGCAGCAAATTTTTTCGCAAGTAGTTTGTTTTTGTCGATAAAATGGAAAAAGATCATTAACTAAAGGTTATTCACTTTTTATCTTTGGATGGAAATCCATGCGAACCAGTAAAGGGAAAATTGAAAACTATCTATGGAAATCCTCTTCCATCATTATATATTACAGACGAAGGGTTTCAACTCCGTCGTGAGACCCGCGTTCTCACACAGGAAGAACGATCACAGGCTAGTAATACGTATTTAGTACTACGTATTATTTAGAGTTCCGTTTGGCTAAGAAAACATTGCTATCTTACCCGATAGCGCTGCAGCAGATTCATCCGAAATTATGGATATCAAATTGTATGAATTGGCTACAATTTGCCGCATGCATTCACCGTGCTCACCTAACATGGCAGCGACTTTTTTCTCTTTTTCAACATGAAAACCTGGTTCGCCGGGACAGAAACCTATTTCAAAGACTGTGTATTGAATTTTTTGAAGAAGTTATGGCAGAAACTCGTTGTAAGAGGTAACATATTGCTGATCCTCTTATCTGCAAACTTCCAGAAAGAGACGAAGAACACAGATCAAAGGCAGATAAATTTAGATTTGCAGTATGTATGTCTGGGGCATGCTGGCTGATAGTAGGTTAAAACCCACTACCAATTAAATAGCTTGTTTTGCTGTCCACATTAGATTTTAAGAATGATTAGTCCGGGTACCGACTCATTTGCTTCAAATACAGAGTAGGGGGTTAGATATTACTGCAGTAGTCGTGAAACATGTATGGTAGTTGAGGCTCAAGTAGAAGCATGAACCAGCTCTATCTCTGTCATCCATTTTAAATCTGAGTTGTCATTCAACTCTCATATTAAACGTCAGTTTTTAACAAATGGCAGCCGTACAACCGCAACCCTATGCAGCTTCTGTAGTACCGTTGGGGGAATACACCTTGCCTTAGACCTTCGACGAAATTGGATATAAGAGATGGTCATATATGAATACATTCGTAAATACATATGTACTATACGTATCCATGTGTTAGCAAATGCATTTCTCTTCGTTGGCAAAAGATGTGTGCTGGTTATTTGCCGTTAGGTACAAATGCCCCTACTGATCTTTTTCGACATTTTTGAGATTATCTTGTTGTTGCTGGTTTTTGTTTTTTTGACTTTGCTATTCGATGTTTGCTCGTATATGCATTTCGCATGTATGAGAGAAATATTTATAAATTCAAACACGCTCGATTCATTGTTTTTCTGTATAAGTTTTTTTCCTTGGATAGCCCATTGAACACATGTATAAGCTTTTAAGCTTAATAGTATATTCACGTTACTCCCTGAACTCGAGCTTAAGATTTTGTGTTTCAGAACATCTATCTCATTGGGATGTTTAAGAAACTCAGAGTCTGATTACTTCTGTTTATACACATTATTTTTATTATTTAAGAAAATGCCTTCCAATATAAAAATGGTTTTTTTTTTAGAATTGGATATTGCTTGTATTTTTATTAATCGCGCAATGAGGATGTGATCTTGTCTGAATAAACAATGGTTTATATTATCAAATATTTTAACAAATTATGAGATATTCTTCCGAATATGGAGAATAAGAGCATACATTTTCGGAAAACCATTAGTATAGAGAAGCGTGTCTCCTTTGCTTATATTTTTTATACTTTATATATTAGAATTTATAAATTAAAAATGTATAAATTGAATTGTCAAAATTTATAGTTGCATGTACATAAGCACAAACGAAAATATTCGTATGTTAAACTTTAAAATAACCTATAGTATAAGCACGACTATACGGTGCAATATGAACATATGTATTATAATAGTACAACTTTTCAGTTAAATTCAAACTCTACTTAACATAACTTTAAACTAGAAGTACAGCCAATTATAAGTGTGTCTGGGTTAAGTTTTTATTAAGTTTAATTTTGTAATGTTTCGAACATTTCCAAACACATTCAATCAACAGAAAATATAAAATAAAAACAAAAAAAAAACATTGCTCAATTGAGATAGAAAAAATAATTCGATTTACATTCGCGTCCGTCAATTTCTCCACAAGTTTACTTGAATCTTCTCTGGAAAATCACTCATGCGTACGCTTAAGTAGGTATCATATTATGCAAGCCATTATTCACACTTCGTTTCACAATAAGAAAATTGAGGAATTAATTTCGACTCATCGCTTATTGAAGGTCGTTTCGCACAAGGAAATCTCCGAGTGTCAGAATAGTAATGCATCCGATTAATACAATAATTTCTGTAGTCATACAAGATTTCTAGATTAGCTTATAAAGAAAAATTAAAACTTGGACTACCATTCACCGATAAGTCCGTCTGATATGCTCCCGAAAATCTGACAGTATACGTAGACTACTCCGTAAAAAAGATGCCCTTAATGTTAATACGGATTCCCATTTGTGGAACAACATCAACACGCACACCACAAATAGGAGGAGGAGCTTGGCCAAACACCTAACAGAAGTGTACGCGCCAATTATTTATTTTTTATTTTTAATGTTAATACGGATACCTAAATGCCTAAATCAAAAGTCCTTTTGGTCTATCCTGACATTGATCTGTTGGTACATAAAGCATTGAAAAGTGTTTTCTAACATTGGTTGCCCTTCGGCAAGATATGCTTAACTTTGAAGTACATTTATGAAAAAACTTATAAAGACTATCTGCCGCTCAGTGGCGGCATTAAACATTTACTTGCAGGACAACTTTAAGACGCACAACAGAAATTGACAAGCGTCAAACCAGTTTTTCAACGGTAATACTGCAGAATTGTAATCACAGTGAGGAAATATTGAAAAGTAATTCGGAGTTATGCTATGGACATCTACTACTCTTAGTGTATGTTACTTAGCAAAAAGCAACAAACAGAAACCATCACGAATGATCCAAAGTTTTCAAATGGTGATAAAAAGCAGAAGGAGTAACGAAATGACTAAATGAGAAGGGCGAAAGGGTGAAATGTAAAAAAAAACAAAATAAGGAGGGGAATTTAAAAAAAGGGGGCACAGAAAAAAAGGAAGTAGCAAAAACATAGAACGAACAAAACGGAAATCATTCATAGAAATACAAATATATTGGCAGTTTTGGTTGTAGTGGTGGTGGTTGTAGCAATGGCGTTGGGGGTGGCTGGAGTGCTGCTGAGAAGTCAGGCAAAGCAGCCAAAGAAAAGCAATATCGCAGCAACACACACACGAGTACCAATGCAAGCAAGGGTATACAAGTAAATAATGTAAAAACGCAAGTTCCAGTTAAAAAAAAGAAACCGCTCATTATTGCATAAGTATGCGTACACACCAATCGACTCACACAACTGCAAGCAACTAGTTTGTGGATAAGAGCTAAGACTCACACACTCCAGCACATGGTCCGTCTTAGATACAAAATTAAAAACTGGAATAGTAGTGACCGGAGAAAACTGCTCAGTAGAAATACACGCGCAATACGTGTGGTGTTGCGTGGTGCGATGAGGCAAGACATGGGGTGAAGATTTGATTTCCCCTTTTGTAGTGTCGTTTGTACTTAACTCCTTAAACGTTAGTACCGCGCTGCAAACTCGGCTTTGTTCGTATCCTTTCGCTGTCTTTTTGGGAAGTTTATGTTTTTTATATTTTGTTGTCTGCGCAATTATTTTATTAGAAGAAGGTAAAGAAAAAGGAAAACGGAGAATGTCTTAATGCGAGCACAACGAGAACGCTAAGAGCGTTGCCTATTATTAGCAGAGCGGCAACCGTGTATATGAGGACAAGAATAATAGAACACCGGTACTTATATTTATACTGAACCAGAAGGGGTAATATGGACAATACGCTAGCAGTATTAGTAATGGTATAGTGGTGCGTAACTTACCGTTTGGGCGGTCGGTCGACGGCGTTTGATATAAAAAGCAGCTCGGAAAACGCCGTAGCAAAGAAAATGAACTGGCAAAAAGTGCGCGGCAACAACGAAGGAAGCAAATGTATTTAATGAGAAAGGAGGGACGCACTGCTGGCGTTTGCGTTGAGGGTAGACCAATGGAGAGCGAATAGCAGTACGTTTCCCATATTTAAACGTCTTAGAACAGTGCCCGGCGTAAGCAGAACGGAGGGGCAGCAAACAAGGCACACAACGGCCACAGTTATTGTAGTAACTGTGAAAGAAGGTTTCGTTGTCGGCGACGATGGCGGTAATGATTTTGGCGTTGGCGTTATTACTTCATTTTCAATTGGGGGCAGCGCGTTAGTTCGTTTATAGTGTCTCACTACGAACAAATTTCGCAGTCGCTAGCTAACCTTGTCCCGTTTAAGTTCGTTTGAGTTGAGTTCAGTTTAGTGCCCCGGCCACCAATACCCCATCCAACGTTGCCACCGTCCCTCATCAGCAACATGCTGTAACTGCCTTCTTCGGTGTCGTTGCCGTTGCGGTCGCGGTCGCGGTCGCCGCTACCACAAAGTTAGTAGACTAAGTTTAGCGTCGTCCAGTCGCACCGTTCCTATGAAATAAGGGTCAGATCCAAGCAAAGCGAAGTAAAGCAAATTATATTATCAAAACGAAATCGTCATAGCAAAGCGTCGTGCTGCGCCTTCTTGGGTGATTTCTTTTTAGTCGCGCTGCGATTTCTTCACCAATGACAGCGTCAAAGTCTTACTAGTGTTTAAAAGTGTCCGTTCCTCTTCAGCCGCAACTAAAACACAATTTCTTTTCTTAGTTGATTTCAAATTCTTGCCAACCATTCAACTTGAAGGACGCGCTCGCGTAAACATACATATAACAGTATAAGATAAAAACTTACAAAACGTGCTGGATATTAAAAATATTTCAATTTGTAGGACGCACTTTAAATATTTAGTGTACAAAAAATGGATATAAAAATTTGATGAACTCAACATAATAAAAAAAGACCAATAAACACAAACAAAAAGAAATTAATGAAATATCATTTCAGTAAAATATCAAATCAAACTATTCAACAATATATTATGAAATTTATACAAAAAAGTAATGTCGCATCAATCTATTTAATTATTTATGTTTTTTAAAAAACGGACCTTCGGGATAATGAAATGGTTTCCAAAACTCAAATATTATTGGATGTTAATTTTTCAGTGAAGTTTCGTCAAGGTTTAATAAATGAAATAATTGTTCCGGCAGCCATGTTAACGGAGTCAACATTTTGTTAAGCGTTTGAAGCCGTTGCGGAGAAGTGTCCAGAAAAAAATATTTGTTCACATATATACTTGCCAACGTAGCTAATATGGAATAATTTTTTAGTTGCAAGTGCAGTATTCGAGTAAACTTATACGAACACGAATTTTCAAAACAAGATTACTTTATTTAATAGACAAAAAATGTTCAAAAAGGTGTATGAAATTTCATGGATAGTTCCGGTGTGAAATTCAGTTGATGGTTGATGATGAAATAAGAGTTTGATTATAAAGTTTTAAAGCGCCTGAACCATTGATTGCGGAGTTATGTTTAATGTTAAATGTTTTTTGCGCAAGTCTAGCCAAGAAAATGCGCATTGAAGACGTAATGTTTTTTATATAATCTGTACCTTCGCAATCAAAAGACTTTTGAATTGGCAAACTAAAGAAGTGATTATGTAGGAAAGGTTAAAAAATTTTAAATAATTCATATACCGTTTTGAAGATTCTGATCTTCTAGTGTAGGTATATTGTTTTTTTTTTTACCAAAGCCTGATTTTTCGCCTGGTATTGAATTGAATTTTCATATTCAAAAAGATTAAAAATTTCTATATATTTTTCTATGTGACTAAGCTTATCTGGTACATACATTAACGACAAGTGTTCGAGCCGAGCTCCTGTTTATATCTGTTGTGTGCCTGTTGAGTTGTCATACAGTTTAAAGTTTCCCCCGTATTACTACTAGTAAAAAGTTTTCTCATTCGTAAATGCTTAAGAAAATTACCTTTACCGGCTGATGGGCGCCTCTTGTGAGATAAATATTTTAGTGTTTAAAGTAGTTGAAAGGTTTATAGTATTAGAACTGAAGACACTTCCTGTTGGTAGCTTTTGTAATCAAAATGGGGTTTCACAAGTTGAAAAACTGCAGTGGTCGAAGGTCGCGAACTCCATAAGCTATCAGCAGTAATCCATACTCAGCAGGCAATGTCATTTGCTCGACTAAAGGATCTGGAGTAGGCCATTGACAAAGGACCAACGAGATTACTTCAGCTCGGCACACAGTTGTTCTTAATGTATAAAAATAGGGTTCAACAGTCGTAAATAATGTTGGCAACAGCGCAAACGTATTCGGCCAAGGTAAGGAATTTCTTGGTTTGCAGAAACTGAACCTATCTGCAATGAAGCAAATATTTAAAAGGAGTAGGTATACGAATGTGTACATACTGCTACTGAAAAATTCTTGAAATAGTCAAATACTGTTTTTAAGAAAATTTCCAAAATTTCATAAATATTAAATTACTGTTATATGTGTATTGTACATCCCTTTGGGCGAGAAAAATAAATGTGGCTGAGTTCCGAAAAGCATCAAATGGGCAATCAAGGCTTTGTCAATAGTTCCTAAAGTCAACTACAAAATATATTAGAATATAGAGGGTTTCAAACGGCAACCTTTATTAGCCGACATACGATAAATACAAAAACGGGCATCGTTAATTATTTTGTCACAGTTTAAATATTGAGTTATATATTTTGTTTTGATTCTGAAATATGAAATATGTAAAACAAAAAAAAAAAAAATTTCTTAAGTATCTGGATTATTTTGAGTGAAGGTGGGTGATTAATTCATCTTTTTCTTATAATTTCTTGTTTTGTCTGAATATTTCTATCTCAAACTTGTTATTTTTTTTTTTTGCAAACTCTAAGGTAGTTTGTTTTTATTTCTTCACCTAATTCTTACAAATAAATGAAATAGCAGTATGAATGGCACCGTGTCAGAGAGGGAGGATTCGTCGTTTGTTTTGAATGCGATATGTACAGCTAAATCTACATTAAAACCTTTTTTAATACTACTTCAAATACAAAAACCGAACAC
Source organism: Anastrepha fraterculus (assembly GCA_037575425.1). NCBI lineage: Eukaryota > Metazoa > Arthropoda > Insecta > Diptera > Tephritidae > Anastrepha > Anastrepha fraterculus. The sequence goes on along the minus strand of JAYXIM010020453.1, from coordinate 11,038 downwards.
AATCAAAAAATTAATTATATATATATATAATTAGCGCTTACAAGCTTTTTTGGTGTTTGGTCGAGCTCCTCCAATTTGTGATGTGCGTCTTGATGTTGTTCCTCAAATGGAGGAACCTACTGTTTTAAGACGACTCCGAACGACAGAAAGTTCCTTTGAGGAGGGTAATTAATTATCGTTATTCAAGAACGATTTTAATACATATCTTCAATAAGAAAACAAAACATAATGAAAACGAAATGGCATTAAGATCATATAGAGAAAAAAGGAAAAAACGAATTTTATTTGTTTCATTATAAAACCAAAGCCCAAAAGACAGAGACTAAGATGGAGTGAGCGGAGTGAAGTCGCTGCTCTCGACTTGTGGGTTGAGCGGAGCACCGTGAGCTGCGGGAAAAAGCAGTTCCAATTGACCTCTCAAAAAAAAGGGTGTCTTTTCTATAATAAAGGAAACGTTATTGATTGGGACGAAATTTAATTGCATTTCATTTACTAGCTTCGTTCCAGTTGCATTTTGTTCTAGTGCTGCAAAGAGCAAAGAGATGTTTCCGGCTGTAATCAAAACTCGATTGTATTGACTGGGAAAGCTCAATATATCTATTATAAACAAATAAAATTCGTTATTTTTTCTTCATTTTCCTCACAAGCAATTTTTCAAAAAACAATTATTCATAATATATGTACATACATACCTTCAGCTGTCAAATAATAATTATGTTGGCTAAATTTTATGTATGGAAATACCAAACTCAGTGCCTTAATTTAAAGCTTAATTGCAGAGGAAACTCAGGTTAAATATGTAAAAAATCGGTCACAACAATGAAAATGCCGGCTGTTTCTACATTTTTTCACTTACGTGTGCTCGAATACCCATCAGTTATATAAAGGGTTTTTCTATTGGCGCGGGTCGATTTTGACGCCCTGTGGCAGCCATTTTGTTTTGGTGACATCTTTGAAATTTTTTGTTTATTATTCAGTTGTTTATGCCAAATCATCATGGCAAGTTACACGATTGAACAGCACGTTCAAATGATAAAACTTTATTATCAAAATGAGTGTTCATTAACGCAAACGTTGCGCGCATTGCGCCCATTTTTCGGTAGACGTGGTGACCCTTCCAATTTCTTATGGCCCATATTGAACCATATGGACCTAGACGACATGTGGTTCCAGCAGGACGGCGCTACGTGCCACACAGCAAACGCCATTTTATTCCATTTCAACATCTACCCGCCCTTATTGAAAAACCCTTTAGTATAGTTGCTAGTCAAGTTACATAAATAGGCACGTGTGAAAAAAAGCTAGTATAACACAACATGCACGCAATCTCTTTTACACACACATACATGACTAAATGATTTCGCTCGTTGAGTTGCCGGATGTCGAGCATTTATCGCCAGCCTTGCTATGCAATAATTGAACATTCATCTTCACGTGGGCCCTTCTAGAAGAACAAATACATGTACAGGGTGAAGTGTTACCTATTCAAAACACTATAACTTTTTTGTGTCAAATTAGTTTTTATTGATTTCAAAGACAAAATTGTTCAAACATGATTACAATCTTAACATATATTCACTTTAGCTCGATATGACCACCTTTTGTCCTGACTATAGCCTTCAAACGGTCAAAAAATGAGTTGCATGCTGCACGAATATGATCTTGAGGTATTTTGACCCATTCTCGTATAATCGCTTTTTTCAGCGCATCCATACTGGCATATTTTTTAGTCCTCACCTTGTTCTCCAAAATCGACCAGATGAAATAGTCCATCGGATTTGCGTCTGGCGAATTCGAAAGCCATTGTGTGGACGAAATGAAGGGTGGACCACGATTTTTTAACCACTCTTGGCTCACACGAGCTTTATCAGACGGTGCCGGGTCCTGTTGGAACGTCCATGGTCTACGACCGAAATGTTTGCGTGTCCACGGCTCTAAAGCAGCTTCTAAAATATTTTCCTGACAATAAGTCGCATTCAGTTTGACACCAGGCTCGATAAAAACGATTGGAGAGCGTCCATCAGCGGTCACTGCGGCCCAAACCATTACTTGCGATGGGAAATTACTTCGAGTGGCCATACGTAGGCTCAAATTCTCGTATGAGGGTTCGGTCAAGTAAACACGATCGTTTTGAGTGTTTATGAACTGCTCAATTGGGAAATTTTTTTCATCAGAAAACACAATGTTAGGAAATTCGCCACGTTCGTGAAGGGCAACAAGTCCTTTGCTCTTTCGCACCGAACTTTTTTTTGCTGGGGGGAAAGATCGTGTGCGTTTTGGAACTTGTAAGCCTTGACCTTGAGCTCATTTTTCAATATGCGTCGAATGCTGTCTTGCGATATTTTCAGTTCTTTGGCCATTTTTCTTCCACTTCGACGTGGATTTCTTTCAAGTCGAACCTTCACTTTCCGAACCATTTCTGGCGTTGTTGCGGGTTTTTTTTGGTCCACCTCCATAGCGTTTTGCAATGTTATCTGTATCATTGTACCGTTTTATAGTGCGATACACAAACATTTTATTCACTTTGAGGTGACTGAGCTCACGAACAATGGCTGGTTGTGATTTTCCAGCCAAATATAACGCAATCACACTATTACGTTTGAATTCCATTACAAAAAAAAAAATTCAACAAAACTGAGACGCAAATGCTTTTGATGGCTTATAAACAATATATTAAACTGTCATTAGAACAATTTGGGGTTGATGTCATGAGCTATTCTACAGATACAAGCAGTGTGAAGTTGGTAACACTTCATATCGTTCACCCTGTATATACCACAGAAAATACAAACCTATTTGTATACGAGTATGCCTGAACGTTTTTACTTACGTAGAAAACAATATAGACCATTCCGAGACTATTCAGAAAGGTGTTCTACAATGTAAGACCAGATTTTAATTTAAAGTATGGTTTTAATTAAAAGGTGCTTTTACTTACGACTATGTTATAACTTGAATTCAGTTCGTAAATTAAGATGGCCGTGAAAATATTGATGAACATTTTCTTTACATTTACTTTATCAGCGTCTGAATTTATTAGATTAATAAGCATTTCCGGTGGTGAAAAAAAGAATAAATGGTAAATATATTCTGAAATGGTCCTAAAATTTCAGAAAGGCACAATAGCAAAATTGGGATATTACCTTCCCTCCATATACCCAAAGAATAATGTTTTTTAGCGACCAGATTTCTGTAGCCGAGTGGGTACGACTGGTACGGTGGGTCAGATCAAAGAATTAGGTTTTAAAGGCCAATGATTAGGTTCAAGACCAATGATTCGTGTGCAATTCCTCGTAGTAGATTTTGCTCACGTTACAATATTCGACAAGTGTGCACGGCAACCCGCATCAATCGTACGCAAGAGAGCGGCTGCCCTTGGGCTTCCCAAAAACTATTGTGTATTGAGGAAGAATCTTAGACTTCAACCTTTAAAAACTCAAACCGTGTAAGCGCTTAAGCCCAACGATTACAATTTGCGTAAAATAATTGCGAGACAATGTTGGAGCGATTTCGTACAGTAAACACAATCTTTTGTATTCTTTGTAATAGTTGTTGAAATAAACATTTATCATTAGTAATTATTTCTTAAATTAGCTTTTAATTCCCCACTGGACACCCCGTACGTTGCAGACATAATGCACCTAATTATAGAAAAACAATTTCTGATAGCGGGTTACTCATTGACAGGCACGGCGTTTTATAATAATTCGCTCAGAACTTGGATATGGCTGTTCTGGAATGTTAATGCAATGTCGTCGGCATATATGTATTATGGCATTACATCCAATATTTTGCAGTTTTAAGAGTAACAAGATGAGATGCAATTCGAGTTAATTTGTTGTCGGATATGGACGTCCAACGTTTACCGCCTTATAAATTTTAGACGATGAGTCAAGTCCACGGATTAAAATAAAGGAGTCCGTTCATCAGTTCTTAAAAATAGCGTACCTAAAGATATTTTTTATGAGGAGCTTTTTCAGGGCAGAAATACACTCGGAGGTTGCCATTGCCTGCCGAGGGGCGGCCGCTGTTAGAAAAACTTGTTCTTCATTTTGGTGTTTCATCGAGATTCGAAACTACGTTTTCTCCGAATTCCGAATGGTAGTCACGCACCAACCCATTCGGCTACGGCGGTCGCCTGTCTTGAATCGCTTTACAGAATTTTCACCCTATTGGAACTGTATGTATATCACCGATATCCACGTCGTTTTTCGGTTTCCAAATTTCTCGGGGTTTGGATTGTAAGACAGACCTGGATGCACATTTCTCCACTGCTCTACTGTCCTACAGACATAACCAGACACATAGTCTATGACACATATGAATGTACTTTTTTTAGTCAGTACATGTCAGTAGAGGTCATGACTCTATTTTTAGTCACCATACTTTAAGTTCTTTTGTAATAGACTATCGCAACGTAAATTTTTTCCAGTCAGCATAGTCAGTTTTACTTTCAATTTTTCGGAAAAGTTGTTTGTCAATTCAAAGTCTTTTGTGCCGGAACAATTGTAAGAAAATCTTTTTTAAGTAATGCCAAACAAGTTTAAATATTTTTTACTGAGTGTAAAATGTTTCAATGTTGAAATGAAGAATAGCATATAAATAAAATCATCATAAGTAATATAAACAGAAATTAAATAAGATTAAAACCATCAAACAATACAACTAATAAAGTATCTACTATATCCATAATAACTCATTAACAAAGAAAGGAATTAAGCATGAAATACTGAAATTGAACTCATTAACTACATTTTGTAAAACTCGGGATCAAGCGAAATTTCTTACGACGCCAGTCAGCGTCGCAGAAAGCGCAAACAATATTAAGTCTAAGAAAAATGACCCTAGAATGTGCAGAGGAACACGATGTAATTGCTTTGTCACGATCAATTCTTGCCTTTTGATTTCCAAACTCGCCTGCCTTGCTTTTGGTTTCGTTACGATATTTTTTTGTATTTATAATTTCCTTTAATGTATTTTGGATATTAATATCGGACTTAAAGGGTTTATTTGATGCTTACTTATAGTTCCAGCGACATTAAAATTGTACCATACTATCTAGTCTTTTAACCAAAACTTGTTTACCACGGAACGTCCAATTACTTGATTTAAGCTCAGAAATACGTAATCTCCATATTTTAATGGAATTCATCTGGATGTAAATCAGTGCGAACTTATTCAAATTGAGTGCAAATTACTGTCTTCCCTAATTTTCAAGCAATTTTCTAACTTTCCAGAACAAACCTATAAAATTTAAATAATTCATTAAAAAGGCATTTAAATAAAAAGGTAAGTAGTTTAACTGTAACGAGGAGTGTAGAAATAGGGACTTTGAATATGGTAGAACACAAGCTCGTTAGGCTGGGTCGATAATATGGTGTGTAAAATTTCGTGTCTCAGATCATGAATTTGATTGGTAATTCATGGTTTCATAATACTTCAATCAATATGGTATTCAAGAGCTGTAAATCGCATGATCTTGATTACTAATTCGAATCGTCACGATACAAGGAAACATCATTTCCGAAACATCCCATCAAAACTCTTACCAGTTCGGACTTTTACAATGTACATACCTTGTACGCCTAGTTAGTTATGTCTGATTGATGTCGGAATTCAGATAGCACTAGTAGTGACCATTAACAATCCATACTTATGCAAATGTGGTTTTAGGGACTTTTATATATAATATGTACGTTTGTCCTTTTTTATCGTTTTATTTTATAAAATTATTTGCTCTTAAATATATCTATTAGAGATTTTCACAATTAGTTTTTAACAAAAGGATTTTAATTTCTTAATAAGTATACAATAGTATATTAAATATATATTTATATTTATTTGAAAGGCTCTTATATAAATTTCTGCAATTAATTCTTTTATTTTATAGAACTGTTTTCACTAATTGTATTTTCAAATATTTAATAATGCTTTTCACTAGTTTTTGTTTGAAAATATCTAGAACTGGGTCTAGACAGCAGTTACAAGTTTAGTCTATAATAAATAGTAAATAGTGACTAGTGACTGCTGTCTGAATACAAACTGAACCTCAATGTTTACAAATGGCACCTCTCTAATAACAACATTGTACGACAACTGGGCTGTACTTCAGTGTGCCGTCATATGTCTTTTATGACCTGATTACTGAAAATATTTGTAGTGAATTTCGTAAAATATTCGTGGGATGGATTTTCAATGGCCAGGAGTCATTTTTCAATGGTCAGGAGTAATTTTTAAGTAAATCTTGAACTAATTGCAAACACTATCCACTATCGCTCAGCAACGGTTTTACTATCTGAGACCTGTTACAGCTTTTTTTGCTTTTTTACGCAAAATCATCTTTAGTGATGAAGCTCATTTCACACTGGATGAATTTGTCAACAAACAAAATTGCCGCGTCTAGGGAGAACCCTTGAGTAATTTCAGAAATATCATTACACTAAAATGAATTCTTTGGTGTGGTTTTTGAGCTGGTGGAATAATTGGCCCATTGATGAAAATGAAAGGGTTGTTACTGTCAATGGACATCGCTATAGACAATTGATTGAAGATTTTTTATGGCCTGAGCTTAAAGAAATATATGTACATAGGTGATCTTTATTTTCAACAGGATGGAGCCACAATTCACACAACATGGGAAAATATTGCATTATTGTAATCTCAGTTTCACGTTGTCACCATAAACTGGCCACCTAGATCATGCCATCTAACTCCACTAAACTACTTTTTGCGGTTTTTTATGTAAAATCTATGTGACTAAGCCAACAATTATTCTAGAGCTGTAAAAGAACATTTGAATCGAGAACTCATCTTATAATGTCTGTGCAAGTCCTCCAAATTTTAATTCTTCCATTGTGCTCATTGTGCTCATTGTAAACATTTAAATTATGTAATTTTTCCCATATAATTGTTAATAAAATAAAATAGTGAAACCTGGAAGAATCTAAATTTTTTCATATTTTATTTTTAAATAACTTATTTTATTTTAAAATATAACAACAACTTCTTCTTTTCAAAGCTACAACCTGCTTAAATTTTGCTCTTTTAGCTCCAATACTCTCCGGTTATACATACTAGCTTATACTACATACTACATACGTATATACGCTCTTGAAGATGGGTCTAAAATGTCTTTGACACTCATGAAAAAATTTATAGTATGCTTAATATTAATTTACTATAATTGAGTGTTTGCTTCGCATAAATTCTCATGTGTAATAAAAAAAATTAATTTTTACGCATAATATGTGTACTTATGTATGCATTGTCCTAAAAGGTTGTTTTAATTGATTAAATTTTAAGTCTCACATATTTTTGTATTACTAACTGAATTAGTCCACAGTTTACATTAAAGAGAAATGCTTTTTTAATTGGACCTGTAATACACGTATGCATTTATTCAGTCTATAGTACGTTCAAACTTCCAGATTCCGATTGTCGTTTGAAATCTGGAGAGAGATTTAGAGATTTCTTTGTTATGTATTCACATCCGTATCAGCTTTTTTCATGGCCCACTAAAAGTAGTTATGGCATGTTAAATATGTTTTTTCGCGCTTTTTTCGTACGAGGAACTTTTGACTTCATGGTTCTCATAGAATGCATCAGTTTATTTTCCTAAAGTACTTTTATTCCTAAATAATAATTATTAAAATCATTTTTTGCAATATTCAGGACGTTTTTGTATATAGATACCCTCTCGACTTTGTTATATACGGCAGTATGTGTATCCAAAAATATGTGAATACATATAAACATTTTGAGTTTTAAAAAAATTTTCCGCCCGAAATCTTAAAAGTTTCAGATTATTTTAAATTAAATATTGTCCAAATAAAATTAGCATTTCATATTTCAATTTAAATTCAAATAAGCCAAAACCTCGTATGAATACCATATTAAAAAATAAAAATTGAAAATAGAATTGAAATGGTTTTACTAATTAAAAGAAAGTTATGTACCCACCTGCCAAATTTTAATTAGATCTGCGTATTGGAGATGGAATTATAGCCCATTTGTTAAAATATGATTTTGGAATCAAAAACTTCAAAACTCATTTATCAACGTAAAGAGGGACAGAGTAAGGTGAGGAATAAAAATTCGCGTATTAAAAAAAAACAATGGCACTGCTTTCATTGAGTTACTTTTGAGCCTTTTTTCAATATTTGGCCTACAATACAAAACGAGTATGGTGCGCAAAAGTAAACGTTTCCGGTAGTCTTTTATTTTTGTTTTCCCATTTTCAAATCACTAATTATACCTATGCATGTAGTCTAAATAAGTATTTAACGAAAATGTGACTTATTAAGAAAAAAAATCTTACTGCAAATAAAACTAATCTAATATTTCTTTTTTGTTTTCATGCTAAATAATCAACATCGCCGAAAATGTCAAATCGAACAACAGCTGCAATTATCCCGCTCAAACAGCGCCGCCGCCATCAGTGAACGCACTTTAGAAGAATGTTGGTCGACACTGCAACGTGTGAGTTGGCATCTCTTCCGTTGTGTATAGTACTCTTCCACGTTAAAAACACGCATACACATTAACACAAGCACATATGTATATATTCATACACGTATGCATATAGTATACTCACATATATGTATGTAGATGTGTTGGAACAAACGAAAAGAAGCATTGAAAGCTTAGCATTTTTAAAACAAATGTTAGCTTGTATACCGAATTGTTTGCTAAAATTTTATATTATGGTCAATAATTCATCGGGAATTGTAGATTTAAGTGAAAGTCAACAAAACGCATCCAATACCTTAAAATTCACTTGTGGTCCGGCATTTAGCATTTTAGTCGTATGAAAACAAGAGCTAGAATCGGAATGATTCTAGCATGCCTTTTTCTTTCGGTAGTCTTATTTCTATTGATTATTACATTCGTCACTCTTTTTTCAATATATGTACATTATTGACCACTGTCTCTGCAATGTATGCAATATAGCCAATAACCTCGCCGGATTTAGCAAGATGATCAAAGGGCTGTGCTACCAAAATTAAATAATTTACATATTACCCTGATCCCTTGAACTCCATTCTTAGTCATGTTCTCTGATGTATTTCATGTATTTAAAGTAAAGTTTATGCACATATAGAAGAATATATAATGTTTAAAAATATTCTAGTGGTTATTAATTGTTTACCAATTTCGCTTTTGAGAATATTACAGGCAACGTGCTTTGTTCTTGCTTGCTTTTGAAGTATCTATATAAAATTAAACTACATTAAATGCTTATAATATCTTAAGTCCAACTTTCATTTGTCAAACTGGTTTCAGTGGTCATGAAAAATATTATAATCAAGCCAAAGTACAGCCGATCACCTAAATTAAATATATTCTAAATAGAAAATATCAATATATTCTAAATTTATATATTTTTTATCATTGCCATTTTAATTTTTATGACCTTGTTTAAAAGGAAACAAAAAAAAATCCAAGGAAGGCATTTGTAACATATTTTAATTTATTGTACATTTTTTATGCTTCAACACATACGAAACAAATGGAATCATTTAAAGGAAGTATTCATATTGGTAAACTAAAGTTTAATTTGCTTACATATGCATGTGTGTAAAATTCTCCAAACTCTTCGCCTCTCGAATATGACACACAATTTTGGTCAGTGGTTAGCACAGCAAACTTAGGTTTTCACATTTTTTCCACAATTTTTCTGCTTGCTATCATCGACATATTTTTTACCTGTACACTCATTTGACGCTATTTTTCTCTTTGAAGCATGAACTAACAGTTTTTATATCTGAATACCCCGACTTTTTTGCGCTATTTATAACTTTGCCACTGAAGTCAGGTTCCATTCAGGCAAAACCGGCAAATTCCTACTAATGTGCAAGGTGGCGCAAAATTTATCATTTTTGCAAACGGCGCCGTACGTCAATCCTATTTAACAATTGTGAACTAGACAGTATCTAGTAAAAAAGTTAAATTTGTGCCACTTTGCATAACTACAAGAGATATCCAATTTTGCTGATATTTATAACTGGTGGTAAACCGCAAGCAATGCAGTAAAAAATTAAGTTTCTTGAGGTTCCTGATTCACGAAGCTAATTTTCCCTTTGAGATAAAGTACTTGTTTCACGGTCTCTAGTATAGACATATTCATAATATATTCATTCTTACATGTAACAAAATCTTCAGAAAGAACTTAGCTTTCTCTTTATACAGAGTATTTTAATAAAAAATATACTTTTCTTTTCATTTTGTAGTTTTATTTCCTTCAAATTATTTTTTTTTTCGGTAAGTTAAAATATTTTTTTTTATACCTTATATTTAAGTAAAAATAGTAAATAATAAAATTGATAGCATTAAAAATATACGAAGTTATATTTTCAAAAGCATTAACGAAATAGGAATTTTCCATACATTAATTAGTGATTTTAGTAGTGGGGCTACTAAACTGGCGTCTAAACTAATATACATTATCTTAAAGCATCACTGACTTGAGGTATTATGTTATGCTTTTATATACAATTTCAATGTTCCATTGAAGAATAATTTTTGGCATTACATTTAGGTCGAATACATTAAATTTCATCCTGTAATGTTATGGTTTCTGTAGTGCTGTTGAAAACTACGCCGTTCGCTTGCTTGGATTTCATGCATGTGAAGATAGAGTTGGTATTCACATAGTACTTAACGAACTTAAGAGCTGGAAAATTGGAAAAAAAAAATAGAAAATTAGTTGTCTTTACAAATAACTATACATCGAATAAACAAAACCTCAGGACTCGCCGCTCTCAGTTGCGCTATATTTCTATTTTTCAAAAGTAGAGATCTAGACAAAGTAAAACAAAACCAAGCGTTTAATAATATATGCGACTGGTCAAAAATTGCTGTTACCTATACAGTGAAAACAAATGCACAACTTTTCGCATTTTCAGGAAACAAAAATATTCCATCCGGACTAAATCATTTTCTGATACCATATAAGTATAAGCACTGCTGCAAAACAAACATTAGCAAACTTAGCAAAGCAAAACGATTTTACCCGAGAAACAATTCGGAAAAAATTAAT